>JAWNOE010000015.1:962500-1225096 GCA_035046095.1 Drosophila pseudotakahashii
CGATCTCAGCCGCAGAGAGGCGGAAGGGGATCGCAAAATGCTACCTCTCCAAACTAACTGGCAGGCTAATCGAGGAGGAGCAGCAGTTGTCCGCAGCGGTGACGATTGGTGAAGGCACGTACAAAGCCACAATCGACACCGGGGCAACAGCGAGCTTCATAAGCGAAGAACTGGCGGACAACCTTGCTGCCCTCGGGAAGATTACGAGAACAAGGCGGCAAGTTAGGTTGGCAGATGGGAGATGCGGTGGAATCAACGCACAGCTGGAGGTAGAAATCGCATTCGGAAACAAGCGATTGACCATGAGCCTGCTGATACTACCAGGGGTAGTGGATTCGTTGGTGCTAGGATGGAATTTCCTCACGCAAGTCGGTACCGAAATAAAGTGTGCCGGGCACGAGATCACAATACCGGCCAGAAACCGACACAATGGGTGGCTCGAGGAAAAACTATCAGTGGCAGTCATACAAGAGACAACCGAGGACAATGACACAACGAACTTCCTGGAGAGAGAGCTAGCGGACTTCAATACCATGACGGGAACATCAAACATGGCAGAGCACCAGATCACGATGAAGGACGACAGACCTATCAAGCAGCGATACTACCCCAAGAATCCAAAAGTTCAAGGGGAAATCAATGCGAAGGTAGACGAGCTCCTTCAAATGGGGTTCATAGAGCATTCAAAAAGCCCCTACAGCTCCCCCAAAAGAGAAGAACTACTCAACGACAGAAAAGGAGTGCTTGGCAATTGTCTTGGCGATCCGAAAACTGAAGCCGTATCTGGAAGGTTACCACTTTAAAGTAGTAACCGACCATATGGCCCTGAAGTGGCCTAACAGCATAGAAAGCCCTTCAGGAAGAATCTCCAGATGGGCCCTGGAATTGCAGCAGTACGACTTTGAGATAGCGTACAGGAAGGGACAACTAAACGTGGTGGCGGACGCTCTGTCAAGGCAGCCACTGCCGGAAACAATTCGAGGCATGAACGAGACATCGGCGGCGAAAGCTTCAGCAGCGTGCAACTGGTTTCAAGAGATGTGCAACAAGATAAGGACTCAACCGCAAAAGTACCCGGACTACGTTATGGAAGGCGAGAATCTGTACAGAAGCATACCACATAGAGCGGGCAGTGAGGATGTCGTTACGTGGAAGATGTGCGTCCCGAGAGCTCTACGGGAAACGGTGCTGGAGGAAAACCACGACTCACCAGCAGCTGGGCACCTAGGAAGCCGAAGGACAATAGCACGTCTGCCAGCCCGATACTACTGGCCAGGTATGCATAGAGACTCCAGAGCCCACGTAAGGAAATGCGAAACCTGCATGAGGTTCAAGCCGAATCAAATGCAGGCGGCGGGCAAAATGCTAACCCAAGAGCCAGAGGAACCGTGGGCCACAGTATGCGCAGACTTCGTTGGACCCCTACCGCGATCGAAGCACGGCAACTCAATGCTACTGGTGCTCATAGACAGGTTCTCTAAATGGACGGAACTAGTGCCGCTACGCAGTGCGACAGCCGAACCGCTTAAAAAGGAGTTTAGGGAGCGTATAATCGCAAGGTATGTGGCCCCAAAGGAGGTCATAACGGACAACGGAGTGCAGTTTGCGAGTCGCATTTTCAGAAATTTTCTGGTGGAGATGGGTATCAGACAGCAATTCACCGCTCCCTATACGCCACAAGAAAACCCAACGGAGCGGGCAAATAGGACGGTCAAAACGATGATTGCTCAGTTCACAGGACGAGATCAGAAAGCATGGGACGAAAAGTGGCCGGAGATCATGCTGGCCGTCAACTCAAGCATATCGGAATCCACTGGATACACCCCGTCGTTTCTTACCCAAGGCAGAGAGCCACGACTACCGAGTGCCCTATACGACAAAGAAACCTTAGGCACCGGACGAGCCAAGGAAACCCCGGATGAAAACGCGCAGAAACTAAAGGAGATCTTTGAGATCGTAAGGCGAAATCTGGAGAAGGCCTCCCAGGACCAGGCTAGGTATTACAACCTAAGGAGGAGGCAATGGACGCCGGCGGTGGGCGACGTAGTCTGGGCCAAGGAACACCACCTATCAAAAGCCGCAGAAGGGTTTGCCGCAAAATTGGCACCTAGGTACGACGGGCCCTACCAGGTGGTAGATTTCGTCTCACCAGTGATCTGCAAAATACGGAACGTAAACACAAAGAAAGAACGGACCATACATGTAAGCGAGCTTAAACAGCTACAAACACAAGACACAAGCGAGCAACAGCATCAGGCAGACGCAACGGAGAAACAACAACACTGAAAACTCCAGGGAACAGCCCAGGAAACTCCAGGGAACTGCCGAGGAAACTCCAGGGAACAGCCGAGGAAACTCCAGGGAACAGCCGAGGAAACTCCAGGGAACTGCCGAGGAAACTCCAGGGAACAGCCGAGGAAACTCCAGGGAACAGCCGAGGAAACTCCAGGGAACTGGAAATACAGGCAGAGGAACAACACCAAGGATAACACCAAGACGGCACAGCAGAGAGAGCTGTACCGTAAGAGCAATTGGGCGCCCAGGAGAAATAACGGACGAAAAGAAAACAAGTCATGAGTTCAAGAGTAACTAGAGCCGAAGCACGCAGGAGGATGGCTGCCCAGCAGCAACCCGAAGCGTCCTGCCCGGAGCAAGGAGAATCGACCAGCCGTCGGCCTACCCGAGCTCCGCGGCGGAAGCCAACGCAGGCCAGGAGGGAAGGCCCCATGCCGGAGCCTTCGGTCAGTTCGGATAGCGACGTGGTGATCCTGGAGGATTCCGAGGAGGAAGTGAGGGAGTGGCGGATCCGCAACGCGATGGACCTAACCAAGCAGCGCATCCCAGTCGGAGCGGTGGGCCATGCTAGGCGCCGGAAGACCCAGCGGAAGGTCAAAGGGGCGGACGAGAAGCCAGTGGCCCCAGTAAGCCATGCCGAGGCCGTCATCCTGGCCACGTTGGCGTACCGACGGCAGCCGCAGGCGAAGGTCGAAGTCGAGCGGATGTTGGAGAGGGCCGAGGAGGAGGAACGGCAGTTGTGGGAGACCCCATAGGTGGCTCCGTTGAACCGGCGATACACCCCGGGAGAACGCGACCCGACGCCGGTCGATCTCGAGGAGTCGTGGACTCCGTCGCCATCGCGCTGGATCCCGGAGGTGCCACCAACACCCCGATACGAGGGGATATGGGAGCAAGGCGCGACGACGGATGGCATTCCCGAGACCATGGAGGAGGCGGAGCAGTGGAGGCCAGCGCGACCACCCACACCGCGGTATGAGCAGCAGCAGCCACAGTCCGAGCCGCAGCAGTAGCAACCACAGCCCGAGCTGCTATACCAGCCGTCGCAGGAGGCGACGTTCATACGAACCGACATCCCGGCGGCCCACGTCAGCCACAGCAAGCGGCAGTTCCTGACGGAGGGGGTTCGATGGTGGAGGGTCCCGCGGAGGACGAAGAACCGCCGGCGGAAACGCGGATTTGGGAGGAGGCCCCGCAAGTAAATCCACGAGACCCTCGGAGAAGGGGCAGGCCGGAGGTCTGGACGCCGCCGACGCCGAGCACGGGTCCACCGACGCCGGCAGAGACAGCAACGGAGCGCGACGAGCCGTTGGAGAAGGGGCCCTGGATGTAGCCCGAGCCCAGTGGAAGCGGCAGACCCGGGCTGCAGCGACAGCACTCGGCTCCGGTGGCGACGACAGCGGCGAAGCGGCCGAAGCTGATGCGGCAGGTGTCCACGCCCACAGGCGGATAGTGGCAGGAAGTCGCCCAGGACGAATAGTCAGAGGGAATCGCGGAGGAGCCCGAGGTGGAGATAGCGCGGAGGAAAGGCGGCAGGCGGTGTGTCCGTGTCGCCATTGGGAATCGCGCGTACCGGGTGTGGTTATGTGCTCGGGATATGCTGGTATTCCGTCAATAAAACGCAGCAGAACAAGTAAACGAGACCGAGTATTCACAAAGGGGTAATCGACACGGAAAACACGCACGAAAAGGTGGCTGAAAAATAAAGCAGGGGCATACATGGGGTGGCGGCAACCTGATATAAAAGCAAGAGGTTAGCTTCACGAAATAAAAGGGGAACAACATGCCAAATACTTACCTGTTGCGTGTGGCAGCTGCCGAGCAGGGAAACAGAATCTGTTTCATACGCTCGCAGGCATTGCCAACATGGAGCAAGTCTAATCCGCTGAATCAGGCTAATAGCAAGGAAGAGAGAAAAGAGGGAGAAGATTAGAGAGAAAAGAAAAGGAAAGAAAGGTGAAAGAACTTACCAAGGGATTTCGCTTCATCATCATAAACTAGGGACTGGGGCGCCTCGATTAGGCGGTCGATTGGCACGTAACGATAGTGCGATCAATGGGCACAAAGCAAAATGGAAACATCGTTCATGAGAAGTATCGCAGCGATCAGGTGGCAACGCCGCTCCAGCGATATCGATAGCCGATGGTTTTCGATGATCAGTGGAACCAGATCATCGCGGGAAAACTTAAACTGAGGACCGCTGGACCGCTATCGATAGCCGATGGTTATCGATGATCAGTGGTCCAGATCGAGGATCGGCGCGGGAATTTTGAAAATCGCAACGAAGAGTACGACCGGCGCCGTAGAAACTCACGGAGTTGAAAGCGTGGAGGGAGCGCCGAGGGTACAAGCAGAACATCACAAGGACTCATATCTTTAAATGTTTCCCGAAGTAAGGGGGGAATGTGAGGAGTTGAATAACTCCCCACAAATAGCAGCAGCGAGAATAACGGATGGCCGGCCGCTTACCAGTTACGCGGCGAATTAGCGTAGTAGCGGCGCGGCGAAGAGAGTTTGGAGAGTGAGAGTTTGGAGAGGAAACTCTGATGAAGAGAGTTTGGAGAGTGAGAGTTTGGAAAGGAAACTCTGATGAAGAGAGCTTGGAGAGTGAGAGTGTGGAGAATGAATAATGGAGAAGGAGAGTTTGGAGAGTCTAACGGCGGAGAGAGAGAACTCTCCCAAAGAGAGTGTGGAGAAGTAGTGCGGAGAGTGAGAGAGTGGAGACTTTGCGGGCAGAGCCAGAGTGCCGTGTGCCAAAGGGAAATAACGGAACTGCACCGGACTTTGGACTCTGCCGTGAACTTTGGACCAGGAGGATAAGTGCCACATCTTAGCAGCAGAGCGGCACACAGGCTTGCCACGTGCACCACGAGAATCAGCGGGACGGCTGAAACACAGGGACACTCAGAGTCGAGCGGTAACGTCCTGCGACAAGAGACCGTGAATTTGGGGCGAGAGCCGTCCAAACCCAGGGTGCCTTGGTTCAAAACTACTTTGGCGAGTCCCGGCGTCAGCCCAGTCCGTCAAGTGGAAATCGAACAGGTCCTGGCACGACCAGCCAGAAAGGGCGAGCCGTAGGTCGGTCATCATTTCAAGGCGCTGTCCTAGAGAGAATAGGCCAGTAGTCATCTCAAGGCGCTGTCCTAGAGAGAACAGGCCGTTAGTCACTTCAAGGCGCTGTCCTAGAGAGACCCAACGGTTCTACGAGCCCGGGACCGGCGTGTGTCCCGAACCCCGAGTGATACGAGCCAGAAAGGGCGAGCAGTAGGCCGGTGATCATTTCAAGGCGCTGACCTAGGAAAACCCACGGTTTCACGAGCCCGGGACCGGCGTGTCTGTAACCCCAAGTACCAGAAGCCACGCTACGTCCAGCCTCACGACCAGCGCGTCCAGGAGCAGAGCAACGGACATCGAGCTACGCGCAAACGTTACGAACGAGCTAGCTAGGGTGAGGCCAGGGTGGACCGTTCGTTTACACCAGGCGTAAAAGCAAGGTGAAGCACTAGGCAGCTTCCAGGTGACCACCTAGACTGTCAGCGCGATCCGAGCAAGAGCCGAGTGGGACCATCCGGGACAGAGCCAGGGACAGGCGGTTGTGCGTCTATAGGCGTTGCCCTGAAGAACGCAGCACCTGTTCACCCTAGTCTGAGAACGGTGACGCTTCCCTAAGCCCGCACGGCTGATCTCCTTGCGAGTCCGAGGCGCTGCGAGTAGTCGTCGAGTCAGCGTATCAGAGACGAGCATCGCCGAGCATCTATAGGGATCTACAGGGAGCTACAGGACCGGAGCACGAGATCAACAAGGCAGGCGATCACTGAGGCGACGCACCGACGGGCAGAGTCGGACAGCACCAGGAGACACCGAGGACATCGAGTGGTGACACCAAGGCCAACCGAGCCATCAAGCCCGCTGTAATCAACCCCGCAATAAACCCAATTCGAACCCGTGAATTCTGTGCTTTCTCACTGATCTACTTGGCGGTCACGTTTATAAAAATTTGGTGGGACGAACACATAACTTCTCTGAGCTAGCCGCACGAATCTCGTAGCGAGCAGACATATAAAATCAGTTCGTTACAGTAGTTTAATTTATTAAAAATTGTTTTGAATCAGAAATTATTGTTTATATATAATTTATCTCTAAAGATTATAAAATGAAAGACCGATTTTTAAGGGGATACGACTACAGCCCAAACCGTAAGAGCTAGAGCAGCCAAATATTTGCACAGTATTCCATTGGGGATCTAAACGCCCACTAAGATCCGACATGTCCCCCCAGTGGCCCCAGTCAGCTCCAACATTAATATTTCGAAGCTCTAAATTTGGTCTTTTTGATTGCTTAACTTCTAAAGTGGTTGGAATTTTGAAATTTGGAATATGCCGAATTTTAGGTATTTTCCTATTAAGATTTATAAATGAAATTTCGATATCCCCCATAATTTGGGGGCTACATTTAAAGTTAATTTTTCGATTTAAAAAATCTAAACCGCTGCTCCGATTATGATGATTTTTGGATCATTATTTATTCTATGGCCGAAATGCTTAAGTTTAATTTTTCAAGTTTTTAACATTTTTTTTAATATTTTTAAAGAATTTATTTAGATTTACTAAGTTATTGCGTCGCATTTTGCGGGAGCCTGCCGAGAGAGCGAAACCCAGAGAGCGGATGCCAAGAGAGCGACGGCCGAGGGAGCAACAGCCAAGAAAACTGATGTGGGGGAGGGGGAAGTGCTGTGTGAAAAGGGGTGGGGAGAGGGGCAATTTAAGTTAAAATTTGTTTTGGATTTTAAAATCGTATACTGCAGCTCCGAACAATACGATTTTCGATCAATAATAAGTTCTGTGGATCAAATGCTTAGGTTTTTTTTTCAAAAAGTATTTTTAATTTTGTTGCAGAAATAAGAGCCCTATTTAATTTCGGTCATGGAAGAAAATAGACAAACTTACTAAATTTCTGTAAGCAAAGGCAAAATCTTAAGATTCGAATTTCTAAACAAGTACGGAAGTTTGATCTGTAAGCAATTAAATACGTTACTTCTTCAGATATGTATGCATGTAGGGATAAATATTTGGATATGTTTTGATTTGTGTTGTGTGTGTGTGTGTGTTTCTATTTGAAAGTAGATGATGTGTTTAAATACAAATAAAATGATTACCTTCCTTTCAGCCAATGCTAAATCTTTAAAAGTTATTTGTAAAGTTTAAAACTAATTACTTTTGTATGGGTTGCCAATCCTTGCGTGCTTGTACAAAAGTTTTCCTTTCATTCAAAATATAAATTTAAAAAACAAATTCCAATTTACAAACAAATATATTTGTGCGCTCAATAAAATTGCATTGATAAAATTGTAACTGAAAGCAAGTACAAAAATTCGCGACTTTCACATGGATCACATTCATTTATTATATGTTTTTAATTTTTATTGATTCGACAAGGATGAGATCGCAAGTTAGAAGAGGGGTATACTAAAAAATACACTTGCTCTTCTTTGCCACAATTCGTTTTTTGGGAGTGAGAAGGATATAATGATAATGAGCGTTTGGACAGTAGCAAGTGTAAAAAATGGGGACGATCAAGCGTACAATGAACTCTCTGAGAGAGTTTGCCTAAAGAGAAAAAGAAACATGCACAAGATTGACCATGGTGTGGCAAGGGGGTAGGGTTTAAGTTCATAATTGTGATTTCAATTTTGGTTTAAAAAACTCTCTTTAGTACACATTTTGATAATTTTTTTGAGTTCATTTTAAAACCAGGAACTTTAAAGTTTTTCTTTAATCGTATATCCCCCATTTTACGACCTATTTGGTCAAAAATTTAAATTATCTGACCCCCTCCGGAAATTTTAAGTACCCCTATGTGCTAAGCACAGGCCAAAAAAGGGTTCTTTGTTTTTCTAACACATCATGAAGTGTTAAGATTGGCTATCTGAATCGGTCGACTCTGTCCCTGATGTTGACAATGCGGTTCATTACCCTGTTGAATTTTAAATTCGTTGAATCCCGTAGCATAATCTGTCGCTTAAGTTTGGAGCACCCGAAATGTTATTGCGAAAGGTCCCCCAAAGTTATGCAATGGGACTCGATTGCAGATAAAAGGTCTTCATAAGAATGTAATCGAAGCAACTGTATTTACGGGATCCGCGAAGGGGAAAACATAATACCGTCCGGTCAGGCGTTTCAGTTTAAGAGTCTACAATTTCCTCTAAAAGTTTGCTTTGCAATAACTATAAATTAATCGCAGGGGCAGACTTGGAAGCACGCTTCTTAGAGATCTAGATCTTAGAGAAGATTGCTTTTCTCATTAGGTCTGCCAGTAGCCTTATTCTCGATCCTTATAGATCTTCTAAAAATGTTGTTTACACAGAAGTTTTAAAAGTAATCATACTAAAAAAAAGTGGCCATTTTTCTGGAAATAAGAAAGTCCTGACAATAATGAATTATTTTTAATTATAATTATAATTTTTTTTCAATGTAAATATTGTTTTTTTTTTTTTTTTTGTATGGTTTTTATTGCGTATGATCATACGTGATATATATATATATAAGAGAATTCAAGTGATTATGAAATAAAAACTTTTAACCTATCCTTATGAACTGTTTGCGTCTTATTTTTGTTATTTGTAATTACTATGTTTTCTCTTTCTTCTATACTTTCTACCTAATATGGTCCAGTGTATTTAAAGTCTAGCTTGTGCCCTGTTTCATTTTTTAGCAAAACTTAATCTCCGATTTTTAAATTAAAATTCAAAATATTTCTGTCATAGTTAAGTTTTTGTTTGTGTTTATGGCATTCTAGCATTAATCTAGCTCTCTTAAATGCTTGTTCTAGTCTAAACATAGATTCTTTAGCGTAATCATCTGTGTTATATAATGGTTTTATATTAGCTATACTATTGAAGTGTTTGGCTAAATTAGATTTTTTACCAAAAACTAACTCGTATGGACAATAGTCATGTGCCATAGAGGGTGTTGTGTTGAAACAGTATACGAAGTATTGCAACCATACATCCCAATCTGTTTTATCAACTGAGATGTATGAGCGGATGAACTCATTAAATGTTCTGTGGCTTCGCTCCACGGTTCCTACAGTCTGGTGATGATGTGCTGTTGAAGTTATGTTTTTGATATTTAAGTTTTTACATAGATCTTCAATTATCGAATTTTTGTATTCTGTTCCCATGTCCGTGATGAACGTCTTCATTGGACCGTACTTCAGAATAAAATCTTCGAATATAGCTTTTGCTACTGTTTTTGCACTTTTGTTCTGGATTGGTATTGCTACAAGGTACTTAGTTAAATCGCAAATTAGCGTTACTATGTATTCATTTCCTAGTTCAGATTTAGGTAGTGGACCGATCGTATCCACAATTACCCTGTCGAAAGCCGTTTGTGGTGTTTCGGTGATAGTTAATGGGGTTTTTGTATGTTTTTTCATCATGGAATGTAAACAGTAATGCTTTTTTCTCTTTATCATTATTTGATAATTGGGTCACCGGCTTGAGTAGCGCTACTCTTAATGATTGTAATTTTTTATTGCCCATAATTTTAAAAGATTCCATTGAAATGGTTTCAAAGATCTTTTCGCTCGGTGCCACTTTGAGTTGGCTGATATTAAGTATACCGGCTTCTTTTTCAAGCCTTTGAAAGAACTGACCTAAGTCAAGAATTTCATTGGTGTACAAATCGCTAACATCAATTCTTGCTATAACCTTTTTTCCATGCTTTAGTAAGCAAAGTGAATCAGTTATTCGCAAGGTCACTACTTTTCGTACCTCGTCATTAACAATGACTTCGTATACGTTGGGCTGAGAAGCTTTATTTAGAATATGCCTAGGCAAATCTATTTTTTTCTTTTTCTGTTCCTGCGCAGGAATGTTTCTGTTTACTTTGATTTCTGGTAGTGACTTTCAAAATTTTATTATTTGTCTGGATATTTTTTAAATCCGTTATTGTTATTCTTGATAGCGCGTCGGCTATATGGTTGTCTTTTCCCTTAAGATATTCCACAGTAAAATCATATTCTTCCAAGTCTAATCTCATTCGTGTTGATTTCGAACTTGGATTTGTCATTGAAAATAGATAGGTTAAAGGCCTATGATCTGTTTTGACTGTGAAATGTTTTCCATAAATATATGGTCGAAAATGGTTTATTGCCCAGTGGATGGCTGCTAACTCTTGTTCTGTTGTATTTTTATTACTTTCTCCTTTCGTAAAGGATCTTGATGCATAGGCTACTGGTAGCTGAGTGTTATTGTAATCTTGAGTAAGAACAGCTCCACATGCTTGTTTGCTTGCATCTGTTGTTATGCTAAATTCTATATTAAAATCGGGATATTGTAATAATGTGGGTTTCATCAATTGGGTTTTTAGGTATTCAAATGCGTATTGACTATTACTTCGTATTTTTTACTATCTGGTAAAATACCTTTGTCAGTACACTTGTGTCCAAGAAAGGTCACTTCGTGTCTGAAAAATGTGCACTTCTCTGGGTGCAGTTTAAGGTTGTTTTTTCTACATAGATCAAAAACATTTGTAAGATTTTTAATCATGTGTTTTTCTGAACAACCGATGACAATTAGGTCATCCATATACAAGAATGCCTGGGAAGGTTCGATACCTGAAAATGCAATTGTCATCATTTTTTGGAAAGAATTTGGAGCTATTTTTAAACCATAAGGTAATCGTGTAAAACGATAGGAGCCATTGCTCGTGGAAAAGGACGTTATATTTCTAGACGTATCTTCTATATGTTCTATTTGATGAAATCCTGACATTAGATCTAGTCATGAAAAGTATTTAGCTCTACCTAATTGGTCAAGAATATCGTCTATTCTTGGTAGTGGAAATGTATCTGATAAAATTTTTTTGTTAACTTGGCGGTAATCAATTATTAAACGCCATCTTTTTGTATTGCAATTTGGTAATGATTTTTTCGGAACTATTAATAATAGACTGTTGTATTCTGAAACTGATGGTTCTACTCTTTATCTTTAATTAGTTTTTCTACATGTTTTTCTACTTCTTCTTTTTGACTATGGGAGTAGTATATAAATGAGAGTTCTGGATACAAATGCAGGATACAAAAGTGGAAGGGGAGGTAATTAATTATGCTAATTAGGGTAATAAATCAGGAGAATGTGACAGGTGTGGGGGTAATTAAAGTTAATGGTGCGTGACGAGTGGTCGTTAATTATACCCGTTACTCGTAGAGTAAAAGGGTATATTGTATTCGTGCAAAAGTATGTAACAGCTAGAAGGAAGCATTTCCGACCCAATAAAGTATATATATTCTTGATCAGGATCAATAGCCTAGTCGATATAGCCATGTCCGTCTGTCCGTCTGTCTGTCTGTCTGTCTGTCTGTCTGTCTGTCTGTCTGTCTGTCTGTCTGTATGAACGCTGAGATCTCGGAAACTACAAAAGCTAGAAAGTTGGGATTAGCCACACATATTCTTGGGCTTCCTACGCAGCGCAAGTTTGTTTCAGCCGATGGCCATGCCCCCTCTAACGCCCAGAATCGATTTCATGTGTGTGTGTTTCTGTGTCTGGCGCCCACACCATTAAATATTTTGGAAAAGTAAATATGCAGTTTTATTGTGTTTATCAATACCTATCGAAATTAGAAGAAATTTTTCATATCGGACCATTCGTTAAAAAGTTGTGCTCGATCAAAGTTTTATATATCCATCTCCTTCGCACTCCCTTTAGCTGAGTAACGGGTATCTGATAGTCGGAGCACCCGACTATAGCGTTCTCTCTTGTTAGGGCAATAAATTAGGACAATGTGACAGGTGTGGGGTTATTAAAGATAATGGTGCGTGACGTGTGATCGTTAATTAGGGTCCACAATAGTTATAACCAGCTTTTGTATATAGGATTTGTATTCAGGAAACAGATCCCGAAATTCGGTCCGAAATCGGGACACTTATTAAGCGGGGAGAAGTTACTGGGGTGACAGGTGTCCTTTGCTTAGATTAAGAAAGTGTGGTGCTCACACGGTGTGACGGGTGATCATAGCGTTATATTTAGGTTTTCCTAGTTAATGGGGGGAGAAATTACTGGGGTGTGACGGGTGATCATAGCGTTATATTTAGGTTTTCCTAGTTAATGGGGAGAAATTACTGGGGTGTGATGGGTGTCCTTGGCTTATCTGGGTTATCCTAGTTAAACAGGGAGAAATTACTGAGGTGTGTTAGGTGATCATAGCGTTATATTTAGGTTTTCCTATTTAATAGGGGAGAAATTACTGGGGTGAGACGGGTGTCCTTTGCTTATCTGGGTTATCCTAGTTAAGCGGGGAGAAGTTACTGGGGTGTGACGGGTGACCTTTGCTTAGATTAAGAAAGTGTGGTGCTCACACGGTGTGTCAGGTGATCATAGCGATATATTTGGGTTATCCTTGTTAATGGGGAAAAATTTACTGGGGTGTGACGGGTGTCCTTTGCTTAGATTGAGAAAGTGTGGTGCTCACGGGTACGTAATAGAAAAACACGGGCTGTTGTCACGTTCAAAAGAAACAGCTGAAAGCAATCACCCTTGAAAGGGGATCCCTTTGCTTGCCACTGAGAAACAAACACCCACCCAATAAAATTTCTTCTACATTTCGATAGGTATTGATAGTCACAATAAAACTGCATTTTTAGTTTTCCAAAATCTTTAATGGTGTGGGCGCCAGACACCTTTCAAAAAATGGTGTAGGGCGATTGAGGGCGTTAGAGGGGGCGTGGCACCATTTTGAAATAAACTTGCGCTGCGTAGGAACTCCAAGAATATGCATGCAAAATGCCAATCCTCTAGCTTTTATAGTTTCCGAGATCTCAGCGTTCATACGGACGGACAGACGGACAGACGGACATGGCTAGTTCGACTCGGCTAGTGATCCTGATCAAGAATATATATACTTTATAGGGTCGGAAAAGCTTCCTTCTCCCTGTTACATACTTTTGCACGAATACAATATACCCTTTTACTCTACGAGTAACGGGTATAAAAACGTTACATTGAGCATTAACGTTTTTGGATATGACGAGGAAAGTGAAACTATAATTGGACCTATTTATCAATCTGGAGTTGAAAAGCCGAAGTATGAATTTTTACTCGTTATTGATTTACGTTTACTTGTTATTTTACATTATTGTTTATTTTATTTATTTTTCTTTTATTTAATAGACTAATGACTTCACAAAGAGGATCACATAATGGACGGGAATGGTTTTGCAATACGTTTGGTTTAAAGCTTAGAGCTTAGTATAATTTTGTTTTAAATATCCCCGGTAACCGATTTCGGGAGCTTCCCTAGCAGCCGCTTTAAATCTCAATTGGGAAAGCTTTTTGTTAAGCTCTCGGTTTAGCTCGGCGCTGTCCAACACTGCGATCAGCTGATCGCTACTGTTTGGTTCTGCCGGAAAAACGCGCGTATGCGGCTTGTGGAACTGAGAGAAACGCCAAAAATATGTGGCTTGTTGGATCGTTGCTAT
This sequence comes from Drosophila pseudotakahashii, assembly GCA_035046095.1. NCBI lineage: Eukaryota > Metazoa > Arthropoda > Insecta > Diptera > Drosophilidae > Drosophila > Drosophila pseudotakahashii. The sequence continues at coordinate 976,272 of JAWNOE010000015.1, forward strand.
GTGGGTGCGGCAGAGAGAGGATCCCCCCTTCTGTCCACCAAGCTTGGCCGTCCGTCGCAAGCGTAGCAGTGTGTTTTTTTGGCTGGTTAGAACCTTCCTGTCGCTTATGTGGTAAGTACCTGCAACCTGAGGTGTCCCGCACTAAACAAGTCACACTTTTAGTTATGTTAGACCTTTGCGCCGGTCGAAATTCGTGTCTGATTGCAGAGCGCGGAAAAACTAGTCAGCATCCATCAACAATCTATTAACTATTGGATTCAATTATCTGTCGATTGGTGTGTGTTACAATTTTCTAGGCGAAAATCGAAAATTTGATTTATTGCACATTTTTTGGCCCAAGGCGCCACTGTGCTAAGTTACATGAAGCAAATTTGTGAGCAATCCATAAAATGTTTGGACTGCTCGTTTAAAATATGTTTTTACCTAAAATCCTATATCGACTCGGCTAGTGATTTTTTTATATTCTTAAACGAAATGTAAAAGCAGAATGGAAATCCGATCATTTTTGGCGGAGATACAGTGATCACAGCAAAACGCTTTTTTATACCCTTTGAACACGCTATTTCCTGGCTAGTCCTGGAACCCAAACCTCAGGATACAAAAAAGGCGCAAAGTTCGCCACTAGTCAGATCGTTTTTCAATAATGCTTTATTCTTCTTCTTCATTGGTATTCTTTCTATTCCATTCGCTTCTACTCGATTCTATTTGATCATCGCTATCAGCAACGATTTTTTTTTGTGCGATACAATATGATCGATATAGGCGCAAACAAATTACAATTGGAATGACTTCTCAAAGTTACAAATTACATTTCAATGTTTTCAAAAGTGAACTTAACTAAATACTACGAGTTTCTTCTTCCATCCAAGCCAGGCGCCAACACCCTTGCAGGGGGTATTATGATTTCATTCAAAAGTTTGCAACGCAGTGAAGGAGACGTTTCCGACCACATAAAGTATATATATTCTTGATCAGCACCAAACGCCGAGTCTATCTAGCTATGTCCGCTTTTATGCGAACTAGTCTCTCAGTTTTAAGGCCGCGATGAAACGTTTCCAAAAGTTTTCTTTCTATTGCAAGTAGTACATATGTCGAGCTAGATCAGATCACTATTTCTTATGGTTCCCATAGGAATAATAAAAATCAAACATTGTAACTTTGTAGGAAATAGGTAAGGTAGGTAAAATAAACGCCTACTGATTTTTAACATTTTAAAAACAACATTTTAAAAAAGAGTAATGTATTTATTTTACCTGCAAGGGTATATAAACTTCGGCTGGCCAAAGTTGGCTTTCTTTTTGTTTTATTTCTTTTTAATTTTATTTCAAGGGAAGACGTTTTAGAGGAATCAATTATTATTAATTCTTAATTTGCCGACACACAGTGGGGCGAAAAAGCCAAAAGTCTCCCTTAAATCAGCGGAGCCCTATGCGAATATCTTTTGATGGGGTATTGGTAAAGGCAATTAAATATGTAAAAAAAACATCAAAAGGTAAATTTTTTTGTTGTAGGGAATTTTAAATGAAAAAAAATGTTTTTTTTAAGAAAAAAAAATATAAATAAATTACTTGTAAGGTTCTAATTTTCCCAATATTTTTTTTAGTTTAAAATGGTTTTTGAAAAAAAAATTATTCAAATCGGTCAACTTATCTTATAGCTTTCATATAAACGCTTAGTACTTAAACTAAGTTAGTAATCTTACAACTTTTTTAATACAATATTGTTCATAAAATTGTTAAGGAAATGTTAAATATGCTTCTTGAAAACTTTTTACTCAGCCAGTTTTCGAACCGGGGTCCTCTCGCATTAGAGGTAGACGCCTTACCCATTGACCCATCGCACCATGTTACCCGTGAGTGGAAAAGATCAACTTAAATGTAAGACTTTACAACACGATCCATAACACATATAACTTATTAAAACTAAAAATGCACTTTAACATTTAATGGAAATTTAATTTAATATTATTTGTATCTTGACTTTCAAAATAATTTTGTTAAATAAACTTTTTATTCAAAATAAAGGGTTTATATTCCGGATAAATTGCGAAAGTATTTAATCGGATTATAAAACAACATTGATTATACTATGTATATAACTTACTATTTATAATAATAAAAACTACTATGGCGACTTTGGTTTTCAACATCAGTAATACCGTTTCGAATATAATTCCCTTCGATTTGATTATTTTTATATTTGACCAAAGGTTTAAATATGCTTCACAAGGAGCTCTGCAGTGGAAAGGTTGCCACACTCCCAAGCCCATATAAATCGACATTGAAGTATACGACACTGCGTCATCAACTTATAGTTCCGTTCGCAGTGTATGCAGATTTCGAGTGCATACTTCGTCGTAAAAATATTGATGTAAGTCCTAAACTATTTAATGTAAATGAACATGTACCAATTTCATACGCTTACTTTATAAAGTGTGCATATGATTCTAGTTTAGATAAATTCGTAATGGAAACAGGAGGTAAATTAGCTTTAAATTTTGTTAATTCCATTGTAAATAACTTAAAAACTATTCATACAGAATATTTGAGTACAGTTGTTCCCATAGTAATGAATCCAGAGGATGAATATGAATATGAATTTGAGTTTGCCCTCAATTGTCATATTTGTGAGAAGGCTTTAGCGGATGACAGGGTTCGAGATCATAGTCATTAATTTTATCCCAGTTTTCTTCCACAATTTTTCCAAGTATGATTGTCACTTGTTTATCAAAGAATTAACACTTATACCTGGAGAAATTAAAGTTATTCCCACAAACAAGGAGCACTTCATTTCAGTAATGAAAAAAATTGAAAATGAATGTGGAAGCAGTTTTGAGATAAGGTTTCTAGACACATTTAGATTCTTGTCATCTAGTCTAGATGCATTAGCACCCAATTTAGAAGATGATCAACTTAAATCAGTAAGATCACATTAGTAGTTAGTAAATGCGGGAGCTGGATACAAAAAGTGGAAGGGGGAGGTAATTAATAATGCTAATTAGGGTAATTAGGGTAATAAATGGGGGTAATTAAAGTTAATGGTGCGTGACGAGTGATCGTTAATTAGGGTGATAAATTGCGTATATCCAGGAATTGTATCCAGAAATCCTATCCAGAAATCGGGGATTCTAATTAAGCGGGGAGAAGTTACTGGGGTGTGACGGGTGGGGTGACCTTTGCTTAGATTAAGAAAGTGTGGTGCTCACACGGTGTGACGGGTGATCATAGCGTTATATTTAGGTTTTCCTAGTTAATGGGGGGAGAAGTTACTGGGGTGTGACGGGTGACTTTTGCTTATCTGGGTTATCCTAGTTAAACAGGGAGAAATTACTGAGGTGTGTCAGGTGATCATAGCGTTATATTTAGGTTTTCCTAGTTAATGGGGGGAGAAATTACTGGGGTGTGACGGGTGATCGTTAATTAGGGTGATAAATTGCGTATATCCAGGAATTGTATCCAGAAATCCTATCCAGAAATTCTATCCAGAAATCGGGGATTCTAATTAAGCGGGGAGAAGTTACTGGTGCGTTACGAGTGATCGTTAATTAGGGTGATAAGTTGACGGGTGTCCGTTAATAGATTTATTAAATGGGGTGAAACGAGGCGGGAAGAAAGTGTGGTGTGGTAAGCAATTTAATAACCATAGCCTCTAGAAAATGTCTCGGGTTGTTGACACGTTCACACGTGGACTTGGTAACTTGATTAGCACCCTTGAATAGGGGATCCCTTTGCTTGCCACTGAGAAACAAACACCCACCCCGAACAAACGAATACTCAAAAGAAACAGCTGAAAGCAAACACCCACCCCAATAGCAAAAGAATTCTCAAAAGAAACAGCTGAAAGCAAACACCCTCCCAAACAAAAGAATATGTAAATTTTTATTTAGGTCATGTTTATTTGGAAATTTGTAACAGGCTTTTCTTATACACTAAATATGATGACATTAGTTTTAAGGCTCCGTCTCGATGATTTTTATAGAAAAAGCAGGCACATGCATCTTCCCCGAATCCATTATTACAAAACGTTAAATGATCGCCATATACCGTTTTGTTAAGATCGTCTTCTCCTTTATCCATGAACATATTCCTTGTATCAATGAGATATTTTAAATCTTCTTTAAAAATTTCCTCACCAAATTGGGATGTGAAATTATTAATTCGGTTTATTAATCCACTTTGTCTGTTATCAATTGTATATGTGTAAGTGCTAGACCATAGTTCCATTGCAAAAATTTAAAATATTGTGTGCATTATTCAGAGCACAAATACCGCTTTTAATATGTATTGAGCAAAAAGGGAATTGGTTTATGTTTACGGTGTTTAATGGTGGGCAACCCAATTCCTCAACATCTCTTATGTGCGGTGATCTGAGAAAGATTTCTAGAAAACGTTTCTTTTCAATTCCCTTGCATAAAACCTCCTTTCCCGAAGTGATTTGTTTAATATATTTTCTTGTTTGCTTAAAGTTGTTTATTCCTTCGTTCCAAAAAATTTTATGATGGTTTTTGGTGAGCCAGAGAGCAGTTTTTCGTGACTTGTTATTAAGACGAGTGAAATCAAATGGAGGTTGTATAACGAAATTATTGTTAAACTTATTTTCTTTGCTAAATACAACTCCAATTTCCTTTAGAATGAACTTGTCGTTGTTATCAAAAAATCCTTGTACATCAATTGCAACTTTATCTTTCTCCATTTTATGTGGTTGTTATGTTGTTAGACAATTCTTTGAACTAACCCACTTAAAGGACTATACTCAACTAAACGATCGTGAATAAGGAGACAATATGCTTGGGTGTTTTCATGGTTTGCTTGTTTCAAATCGATTGAAATTCTCACGTCGATAGGTCCCGATTTAACTGTTTCATTTTGATATGAAAGGTCAACTACAATAATAGGTTTATTTTTAAATTCTGTCGGTGATAAAAATGGTTCTGCTGGGCGGTTGTAATAACTCTTTTGAAACCTTGCATACATATCATAAAGGTGAGCATATTTGTCATTTTCAAAGTTTACATTTAGGTCATCATATGGATACGTTTCTGAATTCAAGTGGACTTTCAGGTTGGATAAATTATTTGTAATTAGTTCTCCATTCAACATGAAGGCTATAATGGCAAATCTCGGTCGTTCTCTATTACTTCCTATTTTCAAATTCCAGACGTGTTGAGTACCCTGTATCAGTTTTGGGTTAATGTATGTATCCCAACTACGGAAAGCTATCGGTAAATTTACGCCACTCTTTATTATATCGTACATTTTAATTTTTGCAGCATCACTGGGTGTTACATGAGGGATTTTCCAGCTAATATTAGTCATTTCCAAAACATATGTATGGTTTGCTTTGTTTTTCACATATACATCATCCAGATTTTTTGTCAGCAAAAGTACAAGTTCATGCTTACAATTCAGTAAAACTTTTCTATAATCCTCAGCAAACCCCATTACATTTTTTAAGGGTAGCGAGAAATTAAAATTAGATTTTGTAATAATATCATTTCCACCACTCCATCCAGCATTTAAAAGTTTGCGACTATCCTGACGACTTTCCGATAGATAATTTTTAAGTGTGCTGCTCATACCAACAAACCGTGTTCTATCAATTTCGTATCCATTTATTTCATATCTAATTTCATCAATAAAATTTGCCATACAATTATTGCGAAACGTAACATCGATATTATCAGTGGTGCTTGTACCATCGACTGCTACTCTCTTAACAACTCCTTGAAAATTAAGATAGCTTTCGTGAGGGAGTACATACAAGTCCTGATTTTGAATACAAATACGTATTTCATCATTTGCTTTAAATGTTTGATGATATGAGGAATATGTATGATATTCCTTTTTCGAAATACTTTCATCTGAAAACGGTCTCTCACGAACATTTAAAATGTCATTCATTTTTAAATGCTTGTTATTATTATTATCAGATTTGAATTTTGAAGCCCAGTGATTTTAAAAACAATTTGTTTTTTAATGTAAGACCCTTTCGATTCAATCCTGTTCCTTTAGCTTTACAACTGCTAGTGCGCGGTTGATGAAGTATACCGATGCTTTTATTGTAAATTATCATTCTATTGCTCGAATATGTATGCGAATTGATACGTTTTCACCACGCAAATTCAATAAATCTCCGTTCTGATCAACGATATGTAATGAGAGTGTACTTATTTCTCTGCAGTTAATAGGTAAATAGATGAGATTGTGTGGTGTCACTGTCATTTTATATCCCGGTGGAACCGAAATTGCAAACTCATGTAATACGTGATTTGGTGTATTATCAACGTAAGAGCCACTCACAATATTACATTCCAAACGAATCGAATTAATTTTTAAAATGTTGACAGCATTATCGGACAAGTGATAATGGTTTGCCTTTAACACTCTTTTGTTGAAACCAAACAATTGACCTATTGACCTCTCCTTATTAAAGTATACATCTTCTTTACTGCTAAATATTTCCACTTGAAGTGTATTGTTATTGTTTACAATTTTCACTGTATTTTCCAGATTATAATCCTTTAACTTGTTATAAATAAATTGAGAAATATCGATGAGTTCATAGGAGCCGGTGGGAATAATAATAACTTTATCACCAATATGAAAGAGATTGTTATTTACATCCACGTTGGGAATTGAGTTGTACATGTTAAACTCAACTAGCGCACACTCATATTCCCCGATTAATTCAATTGGTGGAAAATAAACTGTGTTTATAACGGAACTATTTCCATTCACTGATAGAGTCAATGATCTAACCATTTTGAAATCTGTTGTTCAACTGGGTGTCATACAACCCCGCCCCAAACTTATATTAGAATTAAAGAATAATAAATTGGTCAAATCCTTTTCTATATCGTCCCTTATCAATATTGTCATCCTTACTTATAAATAAAAATCCATATTTATCCTCCCAACATTTTTGACAAATTTTCGTAAATGACTCATAATTCATGTCAGGCATGATATGATCCCGAAATATGTGTCGCATATTTAAATCATCCTGTTTAAACATAATAATTACATTTGCATTGTCCCGTATAAGATGTTTTGGAATTCGTGTATATGTTTGACATAAATAAAAAGAATCAATATTTTTGTGACGACCCATACAGAAATATGATCGAATATTATCTTGTTTCTCACAAGCCACATCGTCGAAAATCATGATTGAATTATTTTTTGCTTCGGTGGGTGATAAAACAGTTTCGTTCTAAGAGAATGTATGATAACCCATACCCTTAATCGGTTTTATTAGCTTTTCCAAGTAATCATATTTCGGTTGGTATAGACTCTTTGAAAACACGTATATATTTTCAAATCTCAAACCATTTGGACTCTCAATTAGACTGATCATTACATTAGTTTTCCCGCAGTTGGATGGACCAACCACAAGAGCTCTAATTGTGTTTGGTAATAATTCACTGTGACGTGGTGGTTGTTTAACATTGTTCACGTTCTCAATGTTACGAACAAGAATGTTATTTTTTTGCTTTATTATTCGCATCCTATTATAAATATGTTTATTCCGTGATCAATCTTCAATGAATAAAGACAATATATAATGGGGAAACGTTTTTATAATCACATCAGTCATTATTTACACCGTAAACGTGGAAGTGGTCTTATTAATAAGTTAATAGATTCTCTTCCGATTGAGTTTCACATTCCTGGATATAACTATTGTGGACCTGGTACAAAGCTTGCAGAGCGATTACAGCGTGGAGATCACGGAATTAATCAGTTGGATGAAGCTTGCAAGGTTCACGATATTGCCTATTCACAAAACAAGGATCTAAGCAATCGACATAAGGCAGATTCTGAATTAATTAACAAGGCTTGGGAGCGAGTAAAGGCGAAGGATAGTTCTCTTAAGGAGCGAGCAGCAGCATATTTTGTAACTAATATTATGAAAGCTAAGAAACATTTTGGAATGGGTGTTCGTAAGCGAAATAAGAAAAAACAGAAGAAGAAGAGGAAGCGTAGGAGGATGAAAATAAATAGACTATCATCTGTTGTAAGAGAAGCGAGTCGGGAATTAAAAAAACGAAAACCTCTGGATGTGGTTAATGCAATTAAAATTGCACGTAAAGCAATACATAATTCAATCGGATCTAAGAAAAACGTTAAAGTTCCTCGAATAATTAATGTACCCAAAATGGGGGGTTTTTTACCACTGGTACCCATCTTAACTGCATTAAGTGCTATAGGTAGTTTAGCTTCTGGAACTTCTAGTGTTGCAAAATTGATAACAAACGCAAAAATTGCTAAGCAACAGCTAGAAGAAAATAAAAGACACAATCGAAAGATGGAAGAAGTTTCAGTGGGTGAAGGTCTATACTTAAAACCCCATAAAAATGGTTACGGCTTATACCTAAAACCATTCAACAGTCGTGGTGGGAGAATGAAGAAACAAAAAAACTAATTGGTCAGCTACCTAAAAGAGCATTAACAAATATAGATATAATGGAATTTGCTCAAAGAAATATACCGCATTTTAGGGGGGTGTTTATGAGAGACTCTCTCCCAAAAACACCTAAAAATAATGAGTGTGGAGTGATTAACTTGGATGATTCAAAGTCAAGGGGTACACATTGGGTAGCTTACCACAAAAACAAAAACAATATATTCTATTTTGATAGTTTTGGAAATTTACAACCACCAAAAGAAGTTGTGAAATACTTAGGAAATGATATCAAATATAACTATGAACAGGTACAACGTTTTGGATCATACAATTGTGGACACCTGTGTATTAAATTCCTGCTTTCATTCAAATAAAGTAACAACAAGGGTGGAAAAACAATAAGGGTGGAAAACAATAAGGGTGGAAAAACAACAACCTGTTGCTATGGAAATCTCGGTCTGAGAACTGATATAAAATGAGCTCGGAAATCGTTGGGACTTTACAGTCAGAACTTTAACATTAACTTGTCAAGTCGATCAGCTTGCTTCTCAGTTAAACCACCTTCTTCGAGGTCAAACATCAAACCAACAACAACAACATCATGAATCAACCAATTCCAACAGAAAGTGAGCTGGATGCTATTATGGAGGAGGAAATTCTTCGTGGGGAGGTTTTAAAGGAGTTCAACACGCAAGCATTAAAGCCCTTGCTGTCACAAAGTAAGATGGGTATAAACGTCACCTATCCAATTATCAATGCGCAGAGGAAGAAAACTGTTTATGGGGACTCCATTGCCTTGGAACTTGATAAATATATTCTATATCTACCTAAGAGATATAACGCTATGAAAGATGTCCATCTAAAGTTGCTCAAGAACAAGGAATATCGAGTTATAAAAAGAAGCAATGATTCCCTTCAACTGGAGTTAAATATAATTGTTTAATATTTATTAAATTTGTAACATTTGTAACCCACACATTTATTATACTCAATAAAACATGCAAAAAAAACACACACACACACACACTTTATCATCCTTTTATTAAAGGGAAATGACAACAGTAAAATGAATCTTTTTCAGTCAAAAAAAAAAAATATATAAACATATAAATAATATATATTTTATAACTTTCATTAGTATGAAATGTAACCCTGTAAAGTATAGTTCATACACCGGTATTTCATCTATTGTGCTGACGTTGGTGAAAGTTTTGAGAGTAGACAAAATGAGTCAATTTATTTTAAGTCAGCTTACTAAAACGAGAAATGCATTGAAGAAAAAATTCGATGATCTAAAACATTTCAAGTCACAAAATGCTTACGATTTGGAAGAAACTTTTAAGCCAATAACAGATCCCTCAAATGTACTAGTTAGTGAAAATAAAAAACGAAAGTTTATGAATACAAACGAAGATAAATCATTGGTTCTAAAGCAAAAAATATTTAAAAATAAAACCCCCAGTAAAAAGCTTAACAAACATCAATTAAGTTATGATGATGATGATGATCATGATTACGATTATGATGATAATCGTAGCCGAAATGGAGAAACAAAAATTTATAATGATGATATATCCACCCCAATTCAATCAAAACAAAAAAAATCAAATAAAAAGGGATTTGGTTACATGACCCTACAACGAGAAAACCCCAATTATATGTATTGGGATGACGTCAATGAATTAGTTGAAAGATTGCAGCTTTTAATAGCCTCAAAGGCCGCTGGCAACCCTAATCACAATAACGAGATCATGTCTATAATAGAAGAACTGCGAGAGGCTAAAATTATATATTAATTGAATAAATAAGGTTAACAAACTTTAAATTACCTTATAAACAAAATGTCTGTCGACAAGTTTGGTCACTTTTCAGACGAAAAAGAGCATTCAGATATTTTAAAAAGAGATATTAAAACTGTTGTTGGGTTGTACATTGATGGTGACGATAACCTGAATACCCAACAGAAACGAATTAAAAATTGCGGGTACCCAATAGACTACTCGGATGCAACAACGAAAAAATATGTCGATGAAAACTTGGAGACGTTAAAGAGAGACCTTAATTCGAAAATAAATACATCCCTTAATCGAAGACTTTCTAAAATAACTTCTTTGGAAAATTGAGTTCAAGTTAATAATGGGAGGATTGATAATGTTGATAAAATTCTATCCAATATGTTAACAAAGATTACTAGTGTTGAGAAGTATGTTTATAAATATGTTACTCAACCGAAATCAGTTTTAAAATCACAGACAGTTGAAATAGAAGGTACTGCAACTCCAATAGTAAGAAAGTTCTAGTATCAAAACTATGAGTGATAAATTAGGTATTGTTAAAGAAATTCATGCTCCGTGTCGACGTAATTTTAAACGTCGAAGGGTAGTGACAAAGGGTATTAATGATCTCTGGCAAGCAGATTTAGTGGAAATGGGAAAGTATTCAAAGCTTAACGGAGGATATTTTTATATTTTGACTGTTGTGGATTGTTTTAGCAAATATGCCTGGGGAGAAGCATTAAAATCAAAAAGCGCTACAGATGTCTCAATGGCAATGGAAAAAATTTTCAAATCTGGACGTGGAACACCAAAGAATTTACAAACGGATGATGGAACTGAATTTTTTAACAAACAATTTAACGTGTTGATGAAACAATATGGAATTAACCATTATTCTACTTTTTCAATTGTAAAAGCTTCAATTGTGGAACGCTTCAACAGAAGTTTGAAGGAACTTATGTGGCGGGAACTTAGCTTTAGCGGAACATACAAGGGGGTTGATATGTATAAAAAATTAATTGATATATGTAACAAACGACCACATAGAACAATTAAGGTCGCCCCAATTGACGTCAATTCTTCCAATGAAAAACACATTTTAAAAACAGCCTACAATCATCTCAAAATGTTTAGTGTGGGGAAATTGCGTAATGGAGATTATGTACGCGTCAGTAAATATAAACATGTGTTTGAAAAGGGCTATACGCCGAATTGGACTACAGAAATTTTTAAAATAATAAATGTGAGAAACACATACCCTACCACCTACTTGTTGGAAGATTTCGAAGGTAATCCAATACAAGGTGGTTTCTACAAAGAAGAACTGAAAAAAACTCGCTTCCCAGACAAATATTTAGTGGAAAAAATATTAAAGAGAGACGGGAATAGAGTCCGTGTACGTTGGTTGGGGTTTTCAAAAAAATATGACAGCTGGGAATCTAAAGATAATATTTTATAGAGCAACTCTTATTCGGATTGAAAATAAACAAAACAAAAAAAAATATATGCTCCATATACTAATCAACTCAGCAACAGAAAAATATGTTCAGGCCGCCATGCTCATGTATCAGCTTATGTACAAAATCAAAATAGTTTCCAGTCAAAATCCACCATACGTATACAAATACGCACACGCAAAGACTTCGAAGGTAATCCAATCCAATACGTACAATCCATGTACGTACACAACATCAAAAATAGTTTCCAGACACAATCGCCCGCATCGAAAGGCAGCACCCTACGTGTACAAAGTCAAAAATAGTTTCCACATACGCACACGCAAAGATTGATAGAATGTTCTACTTTCTGTGGAGGGCGATAAGAATGTTTAGTCAAGGTTGGTATATATTGTTTCTGTTTGTTGGACTGGTTCGCCAGCATATGTATGTATGATTGCCTCATCCCTTTGTTCGTTTACATTAGAGTTATATACTGAAAATCTTGTATAAATATCGCTGGGGCGTTCATGATTTTTTCAGTAGCGAACGCAACCAAGACGAGACGGTGAAAAAATTTAAAAACTGATTGCTCGTATAAAAGTGAAAAATAAAAAAAATTTAAACCTCAAACTTGATTTAAAATTGAGTGTGTAAAAATGGAAAGTAATAAAATAACGAAACTATTTTTGATAATAGTTTGTGTATTAGGAGTAGTGGAAATGGGTGTAATACCCACTACACATCTAACGACTTACAACGAGACAACGAATACCGCAATTATTCAAATTTCACTCCCTAACGACGATGTTTTGAATATTGAGCTGAATTTGTATCTTTTTAAGAACAGTTCCTTAGCGAATATAAATAACATTGAGGAGTCAGAGAGTAAACTAAAAACCTCACAAGGTAAGAATAACAATAACAATAAAAAATGCTTACAATAAAAAATGAATGAACAGAAGCAACAACAACAACAACAACAACAGAAGCAACATCAACAACAGAAGCAACAACAACAACAGAAGCAACAACAAGCACAGAAGGAGCAACAACAACAGAAGCAACAACAACAACAGAAGCAACAACTACGACAGAAGCAACAACTACGACAGAAGCAACAACTTATCGCCACCCTCCAAGCATTCATTTACGTCAGTAAATGAAGTAGACGAAAATATTAATGATAATGTAAGTCAAGAGTCATCAATTTTAAACAAAACAGAAAAGCGTAGTGTAGATAAAAAATATACTTTTCTTAAAAAAGAATTGTTAGAAAAGTTTAAATCAGACTTGCTTGAAAGGGAAAATAGAGAGGGTGGAACTATTGTGACAGGAAACAGAGGTTTCGATAGATATTATAAACTCGGATCTAGAAACCTATTCACTTTAAGAATCCAATGTCATTACGTTTCAAAAAGATTAAAAAAACATTCTCATCTAGAAATGTACAAGGTAAATATAAACTGCGTAGAAATCGATGAAGAACTATTTTACTATCCACTTCTACCTAAAACTATAGATTTGCCACCCAAGAACATAGGTAAAAGAGAGGTTATATCAATTGAGGAACTAGACTTAGGTGGTATAGACTCTGATGGGGGAAAATTATGCTTATTAGAGTGTAGCGAGTTGTTGAATAGCAACAACTTTTTTATGAATTAGGGATAACATGTTTCTTATTTTATTTCAGAAGGATATAAAAATTCCTCAAGAAAATAATAGATTAAACAAAACAAAAGGCGAGTTAATTTACTTTAGTATATAATAATTCATTTTATTAATTCGTTTTTCTCATTTTAGTTGAATATGTTCACCTTTTAGGATCTAACGTAGTTTCAGTAAATTCAAATTCTAATAATATTTCTAGCTTTAATTTAACTGATGATGGTATTACCCAACTGTACCATCAAAATATAAACATTAACATTGATAACATTGAGAGTAATGAAAATAACGAAATTACTCCTGATCAAGTAGAGTTGGGTTATTATCTAAAACATTTAGGGGAAATAAAGAAAAAAAACGAGAAAGAAGAAACAGAAGAAACAGAAGAAGAAGAAGGGGATTCTGATTCTGAAGCTGAAATAAATCCACATAAATTAGAACTGGGGAAATATCTATATAGACAACGGTTACAAAAGCAATCAAATAAAATATACTCACCAAATGTATAATCAAATAACCAACACATTCCCATCACATTTAATACTCAATTTATTTGAAATGTAATTGGTATTCGTTTAACTTAATGTTATACTAACAAAATATATAAGCATTTATAAATATTGTTCAAGATTATATAATTTTTCAAACTTATTAATTAAATAAATATTTTGTAACGTTAAATCTAAAATTGTTTCTGTTTTTTGGGGTCGGGGGGTAATTCATTATAAAACATTTCAAGTTCAAGTGCCTTGTAAAGTAAATCATGTTCAACATTTTCAATTTCTTTTTTTAGGTAGTTGAGTAATATTTTCTGTTGCTCAGTCTGGAATTCAAGACTTTCTATTTCATCTAGCTGTCTCCCCAAAACAAGTGACTCTCCCTCAAGGAATTTAACATTTGATATGAGTTCCCTTTCTATTAAGTCCCTATGATGATAAGGAAGTGTAGACAATTTATCACCCTCAACTTTTCTCTTCGTATCATTAGCATCAAGAATTATTTTTGTCATTTTGTAAGTATTTATGGTATGATTTTTAGATCTAAAAACTGACATGCTGCCATACATTCGATTTTCAGTGAAAATAACCTTTTTATATTTTTCAATATCTAGATACTCTAGTGCTGTCCTCGTTACTCCCTTAGATTTCATAAACGACTTGTCCATAGAATCAATTTTATAACAATAAACCTAAGGGCGGAGACCAACAAACTCTGACATTGGTCTACCATGAAGCTCATCTTTAAAAACACTTAATACCGCTTTATTGCATATTTTAAAATTATATAATTTAGCTCTTTCTTCGGAATATCCAGATGTATCAAATTTGAATTCTATATCATCCCGAATATCTCTATAAAAGTCATCAGTTTTAATTGTATAGATGAAGGAATCTGTATCCATGTAATTTAATCTTATATTATCTTGAAATTTTGGTTTCATATACTGATAGTGGAAATTATACATGTTCCACTTTGATAACTCTAGTACTGTAAAACCAAGATACATGGGTTTATCGTATACGTATGACATTCTTCTCATTTGAATTGTATAATTGAATTGTGGCACTTTGAAAATTAAATTTGGAAATTAATTCTCGTGCACATAATTTCTTACGACCACTTTTATTAATATTATTATTCTGTGGAGGATCCCAATCACAAACTATTTTAATGTCAACCCGTTTCTCGATATTTTCGAGGGTTTTACCGTAGACTGCATTATTTAATAATTTAAAAAAAATCTTTTTCAAATGAATTTTTAGCTTTTTGACGATATTGGGTGTTAAGGTCTATATACGTTTTGAGCCAAGGTTTTTGCTCAAAACGTATCCCTCTATGAATTTTTTTTAACTGCAACCCATTAAGCAAACATTGTTGTAAATTTTTATAATGAATGATATAATTTTTTTTATTTCCGAGGTCGGCAATTAATTTTTTTACTTTTTCGCTATTAGTGGCTAACTTTGTTGTTGAACAAAACGGTAAATCACTATGTAAATCATGGATACTGTATGGATAGTCCAAATCCACTTCTAAAATATAACCATAATGTCCATCGCTTGGAATATTTTCTACTATTAAATTTTCCATGTCTATGGGAGACAGCCACTTAAACCCTTGGTAAGGTAAAGGTTGAGACATTGCCCAACCATACAAATTATTTGCATCTAAATACATTAAAAATGATGACTCTTTACTATCATCATTATTTGCTTTAGTATATCTGTGACAGCATTGTACCAAACCACCCCGAATTCCACTTTGTATAAATTTATACATATCAATATCAGTTATTAACTGTAACTCAATTTGTGTGGTTTTTAGCATTGCCTGCCAAGATAAACCTGGTGTTGTATAAAAATGAGCTGGGGGAAGAGAATAAATTTTCATGCAAATTAAACGGAAGTTTTCAAAAACGTCAGTTAATAATAATACATCAGTTTTTAAATAAATCTCTAGATAATCCTTTAGAGATTTACAGGAAAATTGTGTCCAAACTTTAACAGCATGACTGTAATCCTCTTGAGAACATTGCTTTTGAGTAAACTGATTATAAAATTGATCTCTTGATGGTAAACTAGTTTCCTCCAGTCTATGCTCTGAATCAAGATATTCATATGGGAATACACCCTTCTTCCGCATAAGTCTAAATTCATTTTCACAATTAAAATGTGATCTTACTGATTTAATTTGATCATCTTCCAAATTGGCTGCTAATGCATCTAGACTAGATGTCATAAATCTAAATGTGTCTAGAAACCTTATCTCAAAACTCTTTCCACATTTATTTTCAATTGTTTTCATTACTGAAATAAAGTGTTCCTTATTTATGGGAATACCTTTAATTTCTCCAGGTAAAAGTGTCAATTCTTTGATAAACAAGTGACAATCATACTTGGAAAAATTGTGGAAGAAAACTGGAATAAAATTAGACGTTTTCAAATCTAAATTACATTTAGAATGAGCTGCACCCCTGTATCTACCTGTATAATGACAATGATCTCGAACCCTATCATCCGCTAAAGCCTTTTCACAAATATGACAATAAAGGGCATCCTCAAAATCATATTCATCCTCTGGATACATTACTATGGGAACAACTTTACTCAAATGTTTTGAATGAATAGTTTTTAAGTTATTTACAAGGGAATTGACAAAATTTATAGCTGAATTACCTCCCGTTTCCATTACGAATTTATCTAAACTAGAATCATATGAACACTTTATTAAGTAAGCGTATGAAATTGGTACATGTTCATTTAGATTAAATAGTTTAGGACTTACATCAATATTTATACGGCGAAGTATGCACTCGAAATCTGCATACACTGCGAACGGTACTTTTAGTTGATGACGCAGTGCCGTATACTTTAATGTCGACTTATATGGGTTTGGGAGAGTGGCAACCTTTCCACTGCAAATCTCCTTGTGACGAAGTGCGCGACTTGCACTTGATGAAAAATTTAAGCAGGTATTGCAAAGCCATGTCTGTCCCTTATGTAGACTTTTTTGTGCAGACGTAAGTCTATTAAATAAAAGAAAATATAGCAAATAATGAAAAAATAATAAGTAAATGTAAATCTATAACGAGTAAAAATTCATACTTTGAAATATTTTTTATCCATGTGTAGTGTCCGAATCCGTTTCCTTCCAGGAAAAGTATATTTATGTGCGTCGGTTTTTCAACTCCAGATTGATAAAGAGGTCCAATTATAGTTTCACTTTCCTCGTCGTATCCAAAAACGTTAATGCTCAATGTAACGTTTTTTTGAATGAAAATGTCTATGTCCTTTATTTTGAGCGGGAATATCAACCCACTGAAGTCCAAATTTATTCCAGATGTTAAAACAAATCTTTCGGCCGTTATATCAACTTTATATGTGTAGCATATACTACGGTTACTTTCTAGATTTGTAAGCGCCGAAATCAAAGTCCATTTAAAGCAGTATGAGTCATCTTTATTTTGGACATTAATTATTGCTTTTTTCGCAAAAAGCTTGGGTGGTGTTGGGATATATGAGGATCCAGAAAGCGGGTTATATTTATTGAAATTCATTTCCAATCGAATTATGGGGAGTAGGGTCCACCCGCTATCCCTTTCCTGAAACTCTTCCATTTTTATTTTCAAATGGTCTGAGTGATTGGTGAATATGCGGTCTAAATCCGAGTGGCTAGTAACAACTTCCATTTTGCTTTGGAATTGTTTAGTCTCCGTTTTTAAATCATCATCTTTCACTAGCATATATTCCGCAAAAAGCTCAAAATTAACTTTACCGGACACGTAGCTTTGAAGCACATTAAATAAATGAGATTTTAAAGCCCCTCCTGCTTCGAAGAGGAACTCTTCCGGGTATCTTAATTCCTCTCCTTCATTAACAAACATATAATGAAGGATTCGACCCTTGAATCCATCCGAAATCTTTTTGATTCTTCCATCCAAAGGTATGACAGCATTCATCTTGTGCTCCGCGGTGCGAGCATGGTGATTCCATTGAACTCCCACCGGGATGAAACGACGGCACGACTCGCAATATTTTTGGGTTTGGTTATTCATTTTATTTATTATTTATTTGGAAAAGAATTACAATTATAATTAATTTGTAGATTGTTTTAAATTTTTATTTTCTTTTCACAAAGTCAGTTGTAATTTAGTTAATTTGTAATTGTAATTTAATTGTTCTCACAAAGCCACTTTTCAATTGAGGAAAACTCGTTGATAAGATCACTTTACTGTTTTTCGAAACTAGTAAAAACCGTAGTTCACTTCACGAAAATTTGATTATACTGATCTGAATTGAACGAAATTCTACCTTAAATATAACTTTGAGGAAAGCTTATTAGTATGAACTTAAACTATAGTTTGTAAAAAATAAAAAAATTAGAGGTGGAAAGTTTGATTGGTTGATGACAAGATTTTCCTTAAATTTAATATGAGTAATTTGACTTGCATTATTTTGATTGGTTGATTCCTTCGAATATTTGTTGGCGAGGGAGGGAAGGTAAAAGTGATCAGTGCCTAGCAACCAGGTTTTTGTCTACTCGGTTACTAGACACATTTACATTTGTCTAACTAAACGTCTCAAAGGGATGATTGTGAGGGAGCGCAGGTGAAAGTGATCAGCGCGTAGCAACCAGGTTTTTGACTACTCGGTTTCTAGACACATTTACATTTGTCTAACTAAACGTCTCAAAGGGATGATTGCGAGGAAGGGATGGTGGTGGAGAAGCATGATCCCCCATATGAAGAGGGGATATAAATGAGAAGTTGGTGAAAAGGAACTTCAGTTCAAATTGAAAGTTCACTGGATCAGCAACCAACAAGAAACAACAAAAAACAGCTATACAGTTAAACAACTAGAAACCAGCTAATAACATCTAATCAATTAAACAACAAAAACATCTATACAACAACAAAAAACATCTATACAACAACAAAAAACATCTATACAACAACATCAAGAAACAAATAAAACAGCTATACAGTTAAACAACTAGAAACCAGCTAATAACATCTAATCAATTAAACAACAAAAACATCTATACAACAACAAAAAACATCTATACAACAACAAAAAACATCTATACAACAACATCAAGAAACAACAAAAACATCTATACAACAACAAAAAACATCTATACATCAACAAAACATCAAGACACATCAAAACAACATGACTACCAACAACGACGTGTGTAATGAAATCACCAATTTCCTCAAAGAAAATGGTTATTTCATTTTTGAGGATCATCGACAGACCCTGGAGATGATTTTCTCCAAACTTCAAGGGATGGAGAAAGTTGGTGAGAGAAAATCCAAATATGGCATACATATGCTATCATGTCCTTGGGCCGACGATGATGTAAGAGAGGGCCCGGATACATGTCAATGTCACCAGGCACCATACCTTAGAATTAAAGCTTTTGAATTAATAAACAAATACAAAAGTATTGACCTTAAATTTAAAAAAAAAAATTAAACAATTAAAAAAAAAATTCTATGCCTTTATATATTTGTAAAATCGAATTAAAAAAATAATAAAATAAAAGTATATTTTAATTTCAAATTTGTACCTTCTTTTGCTATTGGGGTGGGTGTTTGTTTTCAGCTGTTTCTTTTCAGTTAAACTAAATATGATCTAGTGATGTGCCTGCTTTTTCTATAAAAATCATCGAGAGGGAGCCTTAAAACTAATGTCATCATATTTAGTGTATAAGAAAAGCCTGTTACAAATTTCCAAATAAACATGAGCTAAATAAAAATTTACATATTCTTTTGTTTGGGAGGGTGTTTGCTTTCAGCTGTTTCTTTTGAGAATTCTTTTGCTATTGGGGTGGGTGTTTGCTTTCAGCTGTTTCTTTTGAGTATTCGTTTGTTCGGGGTGGGTGTTTGTTTCTCAGTGGCAAGCAAAGGGATCCCCTATTCAAGGGTGCTAATCAAGTTACCAAGTCCACGTGTGAACGTGTCAACAACCCGAGACATTTTCTAGAGGCTATGGTTATTAAATTCCTTACCACACCACACTTTCTTCCCGACTCGTTTAACCCCATTTAATAAATCTATTAACGGACACCCGTCAACTTATCACCCTAATTAACGCACCAGTAACTTCTCCCCGCTTAATTAGAATCCCCGATTTCTGGATATAATTTCTGGATACAAAAGCTGGATACAACTCCTGGATATACGCAATTTATCACCCTAATTAACGAACACCCGTCACACCCCAGTAATTTCTCCCCCATTAACTAGGAAAACCTAAATGTAACGCTATGATCACCTGACTCACCTCAGTAATTTCTCCCTGTTTAACTAGGATAACCCAGATAAGCAAAAGTCACCCGTCACACCCCAGTAACTTCTCCCCCCATTAACTAGGAAAAACTAAATATATCGCTATGATCACCCGTCACACCGTGTGAGCACCACACTTTCTTAATCTATGCAAAGGACACCCCACCCGTCACACCCCAGTAACTTCTCCCCGCTTAATTAGAATCCCCGATTTCTGGATAGGATTTCTGGATACAAATCCTAGATATACGCAATTTATCACCCTAATTAACGATCACTCGTCACGCACCCATTAACTTTAATTACCCCCACCTGTCACCTTAACCTAATTTATTACCCTATTTAACGATCACTCGTCACGCACCATTAACTTTAATTACCCCCATTTATTACCCTAATTACCCTAATTAGCATAATTAATTACCTCCCCCTTCCACTTTTTGTATCCAGCTCCCGCATTTACTAACTACTCACATTTTAATTGTGAAAATGAATTTAGACTTATGCGGAAGAAGGGTGTATTCCCATATGAATATCTTGATTCAGAGCATAGACTGGAGGAAACTAGTTTACCATCAAGAGATCAATTTTATAATCAGTTTACTCAAAAGCAATGTTCTCAAGAGGATTACAGTCATGCTGTTAAAGTTTGGACACAATTTTCCTGTAAATCTCTAAAGGATTATCTAGAGATTTATTTAAAAACTGATGTATTATTATTAACTGACGTTTTTGAAAACATCCGTTTAATTTGCATGAAAAGGTTTATCTTGGCAGGCAATGCTGAAAACCACACAAATTGAGTTACAGTTAATAACTGATATTGATATGTATAAATTTATACAAAGTGGAATTCGGGGTGGTTTGGTACAATGCTGTCACAGATATACTAAAGCAAATAATAAATATTTAAGTGACTACGATGATAGTAAAGAGTCATCATTTTTAATGTATTTAGATGCAAATAATTTGTATGGTTGGGCAATGTCTCAACCTTTACCTTACCAAGGGTTTAAGTGGCTGTCTCCCATAGACATGGAAAATTTAATAGTAGAAAATATTCCAAGCGATGGACATTATGGTTATATTTTAGAAGTGGATTTGGACTATCCATACAGTATCCATGATTTACATAGTGATTTACCGTTTTGTTCAACAACAAAGTTAGCCACTAATAGCGAAAAAGTAAAAAAATTAATTGCCGACCTCGGAAATAAAAAAAATTATATCATTCATTATAAAAATTTACAACAATGTTTGCTTAATGGGTTGCAGTTAAAAAAAATTCATAGAGGGATACGTTTTGAGCAAAAACCTTGGCTCAAAACGTATATAGACCTTAACACCCAATATCGTCAAAAAGCTAAAAATTCATTTGAAAAAGATTTTTTTTAAATTATTAAATAATGCAGTCTACGGTAAAACCCTCGAAAATATCGAGAAACGGGTTGACATTAAAATAGTTTGTGATTGGGATCCTCCACAGAATAATAATATTAATAAAAGTGGTCGTAAGAAATTATGTGCACGAGAATTAATTTCCAAATTTAATTTTCAAAGTGCCACAAAACTACAGAATGATTTCTATACAATTCAAATGAGAAGAATGTCATACGTATACGATAAACCCATGTATCTTGGTTTTACAGTACTAGAGTTATCAAAGTGGAACATGTATAATTTCCACTATCAGTATATGAAACCAAAATTTCAAGATAATATAAGATTAAATTACATGGATACAGATTCCTTCATCTATACAATTAAAACTGATGACTTTTATAGAGATATTCGGGATGATATAGAATTCAAATTTGATACATCTGGATATTCCGAAGAAAGAGCTAAATTATATAATTTTAAAATATGCAATAAAGCGGTATTAAGTGTTTTTAAAGATGAGCTTCATGGTAGACCAATGTCAGAGTTTGTTGGTCTCCGCCCTTAGGTTTATTGTTATAAAATTGATTCTATGGACAAGTCGTTTATGAAATCTAAGGGAGTAACGAGGACAGCACTAGAGTATCTAGATATTGAAAAATATAAAAAGGTTATTTTCACTGAAAATCGAATGTATGGCAGCATGTCAGTTTTTAGATCTAAAAATCATACCATAAATACTTACAAAATGACAAAAATAATTCTTGATGCTAATGATACGAAGAGAAAAGTTGAGGGTGATAAATTGTCTACACTTCCTTATCATCATAGGGACTTAATAGAAAGGGAACTCATATCAAATGTTAAATTCCTTGAGGGAGAGTCACTTGTTTTGGGGAGACAGCTAGATGAAATAGAAAGTCTTGAATTCCAGACTGAGCAACAGAAAATATTACTCAACTACCTAAAAAAAGAAATTGAAAATGTTGAACATGATTTACTTTACAAGGCACTTGAACTTGAAATGTTTTATAATGAATTACCCCCCGACCCCAAAAAACAGAAACAATTTTAGATTTAACGTTACAAAATATTTATTTAATTAATAAGTTTGAAAAATTATATAATCTTGAACAATATTTATAAATGCTTATATATTTTGTTAGTATAACATTAAGTTAAACGAATACCAATTACATTTCAAATAAATTGAGTATTAAATGTGATGGGAATGTGTTGGTTATTTGATTATACATTTGGTGAGTATATTTTATTTGATTGCTTTTGTAACCGTTGTCTATATAGATATTTCCCCAGTTCTAATTTATGTGGATTTATTTCAGCTTCAGAATCAGAATCCCCTTCTTCTTCTTCTGTTTCTTCTGTTTCTTCTTTCTCGTTTTTTTTCTTTATTTCCCCTAAATGTTTTAGATAATAACCCAACTCTACTTGATCAGGAGTAATTTCGTTATTTTCATTACTCTCAATGTTATCAATGTTAATGTTTATATTTTGATGGTACAGTTGGGTAATACCATCATCAGTTAAATTAAAGCTAGAAATATTATTAGAATTTGAATTTACTGAAACTACGTTAGATCCTAAAAGGTGAACATATTCAACTAAAATGAGAAAAACGAATTAATAAAATGAATTATTATATACTAAAGTAAATTAACTCGCCTTTTGTTTTGTTTAATCTATTATTTTCTTGAGGAATTTTTATATCCTTCTGAAATAAAATAAGAAACATGTTATCCCTAATTCATAAAAAAGTTGTTGCTATTCAACAACTCGCTACACTCTAATAAGCATAATTTTCCCCCATCAGAGTCTATACCACCTAAGTCTAGTTCCTCAATTGATATAACCTCTCTTTTACCTATGTTCTTGGGTGGCAAATCTATAGTTTTAGGTAGAAGTGGATAGTAAAATAGTTCTTCATCGATTTCTACGCAGTTTATATTTACCTTGTACATTTCTAGATGAGAATGTTTTTTTAATCTTTTTGAAACGTAATGACATTGGATTCTTAAAGTGAATAGGTTTCTAGATCCGAGTTTATAATATCTATCGAAACCTCTGTTTCCTGTCACAATAGTTCCACCCTCTCTATTTTCCCTTTCAAGCAAGTCTGATTTAAACTTTTCTAACAATTCTTTTTTAAGAAAAGTATATTTTTTATCTACACTACGCTTTTCTGTTTTGTTTAAAATTGATGACTCTTGACTTACATTATCATTAATATTTTCGTCTACTTCATTTACTGACGTAAATGAATGCTTGGAGGGTGGCGATAAGTTGTTGCTTCTGTCGTAGTTGTTGCTTCTGTCGTAGTTGTTGCTTCTGTTGTTGTTGTTGCTTCTGTTGTTGTTGCTCCTTCTGTGCTTGTTGTTGCTTCTGTTGCTTCTGTTGTTGTTGTTGCTTCTGTTGTTGATGTTGCTTCTGTTGTTGTTGTTGTTGTTGTTGCTTCTGTTCATTCATTTTTTATTGTTATTGCTTCTGTTCATTCATTTTTTATTGTTATTGTTATTCTTACCTTGTGAGGTTTTTAGTTTACTCTCTGACTCCTCAATGTTATTTATATTCGCTAAGGAACTGTTCTTAAAAAGATACAAATTCAGCTCAATATTCAAAACATCGTCGTTAGGGAGTGAAATTTGAATAATTGCGGTATTCGTTGTCTCGTTGTAAGTCGTTAGATGTGTAGTGGGTATTACACCCATTTCCACTACTCCTAATACACAAACTATTATCAAAAATAGTTTCGTTATTTTATTACTTTCCATTTTTACACACTCAATTTTAAATCAAGTTTGAGGTTTAAATTTTTTTTATTTTTCACTTTTATACGAGCAATCAGTTTTTAAATTTTTTCACCGTCTCGTCTTGGTTGCGTTCGCTACTGAAAAAATCATGAACGCCCCAGCGATATTTATACAAGATTTTCAGTATATAACTCTAATGTAAACGAACAAAGGGATGAGGCAATCATACATACATATGCTGGCGAACCAGTCCAACAAACAGAAACAATATATACCAACCTTGACTAAACATTCTTATCGCCCTCCACAGAAAGCAGAACATTCTATCAGTCTTTGCGTGTGCGTATGTGGAAACTATTTTTGACTTTGTACACGTAGGGTGCTGCCTTTCGATGCGGGCGATTGTGTCTGGAAACTATTTTTGATGTTGTGTACGTACATGGATTGTACGTATTGGATTGGATTACCTTCGAAGTCTTTGCGTGTGCGTATTTGTATACGTATGGTGGATTTTGACTGGAAACTATTTTGATTTTGTACATAAGCTGATACATGAGCATGGCGGCCTGAACATATTTTTCTGTTGCTGAGTTGATTAGTATATGGAGCATATATTTTTTTTTGTTTTGTTTATTTTCAATCCGAATAAGAGTTGCTCTATAAAATATTATCTTTAGATTCCCAGCTGTCATATTTTTTTGAAAACCCCAACCAACGTACACGGACTCTATTCCCGTCTCTCTTTAATATTTTTTCCACTAAATATTTGTCTGGGAAGCGAGTTTTTTTCAGTTCTTCTTTGTAGAAACCACCTTGTATTGGATTACCTTCGAAATCTTCCAACAAGTAGGTGGTAGG
This sequence comes from Drosophila pseudotakahashii, assembly GCA_035046095.1. Taxonomy (NCBI): domain Eukaryota; kingdom Metazoa; phylum Arthropoda; class Insecta; order Diptera; family Drosophilidae; genus Drosophila; species Drosophila pseudotakahashii. The sequence continues at coordinate 1,001,356 of JAWNOE010000015.1, forward strand.
GTATGTGTTTCTCACATTTATTATTTTAAAAATTTCTGTAGTCCAATTCGGCGTATAGCCCTTTTTAAACACATGTTTATATTTACTGATGCGTACATAATCTCCATTACGCAATTTCCCCACACTAAACATTTTGAGATGATTGTAGGCTGTTTTTAAAATGTGTTTTTCATTGGAAGAATTGACGTCAATTGGGGCGACCTTAATTGTTCTATGTGGTCGTTTGTTACATATATCAATTAATTTTTTATACATATCAACCCCCTTGTATGTTCCGCTAAAGCTAAGTTCCCGCCACATAAGTTCCTTCAAACTTCTGTTGAAGCGTTCCACAATTGAAGCTTTTACAATTGAAAAAGTAGAATAATGGTTAATTCCATATTGTTTCATCAACGCGTTAAATTGTTTGTTAAAAAATTCAGTTCCATCATCCGTTTGTAAATTCTTTGGTGTTCCACGTCCAGATTTGAAAATTTTTTCCATTGCCATTGAGACATCTGTAGCGCTTTTTGATTTTAATGCTTCTCCCCAGGCATATTTGCTAAAACAATCCACAACAGTCAAAATATAAAAATATCCTCCGTTAAGCTTTGAATACTTTCCCATTTCCACTAAATCTGCTTGCCAGAGATCATTAATACCCTTTGTCACTACCCTTCGACGTTTAAAATTACGTCGACACGGAGCATGAATTTCTTTAACAATACCTAATTTATCACTCATAGTTTTGATACTAGAACTTTCTTACTATTGGAGTTGCAGTACCTTCTATTTCAACTGTCTGTGATTTTAAAACTGATTTCGGTTGAGTAACATATTTATAAACATACTTCTCAACACTAGTAATCTTTGTTAACATATTGGATAGAATTTTATCAACATTATCAATCCTCCCATTATTAACTTGAACTAAATTTTCCAAAGAAGTTATTTTAGAAAGTCTTCGATTAAGGGATGTATTTATTTTCGAATTAAGGTCTCTCTTTAACGTCTCCAAGTTTTCATCGACATATTTTTTCGTTGTTGCATCCGAGTAGTCTATTGGGTACCCGCAATTTTTAATTCGTTTCTGTTGGGTATTCAGGTTATCGTCACCATCAATGTACAACCCAACAACAGTTTTAATATCTCTTTTTAAAATATCTGAATGCTCTTTTTCGTCTGAAAAGTGACCAAACTTGTCGACAGACATTTTGTTTATAAGGTAATTTAAAGTTTGTTAACCTTATTTATTCAATTAATATATAATTTTAGCCTCTCGCAGTTCTTCTATTATAGACATGATCTCGTTATTGTGATTAGGGTTGCCAGCGGCCTTTGAGGCTATTAAAAGCTGCAATCTTTCAACTAATTCATTGACGTCATCCCAATACATATAATTGGGGTTTTCTCGTTGTAGGGTCATGTAACCAAATCCCTTTTTATTTGATTTTTTTTGTTTTGATTGAATTGGGGTGGATATATCATCATTATAAATTTTTGTTTCTCCATTTCGGCTACGATTATCATCATAATCGTAATCATGATCATCATCATCATCATAACTTAATTGATGTTTGTTAAGCTTTTTACTGGGGGTTTTATTTTTAAATATTTTTTGCTTTAGAACCAATGATTTATCTTCGTTTGTATTCATAAACTTTCGTTTTTTATTTTCACTAACTAGTACATTTGAGGGATCTGTTATTGGCTTAAAAGTTTCTTCCAACTCGTAAGCATTTTGTGACTTGAAATGTTTTAGATCATCGAATTTTTTCTTCAATGCATTTCTCGTTTTAGTAAGCTGACTTAAAATAAATTGACTCATTTTGTCTACTCTCAAAACTTTCACCAACGTCAGCACAATAGATGAAATACCGGTGTATGAACTATACTTTACAGGGTTACATTTCATACTAATGAAAGTTATAAAATATATATTATTTATATGTTTATATATTTTTTTTTTTTTGACTGAAAAAGATTAATTTTACTGTTGTCATTTCCCTTTAATAAAAGGATGATAAAGTGTGTGTGTGTGTGTGCATGTTTTATTGAGTATAATAAATGTGTGGGTTACAAATGTTACAAATTTTATAAATATTAAACAATTATATTTAACTCCAGTTGAAGGGAATCATTGCTTCTTTTTATAACTCGATATTCCTTGTTCTTGAGCAACTTTAGATGGACATCTTTCATAGCGTTATATCTCTTAGGTAGATATAGAATATATTTATCAAGTTCCAAGGCAATGGAGTCCCCATAAACAGTTTTCTTCCTCTGCGCATTGATAATTGGATAGGTGACGTTTATACCCATCTTACTTTGTGACAGCAAGGGCTTTAATGCTTGCGTGTTGAACTCCTTTCAAACCTCCCCACGAAGAATTTCCTCCTCCATAATAGCATCCAGCTCACTTTCTGTTGGAATTGGTTGATTCATGATGTTGTTGTTGTTGGTTTGATGTTTGACCTCGAAGAAGGTGGTTTAACTGAGAAGCAAGCTGATTGACTTGACAAGTTAATGTTAAAGCTCTGACTGTAAAGTCCCAACGATTTCCGAGCTCATTTTATATCAGTTCTCAGACCGAGATTTCCATAGCAACAGGTTGTTGTTTTTCCACCCTTATTGTTTTCCACCCTTATTGTTTTCCACCCTTGTTGTTACTTTATTTGAATGAAAGCAGGAATTTAATACACAGGTGTCCACAATTGTATGATCCAAAACGTTGTACCTGTTCATAGTTATATTTGATATGATTTCCTAAGTATTTCACAACTTCTTTTGGTGGTTGTAAATTTCCAAAACTATCAAAATAGAATATATTGTTTTTGTTTTTGTGGTAAGCTACCCAATGTGTACCCCTTGACTTTGAATCATCCAAGTTAATCAATCCACACTCATTATTTTTAGGTGTTTTTGGGAGAGAGTCTCTCATAAACACCCCCCTAAAATGCGGTATATTTCTTTGAGCAAATTCCATTATATCTATATTTGTTAATGCTCTTTTAGGTAGCTGACCAATTAGTTTTTTTGTTTCTTCATTCTCCCACCACGACTGTTGAATGGTTTTAGGTATAAGCCGTATCCATTTTTATAGGGTTTTAAGTATAGACCTTCACCCACTGAAACTTCTTCCATCTTTCGATTGTGTCTTTTATTTTCTTCTAGCTGTTGCTTAGCAATTTTTGCGTTTGTTATCAATTTTGCAACACTAGAAGTTCCAGAAGCTAAACTACCTATAGCACTTAATGCAGTTAAGATGGGTACCAGTGGTAAAAAACCCCCCATTTTGGGTACATTAATTATTCGAGGAACTTTAACGTTTTTCTTAAATCCGATTGAATTATGTATTGCTTTACGTGCAATTTTAATTGCATTAACCACATCCAGAGGTTTTCGTTTTTTTAATTCTCGACTCGCTTCTCTTACAACAGATGATAGTCTATTTATTTTCATCCTCCTACGCTTCCTCTTCTTCTTCTGTTTTTTCTTATTTCGCTTACGAACACCCATTCCAAAATGTTTCTTAGCTTTCATAATATTAGTTACAAAATATGCTGCTGCTCGCTCCTTAAGAGAACTATCCTTCGCCTTTACTCGCTCCCAAGCCTTGTTAATTAATTCAGAATCTGCCTTATGTCGATTGCTTAGATCCTTGTTTTGTGAATAGGCAATATCGTGAACCTTGCAAGCTTCATCCAACTGATTAATTCCGTGATCTCCACGCTGTAATCGCTCTGCAAGCTTTGTACCAGGTCCACAATAGTTATATCCAGGAATGTGAAACTCAATCGGAAGAGAATCTATTAACTTATTAATAAGACCACTTCCACGTTTACGGTGTAAATAATGACTGATGTGATTATAAAAACGTTTCCCCATTATATATTGTCTTTATTCATTAAAGATTGATCACGGAATAAACATATTTATAATAGGATGCGAATAATAAAGCAAAAAAATAACATTCTTGTTCGTAACATTGAGAACGTGAACAATGTTAAACAACCACCACGTCACAGTGAATTATTACCAAACACAATTAGAGCTCTTGTGGTTGGTCCATCCAACTGCGGGAAAACTAATGTAATGATCAGTCTAATTGAGAGTCCAAATGGTTTGAGATTTGAAAATATATACGTGTTTTCAAAGAGTCTATACCAACCGAAATATGATTACTTGGAAAAGCTAATAAAACCGATTAAGGGTATGGGTTATCATACATTCTCTTAGAACGAAACTGTTTTATCACCCACCGAAGCAAAAAATAATTCAATCATGATTTTCGACGATGTGGCTTGTGAGAAACAAGAAAATATTCGATCATATTTCTGTATGGGTCGTCACAAAAATATTGATTCTTTTTATTTATGTCAAACATGTACACGAATTCCAAAACATCTTATACGGGACAATGCAAATGTAATTATTATGTTTAAACAGGATGATTTAAATATGCGACACATATTTCGGGATCATATCATGCCTGACATGAATTATAAGTCATTTACGAAAATTTGTCAAAAATGTTGGGAGGATAAATATGGATTTTTATTTATAAGTAAGGATGACAATATTGATAAGGGACGATATAGAAAAGGATTTGACCAATTTATTATTCTTTAATTCTAATATAAGTTTGGGGCGGGGTTGTATGACACCCAGTTGAACAACAGATTTCAAAATGGTTAGATCATTGACTCTATCAGTGAATGGAAATAGTTCCGTTATAAACATAGTTTATTTTCCACCAATTGAATTAATCGGGGAATATGAGTGTGCGCTAGTTGAGTTTAACATGTACAACTCAATTCCCAACGTGGATGTAAATAACAATCTCTTTCATATTGGTGATAAAGTTATTATTATTCCCACCGGCTCCTATGAACTCATCGATATTTCTCAATTTATTTATAACAAGTTAAAGGATTATAATCTGGAAAATACAGTGAAAATTGTAAACAATAACAATACACTTCAAGTGGAAATATTTAGCAGTAAAGAAGATATATACTTTAATAAGGAGAGGTCAATAGGTCAATTGTTTGGTTTCAACAAAAGAGTGTTAAAGGCAAACCATTATCACTTGTTCGATAATGCTGTCAACATTTTAAAAATTAATTCGATTCGTTTGGAATGTAATATTGTGAGTGGCTCTTACGTTGATAATACACCAAATCACGTATTACATGAGTTTGCAATTTCGGTTCCACCGGGATATAAAATGACAGTGACACCACACAATCTCATCTATTTACCTATTAACTGCAGAGAAATAAGTACACTCTCATTACATATCGTTGATCAGAACGGAGATTTATTGAATTTGCGTGGTGAAAACGTATCAATTCGCATACATATTCGAGCAATAGAATGATAATTTACAATAAAAGCATCGGTATACTTCATCAACCGCGCACTAGCAGTTGTAAAGCTAAAGGAACAGGATTAAATCGAAAGGGTCTTACATTAAAAAACAAATTGTTTTTAAAATCACTGGGCTTCAAAATTCAAATCTGATAATAATAATAACAAGCATTTAAAAATGAATGACATTTTAAATGTTCGTGAGAGACCGTTTTCAGATGAAAGTATTTCGAAAAAGGAATATCATACATATTCCTCATATCATCAAACATTTAAAGCAAATGATGAAATACGTATTTGTATTGAAAATCAGGACTTGTATGTACTCCCTCACGAAAGCTATCTAAATTTTCAAGGAGTTGTTAAGAGAGTAGCAGTCGATGGTACAAGCACCACTGATTATATCGATGTTACGTTTCACAATAATTGTATGGCAAATTTTATTGATGAAATTAGATATGAAATAAATGGATACGAAATTGATAGAACACGGTTTGTTGGTATGAGCAGCACACTTAAAAATTATCTATCGGAAAGTCGTCAGGATAGTCGCAAACTTTTAAATGCTGGATAGAGTGGTGGAAATGATATTATTACAAAAGCTAATTTTAATTTCTCGCTACCCTTAAAAAATGTAATGGAGTTTGCTGAGGATTATAGAAAAGTTTTACTGAATTGTAAGCATGAACTTGTACTTTTGCTGACAAAAAATCTGGATGATGTATATGTGAAAAACAAAGCAAACCATACATATGTTTTGGAAATGACTAATATTAGCTGGAAAATCCCTCATGTAACACCCAGTGATGCTGCAAAACTTAAAATGTACGATATAATAAAGAGTGGCATAAATTTACCGATAGCTTTCCGTAGTTGGGATACATACATTAACCCAAAACTGATACAGGGTACTCAACACGTCTGGAATTTGAAAATAGGAAGTAATAGAGAACGACCGAGATTTGCCATTATAGCCTTCATGTTGAATGGAGAACTAATTACAAATAATTTATCCAACCTGAAAGTCCACTTGAATTCAGAAACGTATCCATATGATGACCTAAATGTAAACTTTGAAAATGACAAATATGCTCACCTTTATGATGTGTATGCAAGGTTTCAAAAGAGTTATTACAACCGCCCAGCAGAACCATTTTTATCACCGACAGAATTTAAAAATAAACCTATTATTGTAGTTGACCTTTCATATCAAAATAAAACAGTTAAATCGGGACCTATCGACGTGAGAATTTCAATCGATATGAAACAAGCAAACCATGAAAACACTCAAGCATATTGTCTCCTTATTCACGATCGTTTAGTTGAGTATAGTCCTTTAAGTGGGTTAGTTCAAAGAATTGTCTAACAACATAACAACCACATAAAATGGAGAAAGATAAAGTTGCAATTGATGTACAAGGATTTTTTGATAACAACGACAAGTTCATTTTAAAGGAAATTGGAGTTGTATTTAGCAAAGAAAATAAGTTTAACAATAATTTCGTTATACAACCTCCATTTGATTTCACTCGTCTTAATAACAAGTCACGAAAAACTGCTCTCTGGCTCACCAAAAACCATCATAAAATTTTTTGGAATGAAGGAATAAACAACTTTAAGCAAACAATAAAATATATTAAACAAATCACTTCGGGAAAGGAGGTTTTATGCAAGGGAATTGAAAAGAAACGTTTTCTAGAAATCTTTCTCAGATCACCGCACATAAGAGATGTTGAGGAATTGGGTTGCCCACCATTAAACACCGTAAACATAAACCAATTCCTTTTTTGCTCAATACATATTAAAAGCGGTATTTGTGCTCTGAATAATGCAAACAATATTTTAAATTTTTGCGATGGAACTATGGTCTAGCCCTTACACATATACAATGGATAACAGACAAAGTGGATTAATAAACCGAATTAATAATTTCACATCCCAATTTGGTGAGGAAATTTTTAAAGAAGATTTAAAATATCTCATTGATACAAGGAATATGTTCATGGATAAAGGAGAAGACGATCTTAACAAAACGGTATATGGCGATCATTTTACGTTTTGTAATAATGGAATCGGGGAAGATGCATGTGCCTGCTTTTTCTATAAAAATCATCGAGAGGGAGCCTTAAAACTAATGTCATCATATTTAGTGTATAAGAAAAGCCTGTTACAAATTTCCAAATAAACATGAGCTAAATAAAAATTTACATATTCTTTTGTTTGGGAGGGTGTTTGCTTTCAGCTGTTTCTTTTGAGAATTCTTTTGCTATTGGGGTGGGTGTTTGCTTTCAGCTGTTTCTTTTGAGTATTCGTTTGTTCGGGGTGGGTGTTTGTTTCTCAGTGGCAAGCAAAGGGATCCCCTATTCAAGGGTGCTAATCAAGTTACCAAGTCCACGTGTGAACGTGTCAACAACCCGATACATTTTCTAGAGGCTATGGTTATTAAATTGCTTACCACACCACACTTTCTTCCCGCCTCGTTTTACCCCATTTAATAAATCTATTAACGGACACCCGTCAACTTATCACCCTAATTAACGATCACTCGTAACGCACCAGTAACTTTAATTACCCCCATTTATTACCCTAATTACCCTAATTAGCATTATTAATTACCTCCCCCTTCCACTTTTTGTATCCAGCTCCCGCATTTACTAACTACTAATGTGATCTTACTGATTTAAGTTGATCATCTTCTAAATTGGGTGCTAATGCATCTAGACTAGATGACAAGAATCTAAATGTGTCTAGAAACCTTATCTCAAAACTGCTTCCACATTCATTTTCAATTTTTTTCATTACTGAAATGAAGTGCTCCTTGTTTGTGGGAATAACTTTAATTTCTCCAGGTATAAGTGTTAATTCTTTGATAAACAAGTGACAATCATACTTGGAAAAATTGTGGAAGAAAACTGGGATAAAATTAATGACTATGATCTCGAACCCTGTCATCCGCTAAAGCCTTCTCACAAATATGACAATTGAGGGCAAACTCAAATTCATATTCATATTCATCCTCTGGATTCATTACTATGGGAACAACTGTACTCAAATATTCTGTATGAATAGTTTTTAAGTTATTTACAATGGAATTAACAAAATTTAAAGCTAATTTACCTCCCGTTTCCATTACGAATTTATCTAAACTAGAATCATATGCACACTTTATAAAGTAAGCGTATGAAATTGGTACATGTTCATTTACATTAAATAGTTTAGGACTTACATCAATATTTTTACGACGAAGTATGCACTCGAAATCTGCATACACTGCGAACGGAACTATAAGTTGATGACGCAGTGTCGTATACTTCAATGTCGATTTATATGGGCTTGGGAGTGTGGCAACCTTTCCACTGCAGAGCTCCTTGTGAAGCATATTTAAACCTTTGGTCAAATATAAAAATAATCAAATCGAAGGGAATTATATTCGAAACGGTATTACTGATGTTGAAAACCAAAGTCGCCATAGTAGTTTTTATTATTATAAATAGTAAGTTATATACATAGTATAATCAATGTTGTTTTATAATCCGATTAAATACTTTCGCAATTTATCCGGAATATAAACCCTTTATTTTGAATAAAAAGTTTATTTAACAAAATTATTTTGAAAGTCAAGATACAAATAATATTAAATTAAATTTCCATTAAATGTTAAAGTGCATTTTTAGTTTTAATAAGTTATATGTGTTATGGATCGTGTTGTAAAGTCTTACATTTAAGTTGATCTTTTCCACTCACGGGTAACATGGTGCGATGGGTCAATGGGTAAGGCGTCTACCTCTAATGCGAGAGGACCCCGGTTCGAAAACTGGCTGAGTAAAAAGTTTTCAAGAAGCATATTTAACATTTCCTTAACAATTTTATGAACAATATTGTATTAAAAAAGTTGTAAGATTACTAACTTAGTTTAAGTACTAAGCGTTTATATGAAAGCTATAAGATAAGTTGACCGATTTGAATAATTTTTTTTTCAAAAACCATTTTAAACTAAAAAAAATATTGGGAAAATTAGAACCTTACAAGTAATTTATTTATATTTTTTTTTCTTAAAAAAAACATTTTTTTTCATTTAAAATTCCCTACAACAAAAAAATTTACCTTTTGATGTTTTTTTTACATATTTAATTGCCTTTACCAATACCCCATCAAAAGATATTCGCATAGGGCTCCGCTGATTTAAGGCAGACTTTTGGCTTTTTCGCCCCACTGTGTGTCGGCAAATTAAGAATTAATAATAATTGATTCCTCTAAAACGTCTTCCCTTGAAATAAAATTAAAAAGAAATAAAACAAAAAGAAAGCCAACTTTGGCCAGCCGAAGTTTATATACCCTTGCAGGTAAAATAAATACATTACTCTTTTTTAAAATGTTGTTTTTAAAATGTTAAAAATCAGTAGGCGTTTATTTTACCTACCTTACTTATTTCCTACAAAGTTACAATGTTTGATTTTTATTATTCCTATGGGAACCATAAGAAATAGTGATCTGATCTAGCTCGACATATGTACTACTTGCAATAGAAAGAAAACTTTTGGAAACGTTTCATCGCGGCCTTAAAACTGAGAGACTAGTTCGCATAAAAGCGGACATAGCTAGATAGACTCGGCGTTTGGTGCTGATCAAGAATATATATACTTTATGTGGTCGGAAACGTCTCCTTCACTGCGTTGCAAACTTTTGAATGAAATCATAATACCCCCTGCAAGGGTGTTGGCGCCTGGCTTGGATGGAAGAAGAAACTCGTAGTATTTAGTTAAGTTCACTTTTGAAAACATTGAAATGTAATTTGTAACTTTGAGAAGTCATTCCAATTGTAATTTGTTTGCGCCTATATCGATCATATTGTATCGCACAAAAAAAAATCGTTGCTGATAGCGATGATCAAATAGAATCGAGTAGAAGCGAATGGAATAGAAAGAATACCAATGAAGAAGAAGAATAAAGCATTATTGAAAAACGACTGATCTGACTAGTGGCGAACTTTGCGCCTTTTTTGTATCCTGAGGTTTGGGTTCCAGGACTAGCCAGGAAATAGCGTGTTCAAAGGGTATAAAAAAGCGTTTTGCTGTGATCACTGTATCTCCGCCAAAAATGATCGGATTTCCATTCTGCTTTTACATTTCGTTTAAGAATATAAAAAAATCACTAGCCGAGTCGATATAGGATTTTAGGTAAAAACATATTTTAAACGAGCAGTCCAAACATTTTATGGATTGCTCACAAATTTGCTTCATGTAACTTAGCACAGTGGCGCCTTGGGCCAAAAAATGTGCAATAAATCAAATTTTCGATTTTCGCCTAGAAAATTGTAACACACACCAATCGACAGATAATTGAATCCAATAGTTAATAGATTGTTGATGGATGCTGACTAGTTTTTCCGCGCTCTGCAATCAGACACGAATTTCGACCGGCGCAAAGGTCTAACATAACTAAAAGTGTGACTTGTTTAGTGCGGGACACCTCAGGTTGCAGGTACTTACCACAGAAGCGACAGGAAGGTTCTAACCAGCCAAAAAAACACACTGCTACGCTTGCGACGGACGGCCAAGCTTGGTGGACAGAAGGGGGGATCCTCTCTCTGCCGCACCCACATAGCAACGATCCAACAAGCCACATATTTTTGGCGTTTCTCTCAGTTCCACAAGCCGCATACGCGCGTTTTTCCGGCAGAACCAAACAGTAGCGATCAGCTGATCGCAGTGTTGGACAGCGCCGAGCTAAACCGAGAGCTTAACAAAAAGCTTTCCCAATTGAGATTTAAAGCGGCTGCTAGGGAAGCTCCCGAAATCGGTTACCGGGGATATTTAAAACAAAATTATACTAAGCTCTAAGCTTTAAACCAAACGTATTGCAAAACCATTCCCGTCCATTATGTGATCCTCTTTGTGAAGTCATTAGTCTATTAAATAAAAGAAAAATAAATAAAATAAACAATAATGTAAAATAACAAGTAAACGTAAATCAATAACGAGTAAAAATTCATACGTCGGCTTTTCAACTCCAGATTGATAAATAGGTCCAATTATAGTTTCACTTTCCTCGTCATATCCAAAAACGTTAATGCTCAATGTAACGTTTTTATACCCGTTACTCGTAGAGTAAAAGGGTATATTGTATTCGTGCAAAAGTATGTAACAGGGAGAAGGAAGCTTTTCCGACCCTATAAAGTATATATATTCTTGATCAGGATCACTAGCCGAGTCGAACTAGCCATGTCCGTCTGTCCGTCTGTCCGTCCGTATGAACGCTGAGATCTCGGAAACTATAAAAGCTAGAGGATTGGCATTTTGCATGCATATTCTTGGAGTTCCTACGCAGCGCAAGTTTATTTCAAAATGGTGCCACGCCCCCTCTAACGCCCTCAATCGCCCTACACCATTTTTTGAAAGGTGTCTGGCGCCCACACCATTAAAGATTTTGGAAAACTAAAAATGCAGTTTTATTGTGACTATCAATACCTATCGAAATGTAGAAGAAATTTTATTGGGTGGGTGTTTGTTGCTCAGTGGCAAGCAAAGGGATCCCCTTTCAAGGGTGATTGCTTTCAGCTGTTTCTTTTGAACGTGACAACAGCCCGTGTTTTTCTATTACGTACCCGTGAGCACCACACTTTCTCAATCTAAGCAAAGGACACCCGTCACACCCCAGTAAATTCTCCCCCATTAACAAGGATAACCCAAATATATCGCTATGATCACCTGACACACCGTGTGAGCACCACACTTTCTTAATCTAAGCAAAGGTCACCCGTCACACCCCAGTAACTTCTCCCCGCTTAACTAGGATAACCCAGATAAGCAAAGGACACCCGTCTCACCCCAGTAATTTCTCCCCTATTAAATAGGAAAACCTAAATATAACGCTATGATCACCTAACACACCTCAGTAATTTCTGTCAGTATATATTTTTCAAATCGGACCATTCGTTAAAAAGTTATGCCTGATCAAAGATTTTATATATCTATCTCCCTCGCACTCCCTTAGCTGAGTAACGGGTATCTGATAGTCGGGGCACCCGACTATAGCTTTCTCTCTTGTTTTGAATGAAAATGTCTATGTCCTTTATTTTGAGCGGGAATGTTAACCCACTGAAGTCCAAATTTATTCCAGATGTTAAAACAAATCTTACGGCCCTTATATCAACTTTATATGTGTAGCTTGCACTAGGGTTACTTTCTAGATTTGTAAGTGCCGAAATCAAAGTCCATTAAAAGCAGAATGAGTCATTCTTATTTTGGACATTAATTATTGCTTTTTTCGAAAAAAGCTTGAGTGGTGTTGGGATAAATGAGGAGCCAGATAGCGGTTTATATTGATTGAAATTCATTTCCAATCGAATTGTGCGGAGTAGGGTCCACCCGCTATCCCTTTCCTCAAAAACTATTCCATTTTTATTTTCAAATGGTCTGAGTGATTGGTAAATATGCGGTCTAAATCCGAGTGGCTTGTAACAACTTCCATTTTGCTTTGGAATTGTTTAGTCTCCGTTTTTAAAACATCATCTTTAACGAGCATATATTCCGCAAAAAGCTCAAAATTAACTTTACCGGACATGTAGCTTTGAAGCACATTAAATATATATGATTTTAAAGCCTCTCCTGCTTCGAAGAGGAACTCTTCCGGGTATCTTAATTCCTCTCCTTCATTAACAAACATATAATGAAGGTTTCGACCCTTGAATCCATCCGAAATCTTTTTGATTCTTCCATCCAAAGGTACCACAGCATTCATCTTGTGCTTCGCGGTGCGTGCTTGGTGATTCCATTGAACTCCCACCGGGATGAAACGACGGCATGACTCACAATATTTTTGGGCTTGGTTATTTATTTTAATTTTTATTTTGGAAAGAATTACAATTGTAATTAATTTGTAGATTGTTTTAAATTTTTATTTTCTTTTCACAAAGTCAGTTGTAATGAAGTTAATTTGTAATTGTTCTCACAAAGCCACTTTTCAATTGAGGTAAACTCGTTGATAAGATCACTTTACTGTTTTTCGAAACTAGTAGAAGAGAAGTTCACTTCAAGAAATTTGAATACACTGATCTGAATTTAGCGAAATTCTGTCTTAAATATAACTTTGAGGATAGATTATTAGTATAAACTTAAACTGTAATTTAAAAAATTCAAAGTTTTGATTGGTTGATGAAAATATTTTCCTTAAATTTAATATAAGAAATTAGAGTTGCAACGAATTGATTGGTTGAAGACAATATTTTCCTTAAATTTAATATAAGAAATTAGACTTGAATTATTTTCATTGGATGATTCCATCTACCATTTGATGGTGAGGGAGGGGTGAAAGTGAACCGTGTCCTAGCAACCAGGTTGTTAACTACTCGGATTCTAGACACATTTGCATTTGTCTAACTAATCTTCTCAAAGGGATGATTGCGAGGGAAGGGATGGTGGTGGAAAAGCATGCTCCCCCATATGAAGAGGGGATAAAAGTGAGAAGTTACTGGGAAGAACCTTCACTTCGAATTGAAACTCCACTGGATCAGCAACAATCAAAAATCAACTAAACAACAAACAACAAAAAACAGCTATACAGTCAAACAACTAATCAGTTAAACAACAAACAGCTAATATCAACTAATCAGCTAAACAACAAACAGCTAATAACAAGTAATCAGTTAAACAACAAGGAACAAACAAGAGTTAAACATCAAGAAACATCAGTTAAGCAGCAATAACAACATCAAGAAACAACTACATCATCAAGAAACAGCAGTTAAAACACAAAACATCATGAATAACAACACACATGAAATCTCCAAATTCCTCAAAAAAAATGGTGATTTCATTTTTGAAGATCATCGGGAGTCCCTGAAGATGATTTTCTCTAATCTTCAACAGATGGATCGAGTCGGTGAGAGAAAATCGAAATATGGCATACATATGCTAACATGTCCCTGGGCCGAAGATGATGTAAGAGAGGGCCCGGATACTTGCCAATGTCACCAGACACCATACCTTAGAATTAAAGCTATTGCTTTAATTAACAATTATAATAAACTTAACCTTAAATTTGAAAACAAATAAATAGTTAAACAATAAAAATATATTTGAATTTAAAATTTACATATTCCTTTGTTATTGGGGGATGGGTGATTTTTTCAGGTATTTCTTTCAGGACAAAAAGTTTAAAAAATAAAAATATATTTGAATTTAAAATGTACATATTCTTTTGTTATTGGGTGGGTGTTTGTTTCTCAGTGGCAAGCAAAGGGATCCCCTTTCAAGGGTGATTGCTTTCAGCTGTTTCTTTTGAACGTGACAACAGCCCGTGTTTTTCTATTACGTACCCGTGAGCACCACACTTTCTCAATCTAAGCAAAGGACACCCGTCACACCCCAGTAAATTCACATTAATTCGGAGAATAGTTAGGAGCCGCGTGTGAAATATAAATTAGATCAATAAACGACCCCAAAGTGCCCCAAAATTCGCTTCGTTTTTTTACGGCATCCAAATATGTATGTACTAGCAGGGTGTGTAGCCCGCAGCTTCGCCTGCGGAAACTAAAATTGAAAATGAAGCTACTTATTTTAAATTTAAAAAATGACTAATTTTTAACCTATAAGCCGAGAAAAGATTTGATCAGAACTTTTTTCCTTAATTTCCGTAAAAAGAACGGTATTTTGTCCTATGCAAACTACTTAAGGAAAATACAAAAACTTGAAAAACCATTATGTGTTTTTTTAAATCTTTCTAAAATTCTAATGGATTGTTTGCATAAGTTATATTAATAAATAAGGAAGGCAGGTGGAAGGGGATGCCGTGAATCAAATTGTTTAAACATTTCCATTTGTTTAAACAATTTGAGGCACGTGTAAGGAAGAGGAAGAGAATCAATTGATTTAAATATTTGGTGTTCTTTTAATATTTTCAATGCGATTTGAATTTTAAAACACAAAAATCTGTAAGAAAATGTTTTAAATCTGTTGGGGAATATAAATGAAATATTCTTTTAGCAAAAGGATATCAGTATTATCATGAATTTGAATCTAAGCGAATCTCACTTCCTTAGTCAGCTGCAATGCGCACACACACGTACACACGCACATATCTAGTGGATGCTTGGCAGCGTCGGCAACATGGGAAATTAGCGAAGCCTACACCGAGAGCGACCATAGAGCCATTATTACCACTCTCAACATGCAAAGATCCGCGCCGAGAATCTCAACTCGCAGCCACTACAAAGAAGGGACTCTAAACATCCAAACATTCAGGGCAACGCTAGCAGGAATGGAAGCTCTCGAACACGAAGAGGCGGTGATGACAAAAGTCAAGGAGGCCTGCGACGCCAGCATGCAATGCAGTAGACGCTTCAATGGACACAGACCGGTCTACTGGTGGAATCAGGAGATTGAAGAAGCCCGCCGAGAATGCATAAGTGCTAGAAGAGCCTACTACAGGTCGCGGGGAAACCAAAGCTTCCTGTTTCTCAGGGAGATATACACCCAAAAGAGGAAAGTCCTAAAAAAGGCTATACAGTCCAGCAAAAAGCGATGCTTCCACGAACTGTGTGACGAAGCGGAGAACGACCTATGGGGCAGAGCATATAAGGTGGTAATGAAGAAGACAAACGGGCTCAAAAACAGTGCACCAACAGACTCTGCAACACTTGAGGGGATAGTCAGGCATTTATTTCCTGCCCAGGAAGAGCGGCAAGAGGATGCCATCCCATCGATCCTCCAACCTCAACCAGTAACACAGGAAGAGGTTGTCAAAATCGCCCAACGATTGTCAAACAATAAGGCGCCCGGTCCTGACGGCATACCAAACAGGGCCCTCAAGATGGCGATCAGCCTCCACCCAGTAACATTCGCTAGGATGTACACAAAATGCCTGTCACAATCCCGTTTCCCAACAAGGTGGAAGCAGCAAAACCTGGTGCTCATACCGAAACCGAGGAAGGCTAGAGACGACCCGTCTGCATACAGACCAATCTGTCTCTTGGACACTGCGGGGAAAGTGCTTGAAAGCATCATTAGTCAAAGATTAGGCGAGGCAATAGAGGCCGCCGGTGGACTGTCCGATAGCCAGTATGGCTTTAAGAAAGCTCGCTCAACCCTGGATGCCCTGGAAACGGTAGACAAAATAGCCCGGAGTGCTATAGCGGGTACACGTTGGCTTGGACGAACCAAAGAGTACTGTCTGGTGGCTACACTGGACATAAAAAACGCATTCAACTCCGCATCGTGGAGCAGGATAATCTCGGCCCTCGAGAGACTAGATATCCCACCATATCTAAGGGCGATTGTTAGCGACTACCTCGATAACAGATGGCTACACTACGACACAGACGACGGCCCACAAATCTACAGGGTCACGGGTGGAGTTCCGCAAGGGTCTGTTCTAGGCCCTCTACTATGGAACACCATGTATGATGGCATCCTACGACTGGACTTCCAACCAGGAGTCAACATCGTAGGTTTCGCCGATGACGTCGCGGTAGTAGTAGTACAAAAAAACAAAGAGGACGTGGAGAGCACAGCAAACGGGGCCATCCATATGATTGGGGACTGGCTTAGATTGGCTGGCCTTGAACTGGCGGAACACAAAACCGAAGCAGTGCTCATAAGCAGCAGAACAGCAGTGGAAACGGTAGAAATCACAGTTCGTGAGTCGACTATAACCTCAAAAAGAGCCATCAGATACCTGGGTGTCATGCTAGACACACGGCTAACCTACAAAGAGCACCTACAGGAAACACATAAAAAGGCCCGGGGCGTCACTGCGGCATTATCACGCATGATGCTAAACCACAGAGGCCCGAAATCATCGAGTCGGAGACTGCTCTTCAATGTAGCAAAGTCTACCATCCTCTACGCAGCACCAATCTGGGCCCAAGAATGTAAAGAAAGCTACCTGAGTGGTATAAACCGAGACTACAGGCTGGGGGCACTACGAGTAAGTTCAGCCTTTCGAACGGTCTCCACAGAGGCCATACTGGTGATCAGTGGCATAATTCCCGTGGAGCTCGCAGCGATTGAAGCCAAGGAGAACTTCGAAGCGAGAAAGGCAGCAAACTCACTACCGGACCGCAGCCTGGCGAAACTTAGAGCCAGAACCAAATCCCTCGAAAGCTGGCAACAGAGGTGGAACGCGGCGACAACTGGCCGCTGGTCTTATCCCAAGCATTGCGGAGTGGTTCAACCGTAAACATGGGGATCTGACCTTCGAGCTAACACAAGTGCTTAGCGGACACGGCTGCTTCAAGGAGTACCTCTGCCGTTTCGGCAAAGAAGCAAGCCCCCTGTGTGACGTTTATAGAGTTCCGGAGAGTGCTGACCATGTGCTGACATCTTGCGCCAGGTTTCGAGAAGCACGAGGGAAAGCGGAAGAGGTCCTGGAATCCCGGATCACGGCCGAAAACTTGGTACCAGGCATGCTAGAAAGCCAGGCCAAATGGACAGCGGTTTGCCTACTGGCGACGGAAATTACGCGTGAGCTGAGGCGTCTAGAACGCATACGCAACGGACAGTCCTAAAACCTGGTCGCCCAAAAAGAGCAGCTGGTCTTGCGAAGCAATGCTTCATGGCAGTACCGCCAGCCCAGCAATTCCCCCCACCCCCTGTATATGTATATGTAAAAGTATCTTGTACTAAATTACCGTTGAATAAAAAAAAAAAAAAAAAAAAAAAAAAGTGGATGTGTGTTAAATACGCATTTTTTTGCTAATACATATTTAGTGCGTGTGTGTGTACGCAGCGGAGCGAATTAATGTTTTTTTTTTGTTTTTTACAAATCCACAGTTTGTCAATAACTCAACGTTTGAAAACTAATAGATAGTTTGGAAACATATCGTCTTAGCTGATCGGGTTCTTGGATTTTAAAAATAAAAATAACTTTAAGGAAAACTTCGACTGTATAACTGTATCCAAAATTCTAAAGCTGATCGGAGCCGCATGATTTTGCACACAGGAAAATCATTTTTTAAATTTAGCGTTTGGCTAAAAAAAATGGTGCAAAAGAATCGATTTTCGATATAATCGATATTATAACCGCGCATTTTAAATCTGCTGTGACTGTGGAATTTTCATTTTTTCCCTTGCTCGGTCACACTTAAATTCCCCTTGCGCGGTCACACTTAAAGTGCGATAGCATGACATACACACATACATGTACGACTTTATGCAAAGTGCGCCAGCAGAACATACATACATACATATGTGAAGGCCGTGACGTCAGATGGCAAAACAAAATTTTAAAATATTGGGGACTTGGTAAAGGAGGCTGAATTTCCAAAAAAATTAAATGCAGTTATTTGCAAGTATGCCATAAGATTATGAGCATCACATTTTTAAATCATTTTAACAACATTTATAACAGAAAAATGGCAAAAGAAAGAATTAAAAAAAAACAAATCGAATTTTGGGGCCTTTGGGGGTCGTTTTTGGTTCTAATGTATACCTCACACGCGGCTCCTAATTATTCTCGGAATTAATGTAATTTTTTTAGATTTTTTTGTCAATCCGTTCTGGGTGGAATTTGCTACTGGACATTTTTTATTGTTACTCCTTTATTAATTTAGATGTATGTTCTGCTGGCGCACTTTGCATAAAGTCGTACATGTATGTGTGTTTGTTATGCTGTCGCACTTTAAGTGTGACCGTGCAAGGGAAAAAAAAATTAAAATACCACAGTCACAGCAGATTTAAAATGCGCGGTTAAAAAATCGATTATATCGAAAATCGATTCTTTTGCACCATTTTTTTTAGCCAAACGTTAAATTTTAAAAAGATTTTCCTGTATGCTAAATCATGCTGCTCCACACACAACCACTAGATATGTGCGTGTGAACGTGTGTGTGCGCATTGCAGCTGACTAAGGAAGTGAGATTCGCTTAGATTCAAATTCATGATAATACTGATATCCTTTTGCTAAAAGAATATTTCATTTACATTTCCCCAACAGATTTAAAACATTTTCTTACAGATTTTTGTGTTTTAAAATTCAAATCGCATTGAAAATATTAAAAGAACACTAAATATTCCAAATCAATTGATTCTCTTGCTCTTCCTTACACGTGCCTCAAATTGTTTAAACAAATGGAAATGTTATTTCCATTATAAATCTAATTATAAATTAGATCAATAAACGACCCCAAAGTGCCCCAAAATTTGATTCGTTTTTTTTTTAATTTTTACTTTTGCCATTTCTGTGTTATAAATGTTGTTAAAATGGGTTTAAAATGTGATGTTCATAATCTTATGGCATACCCGCAAATAACTGCATTTAAATTTTTTGTAAATTCAGCCTCCCTTACCAAGTCCCCAATATTTTCAAATTTTGTTTTGCCTTCTGACGTCACGGCCTCCACATATGTATGTATGTATGTTCTGCTGGCGCGCTTTGCATAAAGTCGTACATGTATGTGTGTATGTCATGCTGTCGCACTTTAAGTGTGACCGCGCAAGGGGAATTTAAGTGTGACCGCGCAAGGGAAAAAAATGAAAATACCACAGTCACAGCAGATTTAAAATGCGCGGTTGAAAAATCGATTATATCGAAAATAAATTAGATCTAATTTAAATTTTAAAAAAGATATTCCTGTATGCAAAATCATGCTGCTCCACACACAATCACTAGATATGTGCGTGTGTACGTGTGTGTGCGCATTGCAGCTGACTAAGGATGTGAGATTCGCTTAGATTCAAATTGAAGATAACACTGATATCCTTTTGCTAAAAGAATATTTCATTTACATTTCCCCAACAGATTTAAAACATTTACTTACAGATTTTTGTGTTTTAAAATTCAAATCGCATTGAAAATATTAAAAGAACACTAAATATTCAAATCAATTTGTTCGCGCACTTGGCGCGTTTTAATGAAATTTGTTGAATAGTGTAAGGCGGGAGCGGGAGCGCAATAAAGTT
Organism: Drosophila pseudotakahashii; assembly: GCA_035046095.1. Lineage (NCBI taxonomy): Eukaryota > Metazoa > Arthropoda > Insecta > Diptera > Drosophilidae > Drosophila > Drosophila pseudotakahashii. Next base: position 1,021,605 of record JAWNOE010000015.1, read on the forward strand.
TTGATCGCTCTCGCGAATTCGCCCCGTCTCTCGCCTCCTTCGTTAAGTTAGGCTTAAGCGTTTTTATATTGGAATTAAAGAGTTAGTTGTTATATGAACTTCATTGCGCAAACTCCCTTTCGTCGTCCAAATAAATCGTACATTTTTCCCTGCAATCACACGTTTTCGAGTTTATAATACAAAATAGTATTAAATTTTCATGGTGACCCCGACGTGATTAGCAGTGGAACTCGAATTATTGTTTTTTTTTGGTGAAACAAACAAATTAAAAATCAAACAAATCGCGCCGGCCCCCTTTTTTAAACATTAAAGTGATCTGTTGCCACTGATTTAATTCGTCGTTGCTGCCGTTGTTGTTGTTGCCGCCTCTTGTCGCCTGTTGCTGCCGATTTAATTCGTCGTTGCTGCCGCTGGAAAATTTTGACCGCTGCAGTTCTCAACCGCCGTTATCGCCAAATTCACCGCTTTAATCCCCTACGCACAGGAAGGAAGTCATATGGATTCGAAGAGGGAAGTTACCGACGGATGTGAATCGTCCCACCAGGTATAGAGTGCTAAAAGTTGAAAGTTAATCTGTGGCGTGTCGTAAATTGTTTTTTGGCCCATCTTTCAACTTTTTGCATTCGTGTGAAAAATTCGGTAGATAGCGAGCATTCTAACCAAGAAATAAATAAAACTTGCATGCACTAACGATTATAATTCTGATACATACATCCATACATACATATATACATATTTCGAATTATAAATACATATATGCATAAGTGAATCGCTTTGGACCAAAATCAAATAAATATTAGTCGGCATCCTGGTTGTTTAAAAAACAAAATTCCCCCATTTCTCGTAGTAGTGAACACCAATATAGCTTTGCAAAAAATCAAAGGGGTAAAAGTTGAGAATTGTGAAAAGTTCTAATTCCAGAATTAAATCCTCGGCAAATTTTCTGCCGCGCATTTTTCTCAAATTTCCCTCGTTTCCTTCGCCATTTCCCGCGCCCTTAGGCGTCAGGTTTATATATTCGTTGCCCTTAGTTATCGGTCAGTGCATCATTCTCCGTTAGCATTGCGTTGAGCGCCGCCAGCCGTACACACATACACACACACACAGACAGCGCAGCCCGTTCTTTCGAGTTCTCTTTCGTCGTTTTCGTTTTCGATCGCTAGAACGGTGCAGGCGTTGCCGTTGCCTAAACGCTTGTTCGTTTTTTGGTGTTTGAGCTTGGCGTGTGCTCCCCTACACTACGTGCGCTCGGCATATTAATTATTAAATTGTTAAAATAAATTAATTCATTTAAATAACTGCCCCACACTGCTTGCATTCAGCTTATTCCTCTCGTGGGTTATTATTAAAATTATTTAATTTTATAATAATTTATATACAAAAAAAAAAAATTAAAATAAATTAAATTTAAAACTCTTCGATACCAAAACAAACAAAAACAAAAACAAAATGCCGAAAACAGAAAGTAGCAACAAGGAAATCGAAGAGTTAAAAAACCAACGAGATGGGTATATGAGGAGTATAGCGCGAACGCAAAGATTTTTAAATGAGGGTCGATTCTCTTTAAATGCGGTTGAGTTAGAATGTCGATTAGAAATCCTAAATACGCACATTGAAAATGCTTCGCTTATACAAAACAAAATCGAAGCGAAAGATGGAGATGATGTGTACCGCGAAGAGTTCGAAGAGACAGCAATTATAGCAAAATCGTTGCTAATTTCCCTAATTGCCGAAGAGCGTTGACAATTCTGCTCCGCCGGCAACGCGCACACCCCAATGCCGTTTGCCAAGCGTCGCTCTTCCAACTTTCAGCGGAAAACATTCCGAATTTAAAAATTTTATAAGCCTTTTCGAAACGTTCGTTGACAAAGATGACACGCTGCACGATATCGAAAAATTTAACCATCTAATATCGTGTTTGGCTGGAGACGCGCTAGGAACAGTCAGGGCATTCCAAGTTACCGCGGATAATTATCCAAAAGCCCTGGCTAGCCTAAGGCGGGTGTACGATAATGATTGTTTGATTTTCTTTGACAATATATCGACACTATTTAATCTGCCAAAGATTTCCCAGCCATCAGCTACAGCCTTGAGAAACCTGATCGACACAGTCACAGCGCTGTACGATTCTCTTTTGTCCATTGGGGATGACAAACGTATTACGAATGCCATCCTCATCCATCTAGTAATGGGCAAAGTCGATGCAGGAACTAAAAGAAAATGGGAAGAACAGTTAGATTATACCTCGCTTCCTCTTTGGAGCGAGTGTGAGTCAGCCCTGAACAAGCGCTATCAGCATATGGTTGCCGAAGAAGCGTGTAAGCCAAAAGTTGTTCAGCAGAGCCAGGCTTATCCTAAGAAGAATGGAAACAGGAGTTTTTCGTTTGTTGCTGCCATGGACGACCCCGAAGTGTGTGTGTTTAGCAACTCAGCAGAACATCAAGTAGGAAATTGCACTGCTTTTGCTGCCCTAACAGTTCAGCAAAGATTCGATTTCGCAAAGATGGCTCCCTTATGCATTAACTGCCTCCGTAAGGGACACACGGTAAAAAGATGCAAATCGAAAAGATGCAGGGTGTGTAAGTCATCACACCACACATTGCTGCACATTTATTCGCCATCAAATCTCGCGTTGCCACCTCCTCCTCAGCCCACGCTCTTGCAGAATAATCCATCCACTTCGCATGTTTTGCATGCGACTGCATCGGATAGAGTTATTCTTGCCACAGCCATCGTAAGCGTCCAAACAAAAAGTGGCGAATTAGTTTTGGCTCGAGCGTTGCTCGATTCTGGTTCGCAAGTAAATTTTGTGACCGATGAGCTCGCTCAGAGACTCCAGATTAAGAGAGAGGACGTGTGTTTGAGCTTGCGGGGCATTGGTGGAACTAATGCTCAAGCAACCAAGAAAATACACACGTTGGTCAAGTCGCGAGTGGGTAGCAGTCAATTATCGTCCGAATTTTACAAATTAAAAAATATTTCTGGTTATCATCCGGATCAAACGGTGAACACCAGCGGCTGGAGGGTGCCTGAAAATATTCAATTGGCAGATCCATTCTTCTTCAAGCCCCAAAAAATAGATATGCTCATTGGCGCAGACTCGTTCTTTGAACTATTGTCAGTCGGCCAGATAAAGCAAGGGCCTGAGTTTCCCATTTTGCAGAAAACAGTTCTCGGCTGGATAGTGTCAGGGAGATGTGCCTCAGAAAAAATAAGAAATGCTGAAAAGTTGGTACATCTCAGCTGCCAGGAGGAAGTGTTGGATTCAATAGACACAACCCTGCAGAAATTTTGGTCTGTGGAGGACTTGCCGCCCAAGGCCAAGGTCCACACTCCTGAGCAGCAACTTTGTGAGCAACACTTTGAGAAAAATACTCAAAGATTGTCGTCCGGGAGATTTTCGGTTCGTCTGCCGTTCAAATCTGACCCAAACACTCTTGGTTTATCATATGAAGTTGCGAAACGTAGATTTTTGTCGCTTGAAAGAAGATTATCCAAAGATCCTTCTTTAAAAAAGATGTATCTGGAATTCATGGAAGAATATGAAGCCATGGGCCACATGTCCTCCACAAACGATAAAATTCCAGACAGTCCGCACTATTTTATTCCGCACCAATGCGTGCTGCGACCTCAAAGCACCTCAACAAAGTTGAGAGTGGTATTCGACGCCTCGAGTCGTACATCGACGCAGGTCGCGTTGAATGACATCTTGATGGTTGGCCCCACCATTCAAGAGGAGCTGTATTCGACCCTGCTTCGGTTCAGACTGCACAAGTTTGCGCTTGCAGCAGACGTAAAGAAGATGTATCGTCAAGTAATGGTTGACGAAGCTGACCGAAACTTTCAGCTCATAGTGTGGAGACGAGATCCATCTGAGTCTCTAAAAATCTTCAAGCTGAACACCGTAACGTATGGAACTTCGCCAGCACCCTATCTGGCGATTCGGTGTTTAATGCGACTTGGAGAGATCGCGCAGGATTCGTGTCCAAAAGCCGCCAAGGTCATTCAGAATGACTTTTATGTTGACGATTTGTTGACTGGCGCCAGATGCGTTGAGGACCTGTTAAGCCTTCGGGACGAAGTTTCTCAGGTATTGCAAGAGGCAGGATTTGAATTGGCAAAGTGGTTTTCTAACTGCCCAGAGTTGTCCGCATCTGAAAGCGCTGTCATGCCGCTAACGGCAGACTCAGACGTAACTTAAACCCTTGGCGTGGTTTGGTTACCGGGTAAAGATTACTTTCAATTTCGGTTGGATGACTCTTTCCTGGATCTTCGTGCGACAAAACGAAACATACTGTCGGTGACTGCCCGACTTTTCGATCCGCTGGGCCTATTGTGTCCTCTAGTGACTAGGGCAAAAATGTTGTTGCAGGAACTGTGGCTTCGAAAGTTAGACTGGGACGAGTCGCTGCCGATGCAACTGCAGACATCTTGGAAAGCGTTTAAGGGAACGCTGTTGCAGCTGCCCAAGATCAAGGTATCGCGATTCCTTCATACAGACGCCAAAGTCCCGGCAGAAATACATGGTTTCGCTGACGCTTCCATGCGAGCATATGGAGCGTGCATCTACGTTCGCACTAGTACCGCTGAAGGTTTAAAAGTATCTTTATTGACAGCAAAATCCAAAGTAGCTCCCCTCAAGACGAAAACTTTGCCCCGCCTTGAGTTGTGCGCAGCTCACCTTCTTGCGGATCTTTATAATCGTGTAAGACCATTGCTTAATTTTCCGATCACAAAGGTATTCCTATGGACGGACTCGGAGATCACTCTGCATTGGATCAAAACGCACCCGTCGTCGTTGTCGGTTTTCGTCTCAAACCGAGTTGCAGAGATCCAAGAGTGGTCGGAAAAAGCAATTTGGCGACATGTTCCCACGAAAGTAAACCCAGCGGACATCGTGTCACGGGGATGTGACGTTGAGGAACTCACAGCTTCCATTTGGTTCGCTGGCCCGTTTTTTTTGCTTGATGCTGAAAAGGATTGGCCTGTAAATCGACACTTTGAAGTACCTGCTGATGTCGTGTCGACGGAATTACGCAAGTCAGCGTTGGCGCTTATGGTAATTCCAGAGCCCAACTATGTGCTTCAGAAAATAGAGTCTTTTTCGTCGCACATAAGGCTTCTAAGAGTTTTCGTGTGGGTCTTTCGGTTTATTCAAAGGTGCAAAAAAGTGTCGCAGCCCTTTGGAAAAAGTATTACTCCAAGAGAACGGAATTTTACGTTCGAGAAAATAGTGGAAGTGATCCAATCTCACGAGTTCAGTGACGACATAGGCAAAATTCGAAAAAACAAACCGGTAGCAACGAATATTCAGAAACTAAGCCCTTTTCTCCAGGAGAAACAATTAGATTGGTGTTCCTCGACATTGCTGCGAGTTGGGGGTCGGTTATTGAATGCTCCTATCCCGTACGAAGCCAAATTCCCGTTGTTGTTATCGAAAGGCTCACAGTTTGTTAAAACCTACGTGTCCTATCTGCACGTTACAAATTGTCATGCTGGCCCTCGAGCTCTTGTAAGTCTGTTGCGAGAAAAGATATGGTTGGTTAATGCGCAGGAAGTTTGCCGCAGAACAGTTCGTTCTTGCATTCGTTGCTTTCGGTGCAAGCCGCAACTCTTGACGCAAATCATGGGGAACTTGCCATCGGACAGACTTCGAGCTCTCCGCCCTTTTAATATCTGTGGTGTTGATTTTTGTGGCCCATTCAACACAACGTATCGTATCCGTGGTAAGCCACCGTACAAATCATACGTGGCATTGTTTGTATGTTTTGCGTCCAAAGCGGTCCACTTAGAGTTAGTGTCCGACCTCACCACTGATGCGTTTTTGTTGGCATTCCAAAGGTTCGTGAGTCGACGCGGGATTCCGGAGAAGGTGTGGTGCGACAACGCGACGAACTTCGTCGGAGCCGATCGCCCCATGAGAGAGTTCCGGGCCCGTCTGGAGGAGCAGGGGGGCGGTATCGCAACATTCGCGTCAAGAAAAGGATGCGAGTTTGCGTTCATACCGCCCAGAGCACCTCACTTCGGCGGACTTTGGGAGGCAGGTGTGAAGTCTGCAAAAAACCTGTTCCTTCGAACGGTCGGCGAAGACATACTGACCGCGGAGGAGCTCGGAACTCTCCTCACCAGCGTGGAGGCCGTTCTCAACTCCAGGCCCCTCGGAGCGATCAGCACGGATCCCAACGACGGCGAAGCTTTAAGCCCAGGCCATCTCTTGATCGGCGGGCCCCTACTAGCTCCACCCTCAGCAGCGCTCCCGGACCAAGTCAGCCCAACCTGCTTGCGACGATGGCGCAGTGTCTCGTCTCTCAGGCACAGGTTTTGGCAGCGATGGTCCCGGGAGTACGTCTCGAGCCTCCAGGCGAAAAACAAGTGGCACCAGGAGGTTCCAAACGTCGACGTGGGAGCTCTCGTCGTCGTCGCCGAGGAAAATCTTCCGCCGCAGCAGTGGATGATCGGGCGGATCGTGGCGGTGCACGTCGGCGCTGACGGCAAGGTCCGAGTGGCGGACGTAAGGACTAAGGATGGGACGTATCGGCGAGCGGTCCATAGGCTGGCGGTGTTGCCTGTGGCATGCTGAAGACGACGGTCCTTCAGAGGGGGCGGTGTTCGCGCACTTGGCGCGTTTTAATGAAATTTGTTGAATAGTGTAAGGCGGGAGCGGGAGCGCAATAAAGTTTTGATCGCTCTCGCGAATTCGCCCCGTCTCTCGCCCCCTTCGTTAAGTTAGGCTTAAGCGTTTTTAGATTGGAATTAAAGAGTTAGTTGTTATATGAACTTCATTGCGCAAACTCCCTTTCGTCGTCCAAATAAATCGTAAATTTTTCCCTGCAATCATACGTTTTCGAGTTTATAATACAAAATAGTATTAAATTTGCACAATTGATTCTCTTGCTCTTCCTTACACGTGCCTCAAATTGTTTAAACAAATGGAAATGTTTAAACAATTTGATTCACGGCATCCCCTTCCACCTGCCTTCCTGTCGTCTCTATATCAATCAAACAAAAACACTTCTTAACGAGGTAAAAAAAATAGTGACGACCGCACCTTCAACATACAAAAGATCTGATACCATATTTTGTGACGAAAAATAATTTTACATTCGAAAATATAAAAACACTTTCTAAAATTTACTTTTAATTTACTTTTACTTACTTTAATTTACTTTTTCGGCACGCTACAATAGAAAATGTTCGTGTCGGTAAAATCTTATAAATTTGTCTGAAGCGGGCCAAATTATTTATTTATTTATTTATTTATTTATTTATTTATTTATTTATTTATTTATTTATTTATTTATTTATTTATTTATTTATTTATTTATTTATTTATTTATTTATTTATTTATTTATTTATTTATTTATTTATTTATTTATTTATTTATTTATTTATTTATTTATTTATTTATTTATTTATTTATTTATTTATTTATTTATTTATTTATTTATTTATTTATTTATTTATTTATTTATTTATTTATTTATTTATTTATTTATTTATTTATTTATTTATTTATTTATTTATTTATTTATTTATTTATTTATTTATTTATTTATTTATTTATTTATTTATTTATTTATTTATTTATTTATTTATTTATTTATTTATTTATTTATTTATTTATTTATTTATTTATTTATTTATTTATTTATTTATTTATTTATTTATTTATTTATTTATTTATTTATTTATTTATTTATTTATTTATTTATTTATTTATTTATTTATTTATTTATTTATTTATTTATTTATTTATTTATTTATTTATTTATTTATTTATTTATTTATTTATTTATTTATTTATCTTATTTATTTATTTATTTATTTATTTATTTATTTATTTATTTATTTATTTATTTATTTATTTATTTATTTATTTATTTATTTATTTATTTATTTATTTATTTATTTATTTATTTATTTATTTATTTATTTATTTATTTATTTATTTATTTATTTATTTATTTATTTATTTATTTACTTATTTACTTATTTACTTATTTATTTATTTACTTATTTATTTATTTATTTATTTATTTATTTATTTATTTATTTATTTATTTATTTATTTATTTATTTATTTATTTATTTATTTATTTATTTATATAGAATTATATTATATATTATATAGAGTTTAAAACAATTTTAACTATTCCCTGACCTTAAAATACAGTTTGGATACGCACATACTAAATTCAATGCTTAGGCAGCGTTAGTTGTTCGAGCCGGCAAAAGTGGCTATTTTCGTATAAAAATAACTTTTAAACGTGACTTTTTACAGTAATGTGTTATATACCAAAATTTAGGGAATCTCAAGAGCTCTACAGTTTAAAGTTGTAAGGAAAATCGTTAGAGCCGTTTTTGAGAAAATTAAAAAAAAAGGTAAAAAGAAAGTTTAAAAAAAATTTCTTTTGTTCATATCTTTTTAACTATTACATTTACACAAATTGCATATGAAGGGCATTTATAGCATTTAAAAATACCTTTCAAACGAGATGCAGCACAACTCTGTAGCTTTAGTAATATAGAAGTTACGGCTTTCCGAATTTTAGCTATTTATAGCTGTTTTCCCGCTAAACTAGCGAGTTTTTCCAAAAGTGGTAGAACAAAAGTTTTTTATATCGATGTGATGAACTCCATATTAAATTTTCAAAACTTAAGAAACATATTTTGGACAAACTGACAAACTGACAAACTGACAAACAGAATTAAATTTTCATTTTGGGAAGAAGAAGAAAATCGTATTTTGGCTATAACTTTTGAACGGAGCGTCGGATTTTATCATATGACCCCTCATTCGACGGGTATTTTCAATAGGAACACAACTAAAACATTGCGAGGGGGCATTTATCCCCACCGGCCCCAACAGCTCCAAATTTTCACTTTTTCACTTTCACCGCTCTCTCTCCCAAGCCAATTGATTTTCTTAAAGTCTTGGTATGCAATCCTTTAAGTTTTTGTAATACCTTTCGATTGGTGTATCACTCATTATGATCGGACCATCACAGCAGATTTTCAATTCTGCGGCTATATATAGTAGTCGCCTTCGCACACTCTCCTTGTGCGCTTCGTCACTACATGGACTGCCGTCCATAGTGATTAATCTGTTGTGCCATTAATTGTTCAAAGACCTTAGAAAGAAATGGCAAAATAGATATTGGGGTGTATTCATCATTGGCTTTGGGGACGGGAATAATTTTTGCCATTTTCCAGATATTAGGAAAACAGGAAGTCGTAAATACAGGATTATTGGCAGGATTATTTTTATTAAGCTACAATCATAAAAATTTATTTTTCAATTTTAGAAATCTCGCCATTAAATCGGCTTACCCTTGAAGATGGAAAAAAAATTTCTTGTAATTAGAAAAATTTGACTTTGAATATAGAAAACCTTTCTTGATAGAAAAAATGCAAGAAAGAATTTTTCTTAAAAATAGAAAAAATTAAAATCTCAAATGTTTTTTTGTGCCGTCGCAGCCAACCATTTTCTACGTATTTAATGGCGAAATCGCCTTTGAATAAATGAAAGAAATGGCCCTTGAATATAAGAATGTTGACGACAGAAAAAAACGAATTAGAACGAAGGGCCTACTCGGCCCGACTTCTACCCGGCTACCGACTTCTCTGATCATCCGAGCTTCAGTTGTGAAAAAAGATGTGATGGACGTGATTTTCAAGTGGATAAAGTGTGAAGCCTTTTCCAATTGTACAAAGGTATGTACATATATAATTTTTTGTATAGCGCGCATAGAAATGTATGTATCTAATTAAAGGAAAAATTCGAAATCTCTTAACCAAGTCTTACACAAACTTAGTTGAATTGTTTTTTTAGCTAAAAGCTACGTACATACATACATTTGTACATATATTTTTAGGTGTAGAGTTCTATGATAACTTCACCTTATTACTTGCATTATATTTATTTTTCAGAACAAAACATGTCGGAGAAATCTCAAAAATACCTGCAGTGAGAGCAGTTGCATCTACCAAATAATTGGTTTAGCGAAGCTTTAGTTTTATTTAAAAACCTTCTAAGGTAAGTATATTAAAAAGAAAAATATGTTGTATTTCTTTGACATACTTAGGCATGTAAATATGTATGCAGGTACGCGGTTCACCCGATCTGAAAGCCGAATTTCAACACTTCTATCTTTTGCTCCTCTCTCTCGCTCTCTTGACCGACGTTTCTCTCTTCTACTTCTTCAAACTGTCATGATCTGCCCTGCTTACATTCAAAGGACTGTATATAAATATATATGTATGTACGTGTCTCTCCCGTGGCTCTCTCTCTCTTTCTCTCTCTGAACTTCGATTTTCAACCCCCATCTTTGGGTTCTATTTGCCTTGCCTCTCTCTCTCGTTCTTTTGACCAACGTGTTTGTATTTGGGCTATTATTAGCATTACATTATTTCAAAAATGTTGTGTATCTAAAAATAAATATTTGATATCCCAAAACCTCTTTTTTTCCAGATGAAGTTCAAAAAGCCATGGGGTATACAATAGTTAAATAGTTAATAGTTAAATTATGTGATTTAAATAAACCACCAATAATAATTCATATGCTAATATGCAAAAAATTTATAATTAAAAATGTTTAAATGTTAAGTGTTAAATGTTTCAAATGTAATTAAATAAAATAAGCAATATAAAAAAAAAAACGAAGTTTCATTTTATTTTATATTTCAGGGTTAATGTAAAACTTCCTTTCAAGAAATATTATTTCTTAAATCAAGAAATATTATTTCTTAAATCAAGAAATAAAATTTCTTGAAAGGAAATTTTTAACAAGAAAGAGTCCACCTTTAAAACGCACCAGCCGAGCGCAGGTTTGCGGCTTTATCGCGCACGTGTTCCAATTGAATTATAATGACCGGATCTACGGTCGGATTTGGCCTTTTCGGTGATATGCGATAGGCCTCTCGAATCCTCGGTGGCGGCGTGAGTTTCTGATTAGGTCCGCTGCGATTGACTCGTTCGCTTGTGTTGCTACCCGCGCTTCAATCTCTCCAACCCGCCCTCCTAGAGTTTGTGCATCTTGGGTTGGTGCACCCGTTGAGTGAGTTCTTCTATTTTTCTTCTATTTTTTGGCGACCTTTTTTGTGTACGTGTGTCTAGTTCGAAGGAGATTCAAATATTTATTTAGTTTTTCTCACAAGAGATACCTTCATATTTATAACATCAGCCAGACCAATAAAATTTTTGTCAAAAACATGCACACATACACAAAAACTTCTTACCATAAATTTATAATGTGAATCGAACTTGTGTTGCTACCCGCGCTTCAATCTCTCCAACCCGCCCTCCTAGAGTTTGTGCATCTTGGGTTGGTGCACCCGTGGAGTGAGTTCTTCTATTTTTCTTCTATTTTTTGGCGACCTTTTTTGTGTACGTGTGTCTAGTTCGAAGGAGATTCAAATATTTATTTAGTTTTTCTCACAAGAGATACCTTCATATTTATAACATCAGCCAGACCAATAAAATTTTTGTCAAAAACATGCACACATACACAAAAACTTCTTACCATAAATTTATAATGTGAATCGAACTTAATAATGTCTTGGTAGAAACCCATTAAAAGGGGGAGCTGGTAAACATGGAAGGAGGGGTCAAGAACAATGACATAACTTTCGACTGACGGCCGCAACATAAGGGGATCGTATTGGGCGGCTCGGGGCGATCCATGTGTGAAGGGGAGGAAATGTGGCCGAAACACAGCCCGATCGTGCTACGATCAAGCGACAGCTTAGCTTATGGCACAGTGCAGAGTCTTCGGCTGAAGAACTCGCGGCTTAACCAAATTGGTGAAACCTAATAAGAATGACTATAATACCTGTAATCAACTTTAATGTCCGTCCTCAGCCATTTAACGCCTAAGAAGTTGCGGACTTCTCATATAAAGTAAGAAGGGTGTATTTTTGATGTACAAATTAGTATTTTACTCCGTAGAGGTTCCCTCGCAGCCGTCTTGGTGAAGGTGGTCGGTTGCCTGTTGGCATCCGTCGATGAATTAGGAAGAATAGGGTGGAAGGGTGACTGCCCTTCTTTACCTGCTGGACTAGAGACTCAGTCAGTGTGAAATAAGAAGGTCTTTAACGGCGGTAGCCGGAGTTAAATATTACCAGATCTGGTGCTCTTTATTCAAGGCTTTGATGTAAACTGAATTGAAAAGAACCTTAAAGCTAACAAAAGACTCACAGCGGCCACACAAATATGCAGTGCTTGCCGTCTGTGCACGAGCATCCGGGCTAAATGATGGAGCAGCAGTTTCGGCCGAAGCTAAATAACAACAAAAGTCAGCGGCTGGTCCATTGACTTTTTCTGGTTTATATTAACTTGTAAACTTCTCCCCCCTTTGAATTAAGGCCGCCCTCAGCCGCCGCTATCTCGGTGATGCCTTCCTTCAGCAGTGCCGCAGATCTTCTTGCCTTGAAGAAATGGAGATAGATCATGACAATGGCAATCATCGCACAACATAGAATTCCTACTATGAGCATTGCGCGATATTTTAGATTGGTCGCAAAATTCTTGTCGAACTCTCGAATGAGCTCCCCATTACGTTCGTTTAATCGATGAAGGTAAAGGAGGCTCAATACGTCGTGATTATTGGTAATGTTAAGCAATGGTGAGCTTGCAACTCCTTGAGTTCTTCTTTGGATCTTGTCATGATTTGCGTAGAGGGTTTCGTTGATGGAGACGCAATCTTCGAATGCGACAAGGTGAGTACCGTGCAGCCAGACCTCAGTACCATTGTCTACCCGGTCTTTAGCTGTTTGGTCGTTGACAATGATTATTCCTTCATCGATTCGAGTTACGGGTTCTAAGTCGGTTGGTTGGGTCTCGCAGTGCGCCAAAACACCTGCATAGAGTTCTCTAGCGCAAGAGCTGCCTGATTATATTTGGCAGAACGTAGCTCCTGGCGACCAGTGTTGGGACATACCTAGATACTTTTACTTAGGTACGTACCTAGGTACAATTTAGACGTACCTTTTACCTTACCTAGGTATACAAATAATTGGGTACCTTTTACCTTACCTAGCTCCAGATTTGTATATACTTTTTGAATTATTAAGGTACTTATATAGGTATTAAACGGTGCTCTGATTTAAAATAGGCAAATCTGACTGCGACACTGAAATAAGCTAAATCCACCACATCTACACGTCATTGTACACGAACGTTTCGTTTCGAAATTTTAATAATGGCATTGCAATTTTCACATATGCACAAAACAATTTGACTCTGCGCGACAGACATGGCCGAAAAAGAAAATATAACTGAAAAAGTGTTGCAGGTGATATTAAATGGCAAATATTTTAACCCAGACGGCAAGTGCGTGTTGTGTGTAAATAAAACAATAAAATTCGATGATAAATCCACAGGAAATCTCCACAAACACCTCAAGGTAAGCCTATGCGTTTTTTTTATGTGTAAGATATGTACATACATACATTGTACATATTTGACAATTAAAATGTGAATTAGGGTAAAGTCCAGTGCTATTTTATATAATTTTGTGCATCAAAACGTGTTAAAAAAATCGTAAAAATTTCATTTCGATTTGAACATTTAGTACATTTATTAAGCCTTAATTTGAGGTAACTCACTAATTTCTAGCACTTATACTTTTCCTAATATAAACAAAAATGTAAATGTAATGGCCAGATTTTGCATCAAAAAAAGTATGCGTACATACGCATATAGCATTAGAAAAAGCTGTATTTTCTGCAAAGTATGTAAGTCGAAAATATATGCGTAAAATATTTGTACGCATACTTTTTCTGGCAAGTGTATGTACATGAGGGTTTCATAAATACATTAATGTAGTGATACGTGCATACAATTATTCATGCCGCGTGTTTTAAAAATATATACACAAAATTATTAAATTATTTCTAAATAATTGGATTAAATTTCTTCAACTTTAGAGGACTACGAGAACATGAAAGCTAAGAAAGCTAAGACAAATATGGAACCTTGTAAGGAAAATTCAATATCGTTTTTCGGTTCCTTGAGTTCAGCCCAGGTAATTAAATTAATGACAAAATTTAAAAACTCAATAATAATAATGTGTGTTTATTTAAATATTTTCAGATCAATCAGAAAGTGTGCGACTACATCGAGGCGGAGATGCTTCCAATATCTCACGTCGAGAAAAAATCGTTCAAGGACCTTCAATCTGCAATTGGTGGACGTCCTGTTAATATACCGTGCCGGAAAACTATTAAAACTATCGAACATCGGATAAACGCATAGTGGAATATCAACTAGATATTAATAATATACTTAAAGATATCCCTTTCGTTTGCACAACAGCTGATATATGGAGCGCCAGCAACAAAAGCTTTTTTGGTGTCACCGGGCATTATATCGATTCGAATCTAGAGAGGCATTCGGTTGCTCTGGCATGTAAAAGAGTACGTTTTTCTCATACACATGAATTGATTGGAAAAACATTGGCAGGTATACATTCTCAATATGGGTTAAAAGACTCGCAAATATGCGGCACTGTTCCCGACAACGCTTCAAACTTCAGCAAAGCATTTAGGGTATACAATTTTTAGAGGATTCAGAGGTCGATGCTATAGAGATCGATGTATGTGAGGCCGGTGAAATAGTTCTCCCAAAGGCTTTTAGATGCGCCTCCCACACTCTAAACTTAGTAGTAACCAAAGATGCAGAGAAGGCTCATGAGGACATCCAATTTAAACGGTTGTATCAGTCATCTCTTGCAAAAGCAACGTCTTTGTGGAACTATGTGAGCAGATCAACGCTTGCTGCAGATGAAGTAGAACAAATTTGTCACCTCAAGCTTATAGCTCCATGCGCTACTAGGTGGAACTCGTTTCACGATAGCGTTAAACGTATTTTAGAAGTGAAAAATCAGTTAAAAAATATATGCTCCGCATTAAAAAAGCCACTTTTTACAGCAACAGAAGTATTTTTATCTGTAGAGAAAATGTCAATATGTAACATTTCTCCTACATGAGAGGGGATCGGTGTCTCGCCGAGCTCCTGTTTCTTTGGATGCCTGTCGTACTTGGCTCTCTCGCAAGTCCTGCAATTCGCCACAATTTTTTTTTTTTTTTCTTGGACGTTGATGCACTATGGTCAGTATAAACAAGTGGCCCTTACGACACCAAGCAATGCTTGTTAAAGCGCGGAGCCCCACACCGTTTTGGGCGAGTAAACGTAATCGCGGACAAAGAAAAGGACAATTTCACAATAGACAATAAAAAATACATGCAGGTCAAAATACGAATAGTCACATACATAAAGTAAAACTAATTAGTTACTAAGTAGGACAGTATTATTGATTTACAGATAGGCAGTGAGTCGGTAGTAGATATTAGGTGATATAGTCTATTATAGTCATTGCAAAGTACTCAAAAAAGGTTCATGCATTGCTAATTCCTAATAAACGTAATACCAAGCATTGTTCTACGGTTAACTAATGATGGTAATTTAATTAGAAGTAGTCTACTAGAGTAGGATGGCAGTATTATTAGGCTTGTATCCCAGTTAAGTCCCCGTAAGGCAAATATTAAAAAGTTTTTTTGCACAGACTCAATCCGGTCTATATGCACCCCATATTGGGGACTCCAAACAGGAGCGCAGTACTCAAGAATTGGTCGGACTAATGAAATAAACAAGGTCTTTGGGACATAGGGACCATCGAATTCCTTCGACCACCTTTTGATATATGCAAGCACGCCCCTGGCTTTATTTACCATGGTAGTAATGTGATCAGAAAATTTTAGTTTAGGATCCATGTAGACTCCAAGGTCGTCAGCATGCGTTATTCTATCTAACACACAACCGCTCAAAGTATAAGTTGAATAGTGAGGGCTGACACGAAAAAAGGTCATTAGTTTACACTTAGAACCATTTAAATTTAATTTATCATTCATGCACCAAGTTTGAAATGCATTGAGATCAGATTGCAAAGCTAAACTTTGCGCAGGATCATTAAATTGCAGGCACAACTTAACGTCATCTGCGTACATAAGTACACGTGATTTCGTTAGGACTAGAGGAAGGTCATTTATGAATAATGTAAACGGACCCCTTGTGGTAGACCGGACGTGACTCGGATTAGGGATGAAAAAGAGTTTTTAGAAATGACCCTTTGGGTCCTGCCATTTAAATAACTTAAGATCCACCTAAGAAGATCATCTGGAAACCCTAAAAGGTCAAATTTCCGAACTAGAATCGGGTGGTTTACAGAATCAAACGCCTTACTGAAATCAGTGTAAACCACATCCGTCTGACGATTTTCTCTAAAACCATTTATCACAAATGAAGTAAACTCCAAAAGGTTGGTTGTCGTTGACCTACGTTTTATAAATCCGTGTTGACAAGAGGAAATAAGAGACCTACAACTGTGTTGCAAATGGGGCGTAATAATGTTCTCAAATAGCTTTGGAATAGCTGACAGTTTTGAAATACCTCTGTAATTACATGCGTTCAATTTGCTCCCCTTTTTATGAAGCGGGATAACAAACGATTCCTTCCATATATGCGGGAAATCTGACGTTTCTAAAGACAAAGTAAAAAGTTTGTGCAATGGTCTACACAAAGTCTCAGCGCAATACCTGAGCACACATCCAGGGACTCCATCAGGACACGGAGAGTAGACTGGTTTGACCCTATGCAAATCTAAAAGAAGTGAGCTTTCACTTATAACAGAACAAAAAATAACGTTTGATTAAGGCATGTCATATGGGTAACACTGATCTGACGGACTTGATGTTGAATAGGTGGTTTGGAAAATATGTGCAAAAAGATCGGCTATGGCTTGATCAGTGTTTGCAGCAGAATTTTCAAATTTTAGTGTTGATGGGTAACATGAAGATTTACGCTTTGTGTTAACAAAATTACACAGGCCGACAGTGTTTTTGGTGCAGCCCTATGGGCATTAAATTGTATTAATATAGACGTATATAAGCATATCTGCATACTTAGTTTTCGCGTTTAACGGGTGGTATTTGTGCAATCGCGGTTTGAAAAAAGTAGCAACATTTGAGTTTTTGATTTAAAATATCTTCGAGGGTCTGTGCTCAGCTGTAATAAACCCTATGCCAAAAAATTGCTTAGATGCCCTTCTACATAATTGCATTTAAGGTTCCATCATAATTTGAGTCAATCAAAGCCTATGAGCCATTGAAGTAATTTGTTCACCTCTATTCCAAACCAACTTGATGCGGTGAACAGGCTTAAAAAAATACAAGGAAAAAGGTGTGCCCTAAAATATTTGGCAGGCATATAGAGGCATATAGAGATATAAATATTAGCCTTGTACGTGGAAGGATGGAATTTATAGAATTTTTTTTCTAAACATAACAAAAGTAACGGGTCAGAATCAGTTTCACTCCAGACCTCATTGAGTAAAGACGTGCAGCTACGGCGATCTAAATCACCAACAACCAGTGCTTATCAGCAAAATTTTGCAAAAACAAACAAAAAAACAAAAGAGACTCCCAAAAAAATTACAAAAAATACAACAACAAACAACAAAAACTACTAAAAATTATAAAACATGGTGTAGTAGAGTTAGAAGCATACGAACACAAGAACCTTAACCAGACCAAAGGAGTTATTTATTGTAATTTGCTTAGGAATATCACAGAAGAAGAAATTCTAGCCGAACTTAAGTCCCAAAAAGTTTCTGAGGTGTACAAATGGACCAAACTAGTCGATCAAAATCGAGTTCCAACAGGACTTATAACGCTTACATTTGATTCTACCAATCTCCCTGAAAAAGTGTTTATCGGATATGAAATAGTATTCACACGCCCATACATATGCAATGCAAAAAATGCCTTCGCTTCAACCACCCCCAAGTTGGCTGCAAGCAAGACAACCCTACATGCAAAAACTGCTCTGAGACCACCCACAACAACGACAACAACGATTGTAGGCAACAACCTAAATGCATTAATTACAAGGGAAACCACTCATCCAGGGACAGAAAATGCCCAATCTTTCTCAAAGAACAGGAACTTATAGCCATCAGAATCACAGAAAAAGTTGACCACAAAACTGCCCGTTTCATATACTTCACCCGACATAGTTCTATCCAAGAAACTTCATACTCCCAAACCCTTCAAAATCCATCACCAACAGTAAACCCCACCTCAGCAATTGAAAAACAAATACATAACACAAATGAAATCCATAAGAAAACAACCAACTTACACGAGTTCCTCAAAGAGGTGAACAAGGCACATGCAGGACTGAAGAAGAACCCCCGCCGCCTACGAAATATTCGACGAAGAAATGCGCTTAATTACCAATGACGACTTTGAAAGACCCTCGACATCAACAAACGACCGCGTTCTCAGAAGCCAAACCAGAGAAAAATCCACCCTATCTAAAAACTTCAAAGCAAAAGAGCAAAGAACACCCTTCTCCAGTACAAACGTTTTAAAACAAACACAAAAACTGCCGTAAACTATGTCCTTAAAAATATTACAATGGAATATTAAAGGATACTCGAACAACCACAACCAACTACTAATACTCATCAAGAAACACTCTCCACATATTATTTCACTATAAGAAACACACATACAACAACTTCACAGCCTACCAACACCAGTAAACTACAATATACTAACAAACATTGCATCTAACAGATTTGAAGGAGTAGCCATGCTAATCCACAAATCAATCCAACATACTCAAAGTAATATCAATGAAGATGAAGAAGCAATAGCAGCAGAGATAAAATCAAAAGAAAATTTTAAAGTATACTCCATTTATATTTCACGTAACAAATCCTTTTCACGCAATAACCTGAACAACGTAATTAACTTTAACAACGAAACTGTTATGATAACAGGAGATTTCAACAGCTGGCACCAAAACTGGGGATCTGCATACTCGAATTCAAGAGGAAAAACAATAGCCAAATTCATTGAACAGTCACAACTTACACTACTAAATGATAAATCACCAACACACTTTACTACACACAACACCTTTACTCACATTGACCTCAGCTTTTGTTCTCCATCACTCACACCACTCACAACCTAGAATCTGACAGATGACCTTGGCGGAAGCGACCACTTTCCAATCATCATCACCCTTTTTCCAACCGACACAATCATCAACAAAAAGACACCAATTTTTAAATTAAACGAAGCAAATTGGGATAACTATACAACCCACACACATAACAACAATAACCTATACCCTCCTTCAACCAACATAAACAAAGAAACATAATTAATAAACAAAATAATCATTAAAAGCGCACACCATACGATACCACAAACACTACCACACCGACACTCACGCACAGTTCCTTGGTGGAACAAAAACTTAGCAGACTTACACATTGAGAAAAAACAATCATGGAAAGCACTGAAAAGAAACACAACTCAAGAAACGATCATTGCTTACAGAAAAGCAAATGCGCTTCTAAAAAGGGAAATTAAAATTAGGAAAAGGGTATCCACAACCACTTTTACATCAGCCATTCAACCAAGCACACCAACAACAAAAATATGGAACAACATTCGCCGATTTTGCGGTCTTAACCCAGCAAAACAAATACGCTGCATAACAACCAACAACAATGTAACTAGTAGAGCCCTGCATGAGTAGAGTCATAGTTCCCTTTGATTTCATGAGCCATTCGATCTATCTATGTTTTTTAAGTCATGACTCCTATGGCTCATGACTCCTATGAAACATGGCTCATACTATGAGCCATGACCTACTTAATTCATTAGAAATGTAGTGACTCCTATAGCTCATCAGCTGACTCGTATAGCTCACCTAGTAGCTCATAGGGTTCATTGTCAACATAGAAAAGTTACATTTTTTGTTTTAACATCCAAAAAATCATTTTTTGGTGAATTTGTGCGCTCCGTTGGAAATGAAACACAGGACCAAGCTATAGAGAGGGAGATAAGATCATACACAAATAATATGACCCAATACACAGAAGACTTCGATCCTTTAAAGTGGTGGGAAACAAATAAAACAAATTTTACCCTGCTTTTCAAGGCCAGTTGCAAAATTTTGAGTGTACCAGCAAGCAGTGCCTCTTCAGAGAGAGCATTCTCCCAAGCAGGAAATCTAATTTGTGTGAAAATGGCCGCTATTACCTCAAAAAGCCTTATGGTAAAGCAACTTATGTTTTTACACAATAACATTCGAAATCAATCCAAAATATAAGTGAAAGTTCTTACAAAAACCATGTTACTAAAAAATGGGTGTTGGACAAAAAACACGTCTTTCTAAATATAAAAATCAATTTAAAAAGTTTTCGTCTTGTGAAAAGTATTTATTTCTGTGATCTAATCAGATTAAAAGATTATATAAATTTCAGACCTGAGTCATGACTCATAGGGAGTCATGAGCTATAGGAGTCATGAGCTATAGGAGTCATGAGCTATAGGAGCCATGAGGTTTTAGATCAGATCAAGTAGATCATGTTAGCCATGCCATGAGCTGAGCCATTCAGATCCAAAAAATTTTCCGACATGAGCTACTCGAACCTTTTTTTAAAATGTGAGTCAAAGGGCCCTATGACTCCACTAATGCAGGGCTCTAGTAACTACCAACGACCCAAACCAAATCGCCAATCTTCTTGCGCATAATTGGTCCCATCTTTCAAGAGACGAAAACTTCAGCCAGGAATTAACCTCCCATATAACCATTGCTCTCCAATCACTTAAAGGCTCAACACCAGGAATCAACAGACTATGGTGGTTTCTTAACAACGACAAACTTCTACACCCACATCAATTCGGTTTCAAAAAAGGTAAATCGACTTCGGATAATCTGCTCTATGCAGATCACATCATAACGAAGTCACTCAATACCAGGAAACATACCTCACTCATCTCTCTTGACTTTGCAAGAGCTCTCGATCGAGTGGGTACACATTCAATAATTGACCAATTAATTAAATGGAAATGTGGCCACAAAATTATAAATTATATTATAAACTTCACTACAAACAGAAAGATAACAGTCAGAATACTCAAACATACACCCTCTAGAAAACGGAATCCCACAAGGATCCCCTATATCAGTTGTACTCTTCCTAATAGCCTTCAATAAACTAACCAACATCCTGACAAGATATAAACAGATAAAATTTAGTGCATATGCAGACGATTTCCTTTTGCTGGTAAATCTAAAAAACAAGAAAAACATCACCATCAACCTAAACCACATCTTTAGGAAAATAGAAGACTGGGGAAGCTACTCAGGCGCATCCCTATTACAAACAAAATGCAAGCATCTACACATTTGTAGAGAACACAGATGCAACTGCATAATCACAACACAGAATTCAAACATAAAAAACGTAGAATCACTCAAAATACTCGGACTAACCATAAACAAGAAATACAACTGGAACTCACATATTGACACTCTCATACCATCACTCTCCAACAAACTTAACATCATAAAATGCTTGGCCCCAAGTTTAACTGCAGCACAAACACTCTACTAAACATCACAAAAGCCATACTTATATCTAAAATTGACTATGCACTTCACACATATGGATACGCCCCAAAAAATACACTAAAACCCACACTAAACGCAGCTCTTAGAACAGTCCTAGGTGCGTTTCGCACAACACCAACATACAATTTACTTTACGAATCTAACATCCCAACCATCGAGCAACGGCGGGATCATCTCACAAGCAAACTTTTCAAAAACCTTATGCGCTCCAAAGACACACCAATACACAAACTTATCAAACCAACAACCAGAAGAATAAAATGGACCTCAACACTAGATCGAGCCATAGAAAACTGTCTACAACTTAACATACCCTTTAAACCAACAAAACTATACAAAACAAAACCGCCATGGCAACTACATCAAAATATAATAAACACCTCGCTGCATAAGTACAAAAAAAACAACACTTCACCAGAAACATACAAAAAACTATTCAATGAAACAAAAGAAAACTACAAAAACCATACATTTATATACACGGACGGATCTCAACAAAATTCAACTACAGCCTTTGCTATAACCACCGAAACAGAAATATTGAACTACGGTAACCTGCCACCGCACTAATCAATCCAAACAGCGGAGACAATTGCAATACTTGAAGCCATCAAAATCGCTACTAGCAGGAGCGGAAAATTTGTAATCTGCTCTGACTCCTTAGGAGCGATCGAAGCAATCCGAAATCCACAAAATCTCAACAAATACCCAACACACATCAGATCACAAATACAACTAAAACAACCTAAAATTAAAATCTTATGGACCCCAGGACACTCCAACATTAAAGGAAACGAACTCGCAGATAAAACGGCAAAAGAAGCAACAAAAATGACACTTATATTTACGCAAAACGAAAACATAAAAGACATAAACAAACTTCTAAAAAACAATCTAAATCAAGAAAATGAAAACTTAATAAGTAAATGCAACACATGGTACAAAAACATTAACACAAACAACATCCACATATCAACACTTTCTAACTTAGCTCAAGAAGAAACCAGCAGAATTGACCAAATTAAATTCATTAGACTCCGCCTTGGACATTTAAACATAACACACAAACACCTTCTCGATCCACTCACCTCACGTAATTGCCCTCTCTGCCATTCAACTCCAGCTAACATGGAACACATCCTAGACACATGCCCAGCAATAACCCAGGACAAGCAACTTCTTTTTAAAAATCTCAAAGCCACAGACTACCTCAAGCACCCAACGACAGAAAATATAAAAACGATCATAAATTTCCTAAAAAATACAAACTTATATAATCTAATCTAAAATCAAAATTTAAAATATTGTTAAATTAAGTTCACATATTAAAAACACGTAGTCGAAGGCCCCGCAGCTAGCACTACAACCACTCATGTTAGTTTTAGTTTTGTAAACACTACTATCATCTTTAATAAATAAATAACTAAAAACGGGTCAGAAACTAAGCACATTTTTCACAAAATTTGATTAAGGTTAAGGTCTTAGGAGCCTGTGGTTTTTAATTCAAGTCATGGGCGTACCGTTCTAGGGGGGCAATAATTGAACATAAGGTATTGTTAAAAAGAAGCCAGCTTTTGCTTTTACGTCAAAAAATACTTTAGAGGTAATTTTTCCCAAAACATTGCTGGAAATGAAGAAAGGTATTTGTTAAAAGGATTTTGCAGAAGTTCTATCGCTTGCTTTACTTAAATTCCATTTGCATAAATATTAATATTAAATAGTCTTAAAAGTATTTTTGTATAGAAAAGTTTTTTTTTTATGTAAAAATATTTTTTAAAAGCTGCTAGGGCTACTCAATTTTTACAAAGTACCAATCTGTTTTGTCACGAGGAATTTCCTAGTAGGAAACCCCTTTTTACTTTGAATGACTTCGCCCCTTTTATTTTCCTAAAGCCTACTACTTGAAATCACAAATTTCTATTTTCTAATTTCTGACTCGTTACTTTTTTTATGTTTAGAAAAAAATTCTATAAATTCCATCCTTCGGCGTACAAGGCTGATATTTATCTTAAAAATTCGGGAAAAGACGCCTCTAGATGCCTGTCAAGTATTTTTTTAAGCCAGTGCACCGCATCAAGTTGGTTGGGAATAGAGGTGAACAAATTACTTCAATTGCTCATAGGCTTTGATTGACTCAAATTATGATGGAACCTTAAATGCAATTATGTAGAAGGGCATCTAAGCAATTTTTTGGCATAGGGTTTATTACAGCTGAGCACAGACCCTCGAAGATATCTTAAATCAAAAAATTAAATGTTGCTACTTTTTTCAAACCGCGATTGCACAAATACCACCCGTTAAACGCGAAAACTAAGTATGCAGATATACGTCTATATTAACATATTTTAATGCCAATAGGACTGCAATACTTGAAGCCATCAAAATCGCTACTAGCAGGAGCGGAAAATTTGTAATCTGCTCTGACTCCTTAGGAGCGATCGAAGCAATCCGAAATCCACAAAATCTCAACAAATACCCAACACACATCAGATCACAAATACAACTAAAACAACCTAAAATTAAAATCTTATGGACCCCAGGACACTCCAACATTAAAGGAAACGAACTCGCAGATAAAACGGCAAAAGAAGCAACAAAAATGACACTTATATTTACGCAAAACGAAAACATAAAAGACATAAACAAACTTCTAAAAAACAATCTAAATCAAGAAAATGAAAACTTAATAAGTAAATGCAACACATGGTACAAAAACATTAACACAAACAACATCCACATATCAACACTTTCTAACTTAGCTCAAGAAGAAACCAGCAGAATTGACCAAATTAAATTCATTAGACTCCGCCTTGGACATTTAAACATAACACACAAACACCTTCTCGATCCACTCACCTCACGTAATTGCCCTCTCTGCCATTCAACTCCAGCTAACATGGAACACATCCTAGACACATGCCCAGCAATAACCCAGGACAAGCAACTTCTTTTTAAAAATCTCAAAGCCACAGACTACCTCAAGCACCCAACGACAGAAAATATAAAAACGATCATAAATTTCCTAAAAAATACAAACTTATATAATCTAATCTAAAATCAAAATTTAAAATATTGTTAAATTAAGTTCACATATTAAAAACACGTAGTCGAAGGCCCCGCAGCTAGCACTACAACCACTCATGTTAGTTTTAGTTTTGTAAACACTACTATCATCTTTAATAAATAAATAACTAAAAACGGGACAGAAACTAAGCACATTTTTCACAAAATTTGATTAAGTTTAAGGTCTTAGGAGCCTGTGGTTTTTAATTCAAGTCATGGGCGTACCGTTCTAGGGGGGCAATAATTGAACATAAGGTATTGTTAAAAAGAAGCCAGCTTTTGCTTTTACGTCAAAAAATACTTTAGAGGTAATTTTTCCCAAAACATTGCTGGAAATGAAGAAAGGTATTTGTTAAAAGGATTTTGCAGAAGTTCTATCGCTTGCTTTACTTAAATTCCATTTGCATAAATATTAATATTAAATAGTCTTAAAAGTATTTTTGTATAGAAAAGTTTTTTTTTTATGTAAAAATATTTTTTAAAAGCTGCTAGGGCTACTCAATTTTTACAAAGTACCAATCTGTTTTGTCACGAGGAATTTCCTAGTAGGAAACCCCTTTTTACTTTGAATGACTTCGCCCCTTTTATTTTCCTAAAGCCTACTACTTGAAATCACAAATTTCTATTTTCTAATTTCTGACTCGTTACTTTTTTTATGTTTAGAAAAAAATTCTATAAATTCCATCCTTCGGCGTACAAGGCTGATATTTATCTTAAAAATTCGGGAAAAGACGCCTCTAGATGCCTGTCAAGTATTTTTTTAAGCCAGTGCACCGCATCAAGTTGGTTGGGAATAGAGGTGAACAAATTACTTCAATTGCTCATAGGCTTTGATTGACTCAAATTATGATGGAACCTTAAATGCAATTATGTAGAAGGGCATCTAAGCAATTTTTTGGCATAGGGTTTATTACAGCTGAGCACAGACCCTCGAAGATATCTTAAATCAAAAAATTAAATGTTGCTACTTTTTTCAAACCGCGATTGCACAAATACCACCCGTTAAACGCGAAAACTAAGTATGCAGATATACGTCTATATTAACATATTTTAATGCCAATAGGACTGCACCTTTTAATAAAGTCCATTTTGTCGACCTGTGTTATAAAGCTGTTTTGGATCCAGGGTAAACTGTGTCTTACAACGAGCTAAATAGTTTTCATAACACTGGGCGTTAAGCACTGTAAAATCCGACCGAGCACTTAAGTATCGGAAAAAGGCAGCTTGTGATCCGGAAACTCTAAACTTTTTGTAGAGTCTAGACTTCACATTTTTATGTCTTGATAACTCTTTACTAAACCACGGAGGTTGGGTTAAAATTTAAGGATAATACGTAGGAACGCATGTATCAAAAATTGCGTTTAATACATTATAAAATATATTAACAGCTTCAGTCATATTAGTACATAAGTACAGATTAGACCAATCTGGGCAAGCTATTAGGCTATTAATGTGTGCAAAGTTTGCTCTACGAAAGCAGAGGATGCGTTTAGCTGACTTTTCAGATATTTCATTTGATTTTGTACCCGTGTGATATGGGTGATATGGGTCTTCTGGTAAAGTTTTTGGAGAGGTTCAAGCTATGAAAACACCTTCTGAACTTGAAACAAAGCATAGATCCAGTAATCGTCCTAACAAATTTTAAAAATGGTTTACTTGAGACAATGAAATATCAAGCAAACCATTAAGGAAATCATGCTGCGTTGAAGGTAACAATATATTCGATGTTTCAACGGTGGATCATGTCGCCCTAGGTATATTAAAGCCACCTAAAACTATTAACTGATCCCTATCTGAGAGTTTACTTGAAATAAACTGGATAGCGGACAGATGATTCGCATATATTGGGAATTCGGATGACGGCGAAATATATGAACATGTTATGTATATAGAAATACCCGGAAGGGATAGTTTTATACACAGAAATTCAATGTCAATTATTTCGTCGGACGTTATTTCTTCAGACGTTAATTCTGAGTCAACTGCAATTAAAACTCCACCTCCACGTCGGGAGGGTACGTCCCTTGTAAGTTGTGTACTTACTTGGAAAGACTTCGGAACTAAGAATTTCCGGTTTTAACAAAGTTTCTGTGAACACAATAACATGAGAAGACAAGGAAAAATTATCAGTATAAAATTTGGCCAGTTTACTTTGTAAACCTCTTGTATTCTGATAGGAAATCAGAAGGAAAGAATCTAGTTTTTTGTGATAGGTAAAGATGCATATGTGGTTGGCTCTTTAAAGGGATTTCCAACTTCCTTTGAACGACTTTTCTTTTTTCTTGCTTCGTACTCATTAACAAAAATGCCTGCAGGCCAAAAATTGGCTGAGCACATAGTTGCAAAATGAGCACATGGAACACCGATCTTAAATGATGATACTTCCCTAGCATATGGATAATTAAATTGTTCAACCTTTAAATCATCAATCTGAACTTTGTTACGTTATACGCCGTAATGTCCAGGGATAAAAGGCCAGGATTCAGCCGAGAAACAAAAATTTGTTTCCTCTGCGGTACACATGTGACTGTTTTAGGTACCACGCATGTGACAGTTTTTGGTAGTGCAGCATTTATGGCTGCACTAACAGTTTCAGTCGGTACTCTAGACGTTAAGTCAACATGCGGCGTTGGAATCCTTTCTGTATTTTGTTCAACAGATTTTTCGGGTGTCTCATGCGGCAAAGTCTCACGTCCTTTAAATTCGGAAACCGAATCTTTTTTAGCTTTCGACCTCAGTCCCATTTGTGCGGCAGCTGAGATCGACTGCTGTGCCGAGACCCCGGATCGCCAGAGAGAGTTTCACTAGCGACTACCGTGGGTTGTCTATCGACCGCGATCTTTTTACGCTTAGGAGAATCGGGCTCAGATAGCATACGGCTAGTGAGCTGCGACTCAAGCGCCACAAGCAGATCCGTATTTCTACGGCTGTTTCGAATTAATTCCGTAACAGTGCTTTTTGTGAGCCGCCCTATAGAGATTGCCTGAGTTTCATAAGCAATACATTCTTCACAATAGTAGCGCAAGCCACTTCTCATGTCGATTGCATCGCGAACCTGGCCCGAATAGCTAAGGCATTTAGCATGAAAAATACTGTCGCACGAAT
Organism: Drosophila pseudotakahashii; assembly: GCA_035046095.1. Classification (NCBI taxonomy): domain Eukaryota; kingdom Metazoa; phylum Arthropoda; class Insecta; order Diptera; family Drosophilidae; genus Drosophila; species Drosophila pseudotakahashii. The sequence goes on from JAWNOE010000015.1 coordinate 1,049,270, forward strand.
GGCACGGAATGCTCTGTTGTCCAGCCAAAATCAACGACTTGCATTTCTTCGAGCAACAGACAGCCATTATAGCGATATTCCGAACCACAGTGCAAAGAGAATCAAGCTACGAGACTAAGAGAGCGGAAGAGAGAGTGAGCGGGAGTGAGTAAGCGGGGGGAGCTTTAGTTTCAGCTGTTCCAACAACAACGTTTTATGCGGGAGTGCGGGAGAGCGGGTAACTACCGTATAGATTCTTACCGCTCCAAACTGCGTTTGGTAGAAAAGGAGAAGGCAATTGGGTAAAAACAATAACATCAATCACTGCACAGAGACTGGGCGTGCAAACTAATTTTGTTAATTTAAACACAAAACAATCACTATGCACTCGCGAAGCGAACGGATGTTGTTAGGGACATAAAAAGCAATGTAAATAAAAGAAAATTTAAATTAAACCCCGATGGTTTATGGAGAAAAAAACAAAAATTCGGAGCGCAAGACAAAAACACGACCGTTCACTGAAAGAGCGTTGGTGAGAGCGTTGGTAGCTAATTTGGACATTTTTGGAAAGTAGTACTCGAAGAGTACCTGCTTTACATTTTCCTGGGATGACCTGTGGGCCCTGTTGTGTTCGACGGTGAGGATTTCCCGTCTGCCAAAATTTTGTGGCCGGAAACTGCCGAACCAGTTCGTCCTGTACCATTGCCAGCGTGTGCAAGTCGCAATAGATAGCGTTTACGCCTTTAGGAACAATTACATCTGCGAGCTCATCAAGTAAACTCTCTATGCGTCAATGCGCGCTTTCCATCTTTTAATCTTTGCATTCGGATTGTATTCTAATACTGCAAAAGTTAATGGCTGATGGCCGGTGAAGATGTTTATATTATTGACCGCGTATAAATAATGCCTTAGCTTGGCCAGAGCCCAAATTATGGCTAATAGCTCCCTTTCGTTGGTAGCATAGTTTTCCTCCCCGTCCTTCAATGTCCTTGAGATCATTGTAATCGGACGTCCCTCTTGGGACAGCACTGCACCAATGCCATAGGCCGAGGCATCTGTCGTTAGATCAAATGCCTTTTTTATAATCGGGGTATCTTAGCATGACATCGTCGGATGCCAAGATATTTCGAAGCTTCTGAAACGCTTGTTTTTGTGACCTGTGTCTACTAACTGTTCCGTTTAGCGTATATGGGCTCCTCGTTAACTGTTCTGATGGTAGCTACCACCGAAGTGTTGTAAGGTAAAGCCTCGTTAGGGTCTGCAAAGGCCTTTTTCCGGGTCCTTAGCATCTCTAAAAACGCATTTTTTGTGCGGTGCATCTGAACAATCCACGCTGGTGAAATTGACGTCAGTGCACTTGTGGAAATCGATCTGCTCTACCTCGGTGCCCCGGAGGATAGGCAGAGTGATGCCCCTGCCCCTGTTTTAACGGGTCAAGGCCGATTATTCCGTAGAAGGAAGACAAGTCGGGTAGTATAAAGAACGTAGCCTTTAAATTGAACATTGATACGAAGCATTTCTTCGTAACTTTGGTAGTGCCATGGATTGAATGAATTGGGAATGGGAATTCTACGGGGCGAACGTCTTTCAACCCTTTGTGAGGTCGGATGAAATTTTTTGACGCGCCTGTGTCAATAAGAAATCTCATATCGGTCCCCGATACTCTTCGTCTGATGACGGGCAGCAGGGATCTTCCCTTAAAAAATTAATGACATTAGAGTCATAATGTGTGATGATGTCATCATCAATTTTCTCTGCCGCCTTGGAAGTTGTGCTGGCGTATGACCCTGGTTAATTTCCTACACCCTGGGTGAAGTGATTTACCCTTTTCTGTTGCTTTGATTTGGTTCGGTCGGACGTGGCAGGTCTCCGATTTTAATAGGCTTGCGTTTGAACGGGTAGAATAATTTTTGAAAGTGAGGGATCAACGTCCATAGGTTCTGAATTGTAACTTCTGTTTTGGAAGTTATTATTGCGCTGATCAGAATGGATTTGCGCCCTAGTCTGTCTAGAAAAGTGCGGGTTTTTGCCGCCATCTATTTGAGAGTCCGCCGACTGATGGTTTTTTACCTGTTGCCGATTTTGTGTTTTTTCGCCTATTTTGCGATCTTCTTGGCTTTTTGCAAAGGTTGCCGCGAAGGTGTACCTTTCATGGCTGGACTCAACCTCCTGTGCTAGGGCCAGGGCCGTCGGCAAATCTTTAGGTTTTGCCGCAAAGAGCACGTCTGTGAGATTTCGCCTAAGTCCTGATATGAATACCCTCAGAGCGTCTTCCCTGAATTTATCATACAGAACTTTTGCCATACCCGAATCATGTGACATATATGTACCTTATTTGTTAACAAAGTGAGTTTTTTCTCTACTTCGTCATAATAGTTTAGCAGAGTTGGGCCCTCTTGCCTTAAAGTTCCTAACTCCTGTTCGATGACGTGCATCGGTCGTTTGTCACTGTACATGAAATCAAGGCGTCAAAATTTAGCATTGTGCCAAACGAGGACAACACCGCATGGGCCTGGCCCCTGACCTTGCTTCTGATAATGATAAATGCCTGGTAGTGGCGTGAGCTACCATTATATCGTCTTAAAATATGATACGCGGCGACGTCCGCTTGTCTCCATGAAACGTATGAATCTTGTGCCCCTGAAATTCTGGCACTCACTTGACGGCATCCAATGGCTCGTCACATCGAACATTGTCAATAATCTCTTTTGCTTCATATGTTGTAATTTCTAAGGTTTGGGCTGGCTTCGGTTGTACCCTAACTTCAGCCACTTGAGCAGCGAGCAGCTCGATCGTCTGCCGCTGCTCTCTTTGGTGACTTTGCACGGCCTGCTCTGCCAGCGCTCTGCCGACGGCAGCGTCAATCAAGCCCCTAAGCTGGTCGGGATCCATTTGTACTGGGGGGTAGAGGGGCTTGCGTTTTACTGTATGGCTGTGACTGTGACTGCTCTCTTCGATTCCGGACTCGGAGTCGCTAGAAAAAACCTTTTTGTTCCTATACTGACGGAAGGCGTCGTTCATGAGAGCGACTGAGAATACTCTCACAACAAAACGTTTGCATAAGCAGTTCCCAAAAGAAAAGAATGCAGCAAAAACAAAGACAAAGTCAGGCGGCCGTTTCGTATCAAAAATCAAAACGCCTACTTCCTACAAAATTACAATGAATTTTCTTATATTTGTTAGATTATTCCTATGGGAGCCTTAAGATATAGTGGTCCGATCCGGCTCGGCTCCCGATCGTCAGACGGACATGGCTAGATGGACTCGGCTATTGGTGCTGATCAAGAATATATATACTTTATATGGTTGGAAACGCCTCCATTACTGCGTTATAAAAATAACTTTGCATCTCCGAAATCACGCGTCGACTCACGAAGCTTTGAAATGCCAACAAAAATGCATCAGTGGTGGCGCAAAACATTCAAACAACGCCAAGTTTGATTTGTACGGTGGCTTACCACGGATACGGTACGTTGTGTTAAATGGACCACAAAAATTAACACCACAGATATTAAAAGGGCAGAGAGCTGGATGTCTGTCTGATGGCAAGTTCCCAATGATTTGCTTGCACCGAAAGCAACGAATGCAAGAACGAACTGTTCTGTTAACCAACTATATCTTTTCTCGCAACAGACTTAAAAGATCTCGAGGGCCAGCATGGCAATTTCTAGCGTGCAGGTATGAAACGCAAGTTTTAACAAACTGTGAGCGTTTTGATAACAGCAACGGGAATTTAACTTTGTACGGGATAGGAGCATTCAATAACCGATCCAAACTCGCAACAATGTCGAGGAACACGAAAATATTTTTTCTCCTGGAGAAAAGGGCTTAGCTTTGTCTGCAACATTTATGTTCCTCGCTAATATCACCGTATCAGCATGGTTTTGTTAAGCAAAGATCGACCACCACCAACCTTCTTGAATTGTCATCTATTGTAATAAATGGATTTATGAATAAAAAGCAGACTGACATTATATATACAGATTTTAGTAAGGCCTTTGACTCTGTTAACCACTCTCTCCTTTTATTCAAATTGGATCAGCTTGGGTTTCCATGTAATCTATTAACTTGGAATTTAAGTTACTTGAATGTTAGGACTCAGAGGGTTATATTTAAGAGCGCTATTTCTAAAATGATCTACGTGACATCTGGAGTTCCTCAAGGTAGTCATTTAGGCCCTTTACTGTTTACTTTGTTTATTAACGATTTTCCCTCTGTCGTAGCACATTCTGGTATACTAATGTACGCAGATGATGTAAAGCTTTGTTTATCATATAAAGATATAGGGTCAGGTTTCAACTTACAGTCAGATATTGATTGTTTTCAGGGATGTGTGAGTACAACCTTTTCAATTTGAACTGCCTTAAATGCAACGTTATGACTTTTTATAGGGGTACTCCAAGGTTTATTAGTTATTCTCTTCAAAATACACCACTCGACCGTATATATTCAATTAACGATTTAGGTGTTCTTCTCGACCCAAAACTTAAATTTGACTGCCACTTAATGGCCACTGTCAATAAAGCTTTAGGTGTTCTTGGGTTTATAAAGCGTTGGTCAAAAGAATTTGATGACTCTTATACAACCAGATTATCATTTACCTCCATTGTCCGCCCTATTTTGGAATATTGTTCATCAGTTTGGAGTCCACAATATCAAGTGCACATTGACCGTATTGAGTCGGTACAAAAAAATGTCTTCTTTTTGTCCATCGTTGTTTGAACTGGGATCAAAACTTAAGGCTACCTTCCTACCAGAGAAGATTGCTATTGCTTAATTTACCGACACTTGCAATTCGTAGAAAAATTCTTGGTACTATTTTTATGCAAAATCATATAAGTGGTGATATTGATTCTGTAGATCTGGTAAATCGTTTAACTTTTAATGTTCACGTTAGACTCACACGAAATTATTACCCTCTTAATTTGCCTCGATGTACATCAAATATTACTCTGCATGAGCCCTTTCGCGTTCTATGTAAAAATTATAACAATCTTTATTATTATATTTGCACTTCAACATCTATCCCTGTATTAAAAACTAAAATTTTATTTTATTTGCTTCAATCTTAGTTGTAGTCTTTGTAATCTTTATGTGTCCCGTCTCTATTTGTTTCATGTATACTCGCCTTTTTGCCCAAATTAATAACTTAAATTTTACAGAGTTTGAGACAAAAAAGCTACGGCTTCCTGGTCGTCGGCTACGTCATCCCTTGGACGATACGCGTCCCCTTACGCCTAGATAGTTCCTTCCCGAGACCCCTGATATCTCCGCGGGTGTGAGAGGGCTAACTACAATGTATTGGGGCGGACGGGGTACTAGACCCTATCCTAAAAAAGACTCCACAAGTAACTCCCAGAAAGGTTGCTCACACCAATGCGTAAAGCTCGCCTTCTCCGATCGCTGTCGGTTGCAGAGTGACTTGAACTGGTTGGCGTTGATTAGTGTGCCCGTACCATGACAAAATGCCGTGTCATTCGACACCTGCCTATTTAAATTTGAATTCGTTTCGCTTCATGCTTTTATTCACTTAAACCAAACTTATTATTATATTTATCCCCCGGCCCCCGCTGGTGTGGCCGGTATTAGCTGCGCTAACCTTTTCGCCTGCTGTAGCCGCTTGCAGACCTCCCTGAACTTCTCGCTCGACTGTTGAAATTTGTCCATGTTGTTATTGTTGTGAACTGAAACGAGTAAGGCGTTACATGGATTAACCTCTGCCTCTGAATTATCAAAGTCTGTTAGCGTATGGTTAGTTTGTGTATATATTTTCATGTCTCCAATATATGCACATTTCAATTTCTTTGTTTTTGGATTTTTTAGTCTAACTATTACCGGTGAACAGAAGTTGTCTACTACCCACTTTTCCGCGGCGTTTGATAAGTAGTGTTTTTGCTCCAGACTAGCTGCCCCACACTTCGTTTCCATTCTCTTTTTCGTAGATCGTAGTTGAATTTTTGTGTCTCCGCAGCTTCTTCCATGATCTGGGTTGCCTCTCTTCTAATCCCTCGTAGTCATTTCCACCTCGCTGCTACTGTTTCTGTAGCTAGTCCCGATACTTTAGTGACTTTGTCGAACAGAGCTCCCGGTAGTCGTAGATTCCTTCCATACAGTAATTGTGCTGGACTGAATCCCGTTGACTCGGATGTGCTGCTGTTATATGCTAGCTTTAGCTCCGGCAGATTCTCGTCTCACCGGGTTTGTTCCTCCCCTACCATTTGTGATATCATGGTTTTGATGGTTCGGTTCGTCCTTTTGGTTGGGTTCTGTTGTGACGTATATGGTGCTGTGAATTGTTGATTTATTCACCACTGCTCCATGGCGGTCTTTGTTTTCCTTCCCCTAAACTGGACCCCATTTATTTATTTATTTATTTATCTATCGCAAATGGATAAATCATTATCTGGCTACATCTTGCTACAATTGATTAACTTAAATCTATTAATGAAAATTAATTAAAAAATATTCCCTAAGGGTTTGCCTTAACAATTCCTTCTTGGCCCCCCAGCTGAATGTAATGCTTGTAGGCAAGGAATTAAACATTCTAAGAGCCCTTAGTAATGGCTCATTGCGAGCATAATTTGTCCTGACAGCACGTTCCAGAAATGGTAACAAGGTACGAAGATTCCTGGCAGGAGCATTAAAATCAATGCATCCTAACAGACCAGGACAATCAAAATTACCTACCAGTATCCGTATTTCTACGGCTGTTTCGAATTAATTCCGTAACAGTGCTTTTTGTGAGCCGCCCTATAGAGATTGCCTGAGTTTCATAAGCAATACATTCTTCACAATAGTAGCGCAAGCCACTTCTCATGTCGATTGCATCGCGAACCTGGCCCGAATAGCTAAGGCATTTAGCATGAAAAATACTGTCGCACGAATGGCACGGAATGCTCTGTTGTCCAGCCAAAATCAACGACTTGCATTTCTTCGAGCAACAGACAGCCATTATAGCGATATTCCGAACCACAGTGCAAAGAGAATCAAGCTACGAGACTAAGAGAGCGGAAGAGAGAGTGAGCGGAAGTGAGTAAGCGGGGGGAGCTTTAGTTTCAGCTGTTCCAACAACAACGTTTTATGCGGGAGTGCGGGAGAGCGGGTAACTACCGTATAGATTCTTACCGCTCCAAACTGCGTTTGGTAGAAAAGGAGAAGGCAATTGGGTAAAAACAATAACATCAATCACTGCACAGAGACTGGGCGTGCAAACTAATTTTGTTAATTTAAACACAAAACAATCACTATGCACTCGCGAAGCGAACGGATGTTGTTAGGGACATAAAAAGCAATGTAAATAAAAGAAAATTTAAATTAAACCCCGATGGTTTATGGAGAAAAAAACAAAAATTCGGAGCGCAAGACAAAAACACGACCGTTCACTGAAAGAGCGTTGGTGAGAGCGTTGGTAGCTAATTTGGACATTTTTGGAAAGTAGTACTCGAAGAGTACCTGCTTTACATTTTCCTGGGATGACCTGTGGGCCCTGTTGTGTTCGACGGTGAGGATTTCCCGTCTGCCAAAATTTTGTGGCCGGAAACTGCCGAACCAGTTCGTCCTGTACCATTGCCAGCGTGTGCAAGTCGCAATAGATAGCGTTTACGCCTTTAGGAACAATTACATCTGCGAGCTCATCAAGTAAACTCTCTATGCGTCAATGCGCGCTTTCCATCTTTTAATCTTTGCATTCGGATTGTATTCTAATACTGCAAAAGTTAATGGCTGATGGCCGGTGAAGATGTTTATATTATTGACCGCGTATAAATAATGCCTTAGCTTGGCCAGAGCCCAAATTATGGCTAATAGCTCCCTTTCGTTGGTAGCATAGTTTTCCTCCCCGTCCTTCAATGTCCTTGAGATCATTGTAATCGGACGTCCCTCTTGGGACAGCACTGCACCAATGCCATAGGCCGAGGCATCTGTCGTTAGATCAAATGCCTTTTTTATAATCGGGGTATCTTAGCATGACATCGTCGGATGCCAAGATATTTCGAAGCTTCTGAAACGCTTGTTTTTGTGACCTGTGTCTACTAACTGTTCCGTTTAGCGTATATGGGCTCCTCGTTAACTGTTCTGATGGTAGCTACCACCGAAGTGTTGTAAGGTAAAGCCTCGTTAGGGTCTGCAAAGGCCTTTTTCCGGGTCCTTAGCATCTCTAAAAACGCATTTTTTGTGCGGTGCATCTGAACAATCCACGCTGGTGAAATTGACGTCAGTGCACTTGTGGAAATCGATCTGCTCCACCTCGGTGCCCCGGAGGATAGGCAGAGTGATGCCCCTGCCCCTGTTTTAACGGGTCAAGGCCGATTATTCCGTAGAAGGAAGACAAGTCGGGTAGTATAAAGAACGTAGCCTTTAAATTGAACATTGATACGAAGCATTTCTTCGTAACTTTGGTAGTGCCATGGATTGAATGAATTGGGAATGGGAATTCTACGGGGCGAACGTCTTTCAACCCTTTGTGAGGTCGGATGAAATTTTTTGACGCGCCTGTGTCAATAAGAAATCTCATATCGGTCCCCGATACTCTTCGTCTGATGACGGGCAGCAGGGATCTTCCCTTAAAAAATTAATGACATTAGAGTCATAATGTGTGATGATGTCATCATCAATTTTCTCTGCCGCCTTGGAAGTTGTGCTGGCGTATGACCCTGGTTAATTTCCTACACCCTGGGTGAAGTGATTTACCCTTTTCTGTTGCTTTGATTTGGTTCGGTCGGACGTGGCAGGTCTCCGATTTTAATAGGCTTGCGTTTGAACGGGTAGAATAATTTTTGAAAGTGAGGGATCAACGTCCATAGGTTCTGAATTGTAACTTCTGTTTTGGAAGTTATTATTGCGCTGATCAGAATGGATTTGCGCCCTAGTCTGTCTAGAAAAGTGCGGGTTTTTGCCGCCATCTATTTGAGAGTCCGCCGACTGATGGTTTTTTACCTGTTGCCGATTTTGTGTTTTTTCGCCTATTTTGCGATCTTCTTGGCTTTTTGCAAAGGTTGCCGCGAAGGTGTACCTTTCATGGCTGGACTCAACCTCCTGTGCTAGGGCCAGGGCCGTCGGCAAATCTTTAGGTTTTGCCGCAAAGAGCACGTCTGTGAGATTTCGCCTAAGTCCTGATATGAATACCCTCAGAGCGTCTTCCCTGAATTTATCATACAGAACTTTTGCCATACCCGAATCATGTGACATATATGTACCTTATTTGTTAACAAAGTGAGTTTTTTCTCTACTTCGTCATAATAGTTTAGCAGAGTTGGGCCCTCTTGCCTTAAAGTTCCTAACTCCTGTTCGATGACGTGCATCGGTCTTTTGTCACTGTACATGAAATCAAGGCGTCAAAATTTAGCATTGTGCCAAACGAGGACAACACCGCATGGGCAGGGCCCCTGACCTTGCTTCTGATAATGATAAATGCCTGGTAGTGGCGTGAGCTACCATTATATCGTCTTAAAATATGATACGCGGCGACGTCCGCTTGTCTCCATGAAACGTATGAATCTTGTGCCCCTGAAATTCTGGCACTCACTTGACGGCATCCAATGGCTCGTCACATCGAACATTGTCAATAATCTCTATAGCTTCATATGTTGTAATTTCTAAGGTTTGGGCTGGCTTCGGTTGTACCCTAACTTCAGCCACTTGAGCAGCGAGCAGCTCGATCGTCTGCCGCTGCTCTCTTTGGTGACTTTGCACGGCCTGCTCTGCCAGCGCTCTGCCGACGGCAGCGTCAATCAAGCCCCTAAGCTGGTCGGGATCCATTTGTACTGGGGGGTAGAGGGGCTTGCGTTTTACTGTATGGCTGTGACTGTGACTGCTCTCTTCGATTCCGGACTCGGAGTCGCTAGAAAAAACCTTTTTGTTCCTATACTGACGGAAGGCGTCGTTCATGAGAGCGACTGAGAATACTCTCACAACAAAACGTTTGCATAAGCAGTTCCCAAAAGAAAAGAATGCAGCAAAAACAAAGACAAAGTCAGGCGGCCGTTTCGTATCAAAAATCAAAACGCCTACTTCCTACAAAATTACAATGAATTTTCTTATATTTGTTAGATTATTCCTATGGGAGCCTTAAGATATAGTGGTCCGATCCGGCTCGGCTCCCGATCGTCAGACGGACATGGCTAGATGGACTCGGCTATTGGTGCTGATCAAGAATATATATACTTTATATGGTTGGAAACGCCTCCATTACTGCGTTATAAAAATAACTTTGCATCTCCGAAATCACGCGTCGACTCACGAAGCTTTGAAATGCCAACAAAAATGCATCAGTGGTGGCGCAAAACATTCAAACAACGCCAAGTTTGATTTGTACGGTGGCTTACCACGGATACGGTACGTTGTGTTAAATGGACCACAAAAATTAACACCACAGATATTAAAAGGGCAAAGAGCTGGATGTCTGTCTGATGGCAAGTTCCCAATGATTTGCTTGCACCGAAAGCAACGAATGCAAGAACGAACTGTTCTGTTAACCAACTATATCTTTTCTCGCAACAGACTTAAAAGATCTCGAGGGCCAGCATGGCAATTTCTAGCGTGCAGGTATGAAACGCAAGTTTTAACAAACTGTGAGCGTTTTGATAACAGCAACGGGAATTTAACTTTTGTTACGTGGGCATATTAGTGCCCTAGTCCTGAAAGGACTTGGGCCGAAGGAAAGACATCCGATGTTCAGGCACCAATTTTGCCGGCATAAGCTCGCCGGATGGGGTGGGCTCTTGGTAAGCCTTTCTCCTCTCCAACATAACGAGAATAAATATTAAAGATGCCTGAAAACAGTAAAAGTTGTAAAGTCCGTCGGTCATCAGTCTACATTGCCCCACAAGCTAAGCTTTTGCTTGATCGTAATATGATCGGGCAATGTTTCGGCCACATTCCCTCCCCTTCACACAATCGTGTGCCAAATGGATCGTCGCGGGCCGCGCAATACGATCCCCTATTGTCAAGGTTGTTCGTCAAAAGTTATGTCATTATTCTTCACCTACTCCACTTATCGCGTCAGCAACCCCCGTTTGAAAACTTAGCACTTCATGTTTTTAAGTTCGTTTTCACATTACAATTTTATTGAATAAAATACTGGCTAGTGCCATTTATGAGTAATATTATGGTTAGGAATACATATGAATTTAATTTTTAATTGACCAACAAAATTTGTTAGCGGAGAGTATCGAATTTATCACCCGTACAAAGGTGCACACGTCAGCAGAATTGCTGACTATTCACGACTACAAAAGTCGCTCTGCGGACACTTGTGATTGTTCATACAAACACAAGGCTGATACTCGCCGCTGAAAAGTCAATGTTTATTATATTATAAAAAGTAAGACAAAAGCTTACTGATTAATTATAAAAATATTATAATGCCTTGAAGAGGCCTAAGTTGGAGGATTCACGTTAGATAATTAAAAACAAAAGGCACGGATGTATATATATATATATATATATAGTGGATAAAGGAACCGTGTTCCGACAAACTTACCCCTTTCAGTCCTGGGCGATGAGATCTCGACGCGCTGGATCCTGGGCGTTTTGAAGAAATTAGGAACATATATATATATACGTGCAAACACTATCGTTAAAATACGCACAAAAAAAATCTTGTTCTTAAGGACAATCACTTATTGTATATATATATATATATGTATGTATGTATGTTTATGCATGTATGTATGTAGATCCCACGGCGGCACACGTCCGTTCCTACGGTAGGGTCTCAGGCAGCGGCGTCTCCAATGTCACTGCACTTGTAATTGTTGTCTTCTTTTGCACTTGCATCCATAAATGCCTGAGTTCACAAATTGTTTGTTTTTGTTTCACTTTTGTTTGCAATTAATGCATTCTTTTTTTTTTTCTTTTCTTTGTCACTACTTATTGTATTTTGGTATCAGGCCTTTTCTGCACTTTTACTGTTCTTAGGCTTGGCGGCATACCATCTGCTCGAGTGCGTGTTTTTGGTCCCGGCGTCCTTGTACAGATCGCTTGTACATTTTGACCATTTTTAAGATGGTCACGAAGACAAATATACCGAGGACGATCTTAAGGTTCTGGTTGACATCCTGTATGTCGTCCTTGTGATCTATTATTTTAACAGTGTTGATCACGTTGGCTGTGTTATGCGCCACTTTGGAATCCGTTCCTCCCATGGTGGAGTCCTTGCTAATAATAGTATTTCTTCTCCAGGACAAGGATGTAGCAGAACCTCTTCGCAGGATAGGTTCCACTGGCTTCAATGGACTTCCTTCAAGGATATTTGTTGTTCATTGACGGCAGGCAGGACTTCCTTCAGGATCTCCGGTCTTGGCTGTAGTCATTGGCGGCTTTGGGAATATAGTGCTTCGACTATATTGCCGCGGAGATCAGAATAAATTCTGTCTACTGGTGGCATTGGACTCCGTGGGCAGATGCCCGAAGCCCATGGGGGAAATCGTCCTTCCTCGGAGCTAGTGGTTTCCGTCAGTATGAGACCAGACTAGATTCTGTCTACCTTCTCTATCCGGCTACGGTCTTTTATACCAGTATAGAGCTTTTTCCTCGGCCCCCGTGATAGGTTTGCATATTTAGGTGTTCCCACCTATGATTTCCCCTATCGGTAGTGTCAATGCCCGACTGGTGCACTTTGCCAGCCACTGGTGTAGGGTTACGGTCGTTGTTCTGACCGTGTGCCACTCAAAGATCGTCAAGTTGCACATTCCTTTGCTTGTTTTCGGTGAGTAAATGTGTCGATTGCCCCCCTCCCTTTGCCTCGAGATTCGATGTTGTTTTTCTACGTGCATCTTTCTCCATCAAATAAATTGAAGGAGAGGGCGTACGTAACAGGCTCGAAGTGATCGATACGGACACGCATGGAATGACTTCGCAAAAAGGAATTTTCGTACGACCAACGAATTAGTGCTGGTTTTGTTTTTCTTTTCTATTATTTAGGCGCCCTTAAACGTGTGGCTTCGACCCACTCCTGCACCAAGAGTCTCATGTGCATCCGACTGCTCTAACCGGCTTTCCGAAACCTTTATCCCGACATGATGGGTATGTCTCAATTACTTGCCTCAGCTTACTGTGTTGTTCGGGGGATAGCTGATGAGGCGTGTACGCGGTTTCGGGTTTAGGAGGGTCGTTCATATCCAAGTCTCCGGTCATTAAGTCGTACTCCGGTGGTGCTTCGATGGCTGCAAACTCGTTTCCGCCCTTACCAAGGAATGTTAGGCCAAACGTATCCCAGAAATTGATTCCGAAATAAAAACGTTGTGTCAGACCTGGTACTATCAAAAATTCCAGATCCTTAGTCTCGCCTTCCCATTCCACGGGTAGGGTTATGGCTCCGACTACTCGGGTTTCGCCGCCGCTAGCGGTGCGCACACATTCTTCGTTGAGCTTTCTTATGAGCCGCGTCCGGTTCCTTAAGAAGGCTTCCGCTCCTCTGCCAATACAATTCGCACTAGCGCCTGTATCCAGTAACGCTAGTATTTCTACTCCGTCGACTTTAGTTTTGGCAAAGAAACGGTTATCGTTTTGTATGCTTACTACCGTGTCTAATACTTTCTGCTTAAGCTTGCGATATTCTGCTCTGGTGCCATATAGCTTGTGCATCTTTCGAATGTCCCGTGTGGTGTTGCCCGTATCCTCTGAACGGTGGAAGATACGCTGTCTTGCTAGATCATACTCCCTCTCTCGTTGTTCTAGGTTCTTATGGGGAGAGATTTGTCTGGGAGTGGTGGTCTCTACGGCAGTGGTGGCCGGCAGAAGCAGCACACATACAATAAAAGCACGCATTGCGTTTGTGTGAGTGCGAGCATGCACGAAGCTGTCTGTGTGCGTGTCGTTATTCTACTTTACAGCGTACGTGAGCGTCGAAACGCTAGCAGTGCTGCGGCAGAGAAATTGCCTATCCCGTGGGCCCTCCGCGCTGCCTCTGCTGGCCACCACTGCTCTACGGGAATGTAACTGCCTTGGTCCGCCAGGCTGTCCCGGTCTGGCCTGTCGAACTTCGCGGAAAGGACGCTGGGTTAGCGTCGTCATCGCCTCCTATTTTCTCACACACTCTACAAGTGGCGTCATGGAATCTAGTAAGGCAGGGATCTTCTTCAGGGTGCTTTCGATAAAAATCCGCTGCCCTGCCGCATTTATAGCAAACTAATTCGTGAAGCGGTTCTCGGCATCCATGTCCGTTTTCTAACCCCTTCGCTTCCGGTTAAACTCTTCCAAATTCACAGTGTCTGGAAAATCCTGCGGCGTCTGGTAATCCTCGAGCTCACTGACCGGCCTGCTACGTGCGGCCCTGCCGTTACTCCTTAACCAGCGGTCCACTCTAAGTCCTTCCTTTTTCAGATCCGCTAGCGACCTAATCGGGGATGTCAGCAACAAGCTTCCCAACTGGGCATTTAGATTGTCCTTGATGAGCTCAACGAATTTGTCCTCTTCTAGCTTGTTCTGCAACCGGAAATGCAAGTTATGCATATCGGATACATAGTCGCTAAAAGATTCATTTTGTCCTTGTCGCCGTTCCATCAGCTCCTTGATCTTCATGAGGTCACTCCCGGATGAGGAAAAAGCGCGTTTCATTTCCGTCGTTAGTGAGTAGTAATCGAAGTTGTAGTCGTCCGCTCGATCCTCCATCAACTGCCAATACCACTTGCTGGCGGCTCCTACCAGTAGACTATGGAATTCGCGAAAAACTTGGCTCGGCTCTATCCGATAAAGTACTTGTAGCCGTTCAACGCGGAACAAGAAACTCTCAACGGTCATACCGCGGCTGTTTCCGTCAAACCTTAAATTCCATTTGTCCAGCCGAACTCCTTTTGGTGCCTGATAGCCGGGGCTCTGGTCATATTCGGGGTGTCGTGGATAACTCGTGTCCGGGCCGTTATCTCGGAATTGGTGGTGTTGGGATGTGTCGGGGCGCCGGTGATCTCGTAGCCGATGCCTCTGGCTGTTGAGAGTCTCCTGCGATAGCGGTTCGAGAGGCGGCGTCTCTTGGTAACACAAGAAACTGTCAGATGGCTGTGCCGGGTACCGCTGCGGTGGTGGTAATACGGCCTGTCCCCCCCTCATAGATTGCAAGGCTAGCAGCTCCACTACTTGCGCCTTTAATGCTTCTATTTGCGCTTGCAGGGCTACCTGGGTTTCGTTTTTCTGTTTTATCACCGATCGCATTATTTGCTCTCTTCTCTCGGCAGCTTCTAAGCCGCTTGTCGGCTTGGGCTCATATTGCGGAAGCATACTTGAGCGTCCCTTTGGGTGACCCAGGGGAAAATTTTCTCCCCCTACAGCTCCTTCGGTTTCGTCTAATTGGTCCATGTTGTCTTCAATGGATCTACTTTCTTCTTGCTCTTCCGATTCGCGGAAGATACTTAGGTTGTCTCTGTCGAGCGAACTGGTTCTCCGTGGCGTGGCGTCAGCACTTGCACTCCTGTGTGCATGATTTGCTCCCCGTGTTGCCGATCGGGTAATTCTTCCCGTCGTGGATTGGAAAAGCACTTTCTTCTTTGTCCCCTTCATTTGGGCCAAAGATTCTTTTAGTCGCTTAAATATCTTTTCCACTTGTGTTTCGCTTGTGCTCTTGAGCAATGACACACACTTAACCCTTGTCTTATTCTTTTTCGTTCACTCGCGCGATCAGCCAAGTACTGCTGACTAAGGTTTGCGAATATAAATCAAAGATAATGGGGGGTGCTGTTTTGCTATTACTAAGTATCTCTTTGGTGAAGAATCCGTCCGATATTTAAGCCCCACAAACAAGAAAAACAAATATCCCTAACTAGAGGTATTAGCAGCTTCTACACAACTGGGTTCCACTGAACTAACAGCTCTTCTTCCCTTCTAGTCAGCTTTAACGTTCACAACGGGAACCAGCTGCGCCTAGAAGAAAAGTCTGTCCGAAATCCCCCTCCCGCCAGTCGTCGGAAATCAGGTTATTTGACCGATCATTCTCGGGCTCCACAACCTGCTGCTATCTGACCGATCATTCTCGGGATCCACAGCAGTTTTCCTATTTCTCTGGACTCGAGCCTATCAAACGACCGGACCATCTAGCCCAGTACGTCGTGTAGCGTCGGCCAGAGAAACTAAAATACGTCCCCCGCCCAAATATGTCAAAGGATGCCGTAAAGACTCGAGCCTATCAAACGACCAGACTCTTGGCCCAGTACGTCGTGTAGCGTCGGCTTTACGTTTCCTGTCAGTTCCCCCACCCACCTTTTCTGTCCTGGATCGACAATCGCACAATAGATCCGCACCGCAATGGCTAAATGCGTTACCGTAACATCTGCGCTCCTGCTCCTTCTGGACTCGAGCCTATCAAACGACCGGGCTTCCCTAGTACGTCGTGTAGCGTCGGCCAAAAAGCACATCTAAATTGTTTTTACGTTAATTTCCAAAAATAGAAAGGTCAGTCGGCATACAATTATATAGTATTATAAAAGAAAACCTCATATCTCCCGATGGAAATTTTTAGCAATTTTTCTTATGAAAGAAACAAAGGATATCTATGATTTTAAAAATACAATGGCAACTCCTAAAGTCATACCTCTATTCTGAGACAAAGTCTTGCTTGAGAGGCCTTCTCAATTCTGACTGTCGCAGAAGTTGGGGACTTCTGAATTTAATCGTTTAAAAACAAAAACAAATTAATACACGCGTGCTAATCTACTTAAAACCTTTGTCCTTAAGAAGTATGAAATATCCTTGCGTTGGGCGCCAATTCTGTTACGTGGGCATATTAGTGCCCTAGTCCTGAAAGGACTTGGGCCGAAGGAAAGACATCCGATGTTCAGGCACCAATTTTGCCGGCATAAGCTCGCCGGATGGGGTGGGCTCTTGGTAAGCCTTTCTCCTCTCCAACATAACGAGAATAAATATTAAAGATGCCTGAAAACAGTAAAAGTTGTAAAGTCCGTCGGTCATCAGTCTACATTGCCCCACAAGCTAAGCTTTTGCTTGATCGTAATATGATCGGGCAATGTTTCGGCCACATTCCCTCCCCTTCACACAATCGTGTGCCAAATGGATCGTCGCGGGCCGCGCAATACGATCCCCTATTGTCAAGGTTGTTCGTCAAAAGTTATGTCATTATTCTTCACCTACTCCACTTATCGCGTCAGCAACCCCCGTTTGAAAACTTAGCACTTCATGTTTTTAAGTTCGTTTTCACATTACAATTTTATTGAATAAAATACTGGCTAGTGCCATTTATGAGTAATATTATGGTTAGGAATACATATGAATTTAATTTTTAATTGACCAACAAAATTTGTTAGCGGAGAGTATCGAATTTATCACCCGTACAAAGGTGCACACGTCAGCAGAATTGCTGACTATTCACGACTACAAAAGTCGCTCTGCGGACACTTGTGATTGTTCATACAAACACAAGGCTGATACTCGCCGCTGAAAAGTCAATGTTTATTATATTATAAAAAGTAAGACAAAAGCTTACTGATTAATTATAAAAATATTATAATGCCTTGAAGAGGCCTAAGTTGGAGGATTCACGTTAGATAATTAAAAACAAAAGGCACGGATGTATATATATATATATATATATAGTGGATAAAGGAACCGTGTTCCGACAAACTTACCCCTTTCAGTCCTGGGCGATGAGATCTCGACGCGCTGGATCCTGGGCGTTTTGAAGAAATTAGGAACATATATATATATACGTGCAAACACTATCGTTAAAATACGCACAAAAAAAATCTTGTTCTTAAGGACAATCACTTATTGTATATATATATATATGTATGTATGTATGTTTATGCATGTATGTATGTAGATCCCACGGCGGCACACGTCCGTTCCTACGGTAGGGTCTCAGGCAGCGGCGTCTCCAATGTCACTGCACTTGTAATTGTTGTCTTCTTTTGCACTTGCATCCATAAATGCCTGAGTTCACAAATTGTTTGTTTTTGTTTCACTTTTGTTTGCAATTAATGCATTCTTTTTTTTTTCTTTTCTTTGTCACTACTTATTGTATTTTGGTATCAGGCCTTTTCTGCACTTTTACTGTTCTTAGGCTTGGCGGCATACCATCTGCTCGAGTGCGTGTTTTTGGTCCCGGCGTCCTTGTACAGATCGCTTGTACATTTTGACCATTTTTAAGATGGTCACGAAGACAAATATACCGAGGACGATCTTAAGGTTCTGGTTGACATCCTGTATGTCGTCCTTGTGATCTATTATTTTAACAGTGTTGATCACGTTGGCTGTGTTATGCGCCACTTTGGAATCCGTTCCTCCCATGGTGGAGTCCTTGCTAATAATAGTATTTCTTCTCCAGGACAAGGATGTAGCAGAACCTCTTCGCAGGATAGGTTCCACTGGCTTCAATGGACTTCCTTCAAGGATATTTGTTGTTCATTGACGGCAGGCAGGACTTCCTTCAGGATCTCCGGTCTTGGCTGTAGTCATTGGCGGCTTTGGGAATATAGTGCTTCGACTATATTGCCGCGGAGATCAGAATAAATTCTGTCTACTGGTGGCATTGGACTCCGTGGGCAGATGCCCGAAGCCCATGGGGGAAATCGTCCTTCCTCGGAGCTAGTGGTTTCCGTCAGTATGAGACCAGACTAGATTCTGTCTACCTTCTCTATCCGGCTACGGTCTTTTATACCAGTATAGAGCTTTTTCCTCGGCCCCCGTGATAGGTTTGCATATTTAGGTGTTCCCACCTATGATTTCCCCTATCGGTAGTGTCAATGCCCGACTGGTGCACTTTGCCAGCCACTGGTGTAGGGTTACGGTCGTTGTTCTGACCGTGTGCCACTCAAAGATCGTCAAGTTGCACATTCCTTTGCTTGTTTTCGGTGAGTAAATGTGTCGATTGCCCCCCTCCCTTTGCCTCGAGATTCGATGTTGTTTTTCTACGTGCATCTTTCTCCATCAAATAAATTGAAGGAGAGGGCGTACGTAACACTTTGTACGGGATAGGAGCATTCAATAACCGATCCAAACTCGCAACAATGTCGAGGAACACGAAAATATTTTTTCTCCTGGAGAAAAGGGCTTAGCTTTGTCTGCAACATTTATGTTCCTCGCTAATATCACCGTATCAGCATGGTTTTGTTAAGCAAAGATCGACCACCACCAACCTTCTTGAATTGTCATCTATTGTAATAAATGGATTTATGAATAAAAAGCAGACTGACATTATATATACAGATTTTAGTAAGGCCTTTGACTCTGTTAACCACTCTCTCCTTTTATTCAAATTGGATCAGCTTGGGTTTCCATGTAATCTATTAACTTGGAATTTAAGTTACTTGAATGTTAGGACTCAGAGGGTTATATTTAAGAGCGCTATTTCTAAAATGATCTACGTGACATCTGGAGTTCCTCAAGGTAGTCATTTAGGCCCTTTACTGTTTACTTTGTTTATTAACGATTTTCCCTCTGTCGTAGCACATTCTGGTATACTAATGTACGCAGATGATGTAAAGCTTTGTTTATCATATAAAGATATAGGGTCAGGTTTCAACTTACAGTCAGATATTGATTGTTTTCAGGGATGTGTGAGTACAACCTTTTCAATTTGAACTGCCTTAAATGCAACGTTATGACTTTTTATAGGGGTACTCCAAGGTTTATTAGTTATTCTCTTCAAAATACACCACTCGACCGTGTATATTCAATTAACGATTTAGGTGTTCTTCTCGACCCAAAACTTAAATTTGACTGCCACTTAATGGCCACTGTCAATAAAGCTTTAGGTGTTCTTGGGTTTATAAAGCGTTGGTCAAAAGAATTTGATGACTCTTATACAACCAGATTATCATTTACCTCCATTGTCCGCCCTATTTTGGAATATTGTTCATCAGTTTGGAGTCCACAATATCAAGTGCACATTGACCGTATTGAGTCGGTACAAAAAAATGTCTTCTTTTTGTCCATCGTTGTTTGAACTGGGATCAAAACTTAAGGCTACCTTCCTACCAGAGAAGATTGCTATTGCTTAATTTACCGACACTTGCAATTCGTAGAAAAATTCTTGGTACTATTTTTATGCAAAATCATATAAGTGGTGATATTGATTCTGTAGATCTGGTAAATCGTTTAACTTTTAATGTTCACGTTAGACTCACACGAAATTATTACCCTCTTAATTTGCCTCGATGTACATCAAATATTACTCTGCATGAGCCCTTTCGCGTTCTATGTAAAAATTATAACAATCTTTATTATTATATTTGCACTTCAACATCTATCCCTGTATTAAAAACTAAAATTTTATTTTATTTGCTTCAATCTTAGTTGTAGTCTTTGTAATCTTTATGTGTCCCGTCTCTATTTGTTTCATGTATACTCGCCTTTTTGCCCAAATTAATAACTTAAATTTTACAGAGTTTGAGACAAAAAAGCTACGGCTTCCTGGTCGTCGGCTACGTCATCCCTTGGACGATACGCGTCCCCTTACGCCTAGATAGTTCCTTCCCGAGACCCCTGATATCTCCGCGGGTGTGAGAGGGCTAACTACAATGTATTGGGGCGGACGGGGTACTAGACCCTATCCTAAAAAAGACTCCACAAGTAACTCCCAGAAAGGTTGCTCACACCAATGCGTAAAGCTCGCCTTCTCCGATCGCTGTCGGTTGCAGAGTGACTTGAACTGGTTGGCGTTGATTAGTGTGCCCGTACCATGACAAAATGCCGTGTCATTCGACACCTGCCTATTTAAATTTGAATTCGTTTCGCTTCATGCTTTTATTCACTTAAACCAAACTTATTATTATATTTATCCCCCGGCCCCCGCTGGTGTGGCCGGTATTAGCTGCGCTAACCTTTTCGCCTGCTGTAGCCGCTTGCAGACCTCCCTGAACTTCTCGCTCGACTGTTGAAATTTGTCCATGTTGTTATTGTTGTGAACTGAAACGAGTAAGGCGTTACATGGATTAACCTCTGCCTCTGAATTATCAAAGTCTGTTAGCGTATGGTTAGTTTGTGTATATATTTTCATGTCTCCAATATATGCACATTTCAATTTCTTTGTTTTTGGATTTTTTAGTCTAACTATTACCGGTGAACAGAAGTTGTCTACTACCCACTTTTCCGCGGCGTTTGATAAGTAGTGTTTTTGCTCCAGACTAGCTGCCCCACACTTCGTTTCCATTCTCTTTTTCGTAGATCGTAGTTGAATTTTTGTGTCTCCGCAGCTTCTTCCATGATCTGGGTTGCCTCTCTTCTAATCCCTCGTAGTCATTTCCACCTCGCTGCTACTGTTTCTGTAGCTAGTCCCGATACTTTAGTGACTTTGTCGAACAGAGCTCCCGGTAGTCGTAGATTCCTTCCATACAGTAATTGTGCTGGACTGAATCCCGTTGACTCGGATGTGCTGCTGTTATATGCTAGCTTTAGCTCCGGCAGATTCTCGTCTCACCGGGTTTGTTCCTCCCCTACCATTTGTGATATCATGGTTTTGATGGTTCGGTTCGTCCTTTTGGTTGGGTTCTGTTGTGACGTATATGGTGCTGTGAATTGTTGATTTATTCACCACTGCTCCATGGCGGTCTTTGTTTTCCTTCCCCTAAACTGGACCCCATTTATTTATTTATTTATTTATCTATCGCAAATGGATAAATCATTATCTGGCTACATCTTGCTACAATTGATTAACTTAAATCTATTAATGAAAATTAATTAAAAAATATTCCCTAAGGGTTTGCCTTAACAATTCCTTCTTGGCCCCCCAGCTGAATGTAATGCTTGTAGGCAAGGAATTAAACATTCTAAGAGCCCTTAGTAATGGCTCATTGCGAGCATAATTTGTCCTGACAGCACGTTCCAGAAATGGTAACAAGGTACGAAGATTCCTGGCAGGAGCATTAAAATCAATGCATCCTAACAGACCAGGACAATCAAAATTACCTACCAGTATCCGTATTTCTACGGCTGTTTCGAATTAATTCCGTAACAGTGCTTTTTGTGAGCCGCCCTATAGAGATTGCCTGAGTTTCATAAGCAATACATTCTTCACAATAGTAGCGCAAGCCACTTCTCATGTCGATTGCATCGCGAACCTGGCCCGAATAGCTAAGGCATTTAGCATGAAAAATACTGTCGCACGAATGGCACGGAATGCTCTGTTGTCCAGCCAAAATCAACGACTTGCATTTCTTCGAGCAACAGACAGCCATTATAGCGATATTCCGAACCACAGTGCAAAGTGAATCAAGCTACGAGACTAAGAGAGCGGAAGAGAGAGTGAGCGGGAGTGAGTAAGCGGGGGGAGCTTTAGTTTCAGCTGTTCCAACAACAACGTTTTATGCGGGAGTGCGGGAGAGCGGGTAACTACCGTATAGATTCTTACCGCTCCAAACTGCGTTTGGTAGAAAAGGAGAAGGCAATTGGGTAAAAACAATAACATCAATCACTGCACAGAGACTGGGCGTGCAAACTAATTTTGTTAATCACTATGCACTCTCGAAGCGAACGGATGTTGTTAGGGACATAAAAAGCAATATAAATAAAAGAAAATTTAAATTAAACCCCGATGGTTTATGGAGAAAAAAACAAAAATTCGGAGCGCAAGACAAAAACACGACCGTTCACTGAAAGAGCGTTGGTGAGAGCGTTGGTAGCTAATTTGGAAATTTTTGGAAAGTAGTACTCGAAGAGTACCTGCTTTACATTTTCCTGGGATGACCTGTGGGCCCTGTTGTGTTCGACGGTGAGGATTTCCCGTCTGCCAAAATTTTGTGGCCGGAAACTGCCGAACCAGTTCGTCCTGTACCATTGCCAGCGTGTGCAAGTCGCAATAGATAGCGTTTACGCCTTTAGGAACAATTACATCTGCGAGCTCATCAAGTAAACTCTCTATGCGTCAATGCGCGCTTTCCATCTTTTAATCTTTGCATTCGGATTGTATTCTAATACTGCAAAAGTTAATGGCTGATGGCCGGTGAAGATGTTTATATTATTGACCGCGTATAAATAATGCCTTAGCTTGGCCAGAGCCCAAATTATGGCTAATAGCTCCCTTTCGTTGGTAGCATAGTTTTCCTCCCCGTCCTTCAATGTCCTTGAGATCATTGTAATCGGACGTCCCTCTTGGGACAGCACTGCACCAATGCCATAGGCCGAGGCATCTGTCGTTAGATCAAATGCCTTTTTTATAATCGGGGTATCTTAGCATGACATCGTCGGATGCCAAGATATTTCGAAGCTTCTGAAACGCTTGTTTTTGTGACCTGTGTCTACTAACTGTTCCGTTTAGCGTATATGGGCTCCTCGTTAACTGTTCTGATGGTAGCTACCACCGAAGTGTTGTAAGGTAAAGCCTCGTTAGGGTCTGCAAAGGCCTTTTTCCGGGTCCTTAGCATCTCTAAAAACGCATTTTTTGTGCGGTGCATCTGAACAATCCACGCTGGTGAAATTGACGTCAGTGCACTTGTGGAAATCGATCTGCTCTACCTCGGTGCCCCGGAGGATAGGCAGAGTGATGCCCCTGCCCCTGTTTTAACGGGTCAAGGCCGATTATTCCGTAGAAGGAAGACAAGTCGGGTAGTATAAAGAACGTAGCCTTTAAATTGAACATTGATACGAAGCATTTCTTCGTAACTTTGGTAGTGCCATGGATTGAATGAATTGGGAATGGGAATTCTACGGGGCGAACGTCTTTCAACCCTTTGTGAGGTCGGATGAAATTTTTTGACGCGCCTGTGTCAATAAGAAATCTCATATCGGTCCCCGATACTCTTGATGATACTCGTGATGATGTCATCATCAATTTTCTCTGCCGCCTTGGAAGCTGTGCTGGCGTATGACCCTGGTTAATTTCCTACACCCTGGGTGAAGTGATTTGCCCTTTTCTGTTGCTTTGATTTGGTTCGGTCGGACGTGGCAGGTCTCCGATTTTGGTAGGCTTGCGTTTGAACGGGTAGAATAATTTTTGAAAGTGAGGGATCAACGTCCATAGGTTCTGAATTGTAACTTCTGTTTTGGAAGTTATTATTGCGCCGCCATCTATTTGAGAGTCCGCCGACTGATGGTTTTTTACCTGTTGCCGATTTTGTGTTTTTTCGCCTATTTTGCGATCTTCCTGGCTTTTTGCAAAGGTTGCCGCGAAGGTGTACCTTTCATGGCTGGACTCAACCTCCTGTGCTAGGGCCAGGGCCGTCGGCAAATCTTTAGGTTTTGCCGCAAAGAGCACGTCTGTGAGATTTCGCCTAAGTCCTGATATGAATACCCTCAGAGCGTCTTCCCTGAATTTATCATACAGAACTTTTGCCATACCCGAATCATGTGACATATATGTACCTTATTTGTTAACAAAGTGAGTTTTTTCTCTACTTCGTCATAATAGTTTAGCAGAGTTGGGCCCTCTTGCCTTAAAGTTCCTAACTCCTGTTCGATGACGTGCATCGGTCTTTTGTCACTGTACATGAAATCAAGGCGTCAAAATTTAGCATTGTGCCAAACGAGGACAACACCGCATGGGCAGGGCCCCTGACCTTGCTTCTGATAATGATAAATGCCTGGTAGTGGCGTGAGCTACCATTATATCGTCTTAAAATATGATACGCGGCGACGTCCGCTTGTCTCCATGAAACGTATGAATCTTGTGCCCCTGAAATTCTGGCACTCACTTGACGGCATCCAATGGCTCGTCACATCGAACATTGTCAATAATCTCTATAGCTTCATATGTTGTAATTTCTAAGGTTTGGGCTGGCTTCGGTTGTACCCTAACTTCAGCCACTTGAGCAGCGAGCAGCTCGATCGTCTGCCGCTGCTCTCTTTGGTGACTTTGCACGGCCTGCTCTGCCAGCGCTCTGCCGACGGCAGCGTCAATCAAGCCCCTAAGCTGGTCGGGATCCATTTGTACTGGGGGGTAGAGGGGCTTGCGTTTTACTGTATGGCTGTGACTGTGACTGCTCTCTTCGATTCCGGACTCGGAGTCGCTAGAAAAAACCTTTTTGTTCCTATACTGACGGAAGGCGTCGTTCATGAGAGCGACTGAGAATACTCTCACAACAAAACGTTTGCATAAGCAGTCCCCAAAAGAAAAGAATGCAGCAAAAACAAAGACAAAGTCAGGCGGCCGTTTCGTATCAAAAATCAAAACGACTACTTCCTACAAAATTACAATGAATTTTCTTATATTTGTTAGATTATTCCTATGGGAGCCTTAAGATATAGTGGTCCGATCCGGCTCGGCTCCCGATCGTCAGACGGACATGGCTAGATGGACTCGGCTATTGGTGCTGATCAAGAATATATATACTTTATGTGGTTGGAAACGCCTCCATTACTGCGTTATAAAAATAACTTTGCATCTCCGGAATCACGCGTCGACTCACGAAGCTTTGAAATGCCAACAAAAATGCATCAGTGGTGGCGCAAAACATTCAAACAACGCCAAGTTTGATTTGTACGGTGGCTTACCACGGATACGGTACGTTGTGTTAAATGGACCACAAAAATTAACACCACAGATATTAAAAGGGCGGAGAGCTGGATGTCTGTCTGATGGCAAGTTCCCAATGATTTGCTTGCACCGAAAGCAACGAATGCAAGAACGAACTGTTCTGTTAACCAACTATATCTTTTCTCGCAACAGACTTAAAAGATCTCGAGGGCCAGCATGGCAATTTCTAGCGTGCAGGTATGAAACGCAAGTTTTAACAAACTGTGAGCGTTTTGATAACAGCAACGGGAATTTAACTTTGTACGGGATAGGAGCATTCAATAACCGACCCAAACTTGCAACAATGTCGAGGAACACGAAAATATTTTTTCTCCTGGAGAAAAGGGCTTAGCTTTGTCTGCAACATTTATGTTCCTCGCTAAAATCACCGTATCAGCATGGTTTTGTTAAGCAAAGATCGACCACCACCAACCTTCTTGAATTGTCATCTATTGTAATAAATGGATTTATGAATAAAAAGCAGACTGACATTATATATACAGATTTTAGTAAGGCCTTTGACTCTGTTAACCACTCTCTCCTTTTATTCAAATTGGATCAGCTTGGGTTTCCATGTAATCTATTAACTTGGAATTTAAGTTACTTGAATGTTAGGACTCAGAAGGTTAAATTTAAGAGCGCTATTTCTAAAATGATCTACGTGACATCTGGAGTTCCTCAAGGTAGTCATTTAGGCCCTTTACTGTTTACTTTGTTTATTAACGATTTTCCCTCTGTCGTAGCACATTCTGGTGTACTAATGTAAAGCTTTGTTTATCATATAAAGATATAGGGTCAGGTTTCAACTTTGTAGTAGCCGCGAGGTAGGTGTTCACTAGAAATTGGTATAAATCTCCAGCGTATAGACGACTTGGCATTGTGCACTTCTTGCATTTGCTCGGTACAAAGCTCGTCGGATATGGCGTGGGTTTTTTCCTCCTCGTCTATATAGCACACCCGTTCTACTAAGAAAAGTTTAAGTGCACTTTCGGTATTCTAAATGATCGGTTTCAAATGTTGGCGATAATCAGATATATATACGGACGGACCCTAATAAAACAGATTCAGAGAGACATACCAGCGTGTTGGGTGGCTTAGGTGTTGTTTGCCCCCATTCTATACCCTCCCATCCTTAAACTTTTCCCTAAACTCTAGACAAAACTCATTCCAAGTAAACTGGCGGCAAGCTCGGTGGAATTTCCAATACCACTCATTGGCCTTGCCTACGAAACAAAGGTGTAAGTGATCGCACAGCAGCTGGTAATTGCCGTTCAGGTTCTGCTGCGCTAAGGATTCTACTCTTTATAGAAAATCTTCCATCTGTAACCCATCCTTGAGCAACAGACTTAAAAGATCTCGAGGGCCAGCATGGCAATTTCTAGCGTGCAGGTATGAAACGCAAGTTTTAACAAACTGTGAGCGTTTTGATAACAGCAACGGGAATTTAACTTTGTACGGGATAGGAGCATTCAATAACCGACCCAAACTCGCAACAATGTCGAGGAACACGAAAATATTTTTTCTCCTGGAGAAAAGGGCTTAGCTTTGTGCAAGTCGCAATAGATAGCGTTTACGCCTTTAGGAACAATTACATCTGCGAGCTCATCAAGTAAACTCTCTATGCGTCAATGCGCGCTTTCCATCTTTTAATCTTTGCATTCGGATTGTATTCTAATACTGCAAAAGTTAATGGCTGATGGCCGGTGAAGATGTTTATATTATTGACCGCGTATAAATAATGCCTTAGCTTGGCCAGAGCCCAAATTATGGCTAATAGCTCCCTTTCGTTGGTAGCATAGTTTTCCTCCCCGTCCTTCAATGTCCTTGAGATCATTGTAATCGGACGTCCCTCTTGGGACAGCACTGCACCAATGCCATAGGCCGAGGCATCTGTCGTTAGATCAAATGCCTTTTTTATAATCGGGGTATCTTAGCATGACATCGTCGGATGCCAAGATATTTCGAAGCTTCTGAAACGCTTGTTTTTGTGACCTGTGTCTACTAACTGTTCCGTTTAGCGTATATGGGCTCTTCGTTAACTGTTCTGATGGTAGCTACCACCGAAGTGTTGTAAGGTAAAGCCTCGTTAGGGTCTGCAAAGGCCTTTTTCCGGGTCCTTAGCATCTCTAAAAACGCATTTTTTGTGCGGTGCATCTGAACAATCCACGCTGGTGAAATTGACGTCAGTGCACTTGTGGAAATCGATCTGCTCTACCTCGGTGCCCCGGAGGATAGGCAGAGTGATGCCCCTGCCCCTGTTTTAACGGGTCAAGGCCGATTATTCCGTAGAAGGAAGACAAGTCGGGTAGTATAAAGAACGTAGCCTTTAAATTGAACATTGATACGAAGCATTTCTTCGTAACTTTGGTAGTGCCATGGATTGAATGAATTGGGAATGGGAATTCTACGGGGCGAACGTCTTTCAACCCTTTGTGAGGTCGGATGAAATTTTTTGACGCGCCTGTGTCAATAAGAAATCTCATATCGGTCCCCGATACTCTTGATGATACTCGTGATGATGTCATCATCAATTTTCTCTGCCGCCTTGGAAGCTGTGCTGGCGTATGACCCTGGTTAATTTCCTACACCCTGGGTGAAGTGATTTGCCCTTTTCTGTTGCTTTGATTTGGTTCGGTCGGACGTGGCAGGTCTCCGATTTTGGTAGGCTTGCGTTTGAACGGGTAGAATAATTTTTGAAAGTGAGGGATCAACGTCCATAGGTTCTGAATTGTAACTTCTGTTTTGGAAGTTATTATTGCGCCGCCATCTATTTGAGAGTCCGCCGACTGATGGTTTTTTACCTGTTGCCGATTTTGTGTTTTTTCGCCTATTTTGCGATCTTCTTGGCTTTTTGCAAAGGTTGCCGCGAAGGTGTACCTTTCATGGCTGGACTCAACCTCCTGTGCTAGGGCCAGGGCCGTCGGCAAATCTTTAGGTTTTGCCGCAAAGAGCACGTCTGTGAGATTTCGCCTAAGTCCTGATATGAATACCCTCAGAGCGTCTTCCCTGAATTTATCATACAGAACTTTTGCCATACCCGAATCATGTGACATATATGTACCTTATTTGTTAACAAAGTGAGTTTTTTCTCTACTTCGTCATAATAGTTTAGCAGAGTTGGGCCCTCTTGCCTTAAAGTTCCTAACTCCTGTTCGATGACGTGCATCGGTCTTTTGTCACTGTACATGAAATCAAGGCGTCAAAATTTAGCATTGTGCCAAACGAGGACAACACCGCATGGGCAGGGCCCCTGACCTTGCTTCTGATAATGATAAATGCCTGGTAGTGGCGTGAGCTACCATTATATCGTCTTAAAATATGATACGCGGCGACGACCGCTTGTCTCCATGAAACGTATGAATCTTGTGCCCCTGAAATTCTGGCACTCACTTGACGGCATCCAATGGCTCGTCACATCGAACATTGTCAATAATCTCTTTTGCTGGCTTCGGTTGTACCCTAACTTCAGCCACTTGAGCAGCGAGCAGCTCGATCGTCTGCCGCTGCTCTCTTTGGTGACTTTGCACGGCCTGCTCTGCCAGCGCTCTGCCGACGGCAGCGTCAATCAAGCCCCTAAGCTGGTCGGGATCCATTTGTACTGGGGGGTAGAGGGGCTTGCGTTTTACTGTATGGCTGTGACTGTGACTGCTCTCTTCGATTCCGGACTCGGAGTCGCTAGAAAAAACCTTTTTGTTCCTATACTGACGGAAGGCGTCGTTCATGAGAGCGACTGAGAATACTCTCACAACAAAACGTTTGCATAAGCAGTCCCCAAAAGAAAATAATGCAGCAAAAACAAAGACAAAGTCAGGCGGCCGTTTCGTATCAAAAATCAAAACGACTACTTCCTACAAAATTACAATGAATTTTCTTATATTTGTTAGATTATTCCTATGGGAGCCTTAAGATATAGTGGTCCGATCCGGCTCGGCTCCCGATCGTCAGACGGACATGGCTAGATGGACTCGGCTATTGGTGCTGATCAAGAATATATATACTTTATGTGGTTGGAAACGCCTCCATTACTGCGTTATAAAAATAACTTTGCATCTCCGGAATCACGCGTCGACTCACGAAGCTTTGAAATGCCAACAAAAATGCATCAGTGGTGGCGCAAAACATTCAAACAACGCCAAGTTTGATTTGTACGGTGGCTTACCACGGATACGGTACGTTGTGTTAAATGGACCACAAAAATTAACACCACAGATATTAAAAGGGCGGAGAGCTGGATGTCTGTCTGATGGCAAGTTCCCAATGATTTGCTTGCACCGAAAGCAACGAATGCAAGAACGAACTGTTCTGTTAACCAACTATATCTTTTCTCGCAACAGACTTAAAAGATCTCGAGCATGGCAATTTCTAGCGTGCAGGTATGAAACGCAAGTTTTAACAAACTGTGAGCGTTTTGATAACAGCAACGGGAATTTAACTTTGTACGGGATAGGAGCATTCAATAACCGACCCAAACTTGCAACAATGTCGAGGAACACGAAAATATTTTTTCTCCTGGAGAAAAGGGCTTAGCTTTGTCTGCAACATTTATGTTCCTCGCTAAAATCACCGTATCAGCATGGTTTTGTTAAGCAAAGATCGACCACCACCAACCTTCTTGAATTGTCATCTATTGTAATAAATGGATTTATGAATAAAAAGCAGACTGACATTATATATACAGATTTTAGTAAGGCCTTTGACTCTGTTAACCACTCTCTCCTTTTATTCAAATTGGATCAGCTTGGGTTTCCATGTAATCTATTAACTTGGAATTTAAGTTACTTGAATGTTAGGACTCAGAAGGTTAAATTTAAGAGCGCTATTTCTAAAATGATCTACGTGACATCTGGAGTTCCTCAAGGTAGTCATTTAGGCCCTTTACTGTTTACTTTGTTTATTAACGATTTTCCCTCTGTCGTAGCCCATTCTGGTGTACTAATGTACGCAGATGATGTAAAGCTTTGTTTATCATATAAAGATATAAGGTCAGGTTTCAACTTTGTAGTAGCCGCGAGGTAGGTGTTCACTAGAAATTGGTATAAATCTCCAGCGTATAGACGACTTGGCATTGTGCACTTCTTGCATTTGCTCGGTACAAAGCTCGTCGGATATGGCGTGGGTTTTTTCCTCCTCGTCTATATAGCACACCCGTTCTACTAAGAAAAGTTTAAGTGCACTTTCGGTATTCTAAATGATCGGTTTCAAATGTTGGCGATAATCAGATATATATACGGACGGACCCTAATAAAACAGATTCAGAGAGACATACCAGCGTGTTGGGTGGCTTAGGTGTTGTTTGCCCCCATTCTATACCCTCACATCCTTAAACTTTTCCCTAAACTCTAGACAAAACTCATTCCAAGTAAACTGGCGGCAAGCTCGGTGGAATTTCCAATACCACTCATTGGCCTTGCCTACGAAACAAAGGTGTAAGTGATCGCACAGCAGCTGGTAATTGCCGTTCAGGTTCTGCTGCGCTAAGGATTCTACTCTTTATAGAAAATCTTCCATCTGTAACCCATCCTTGAGCAACAGACTTAAAAGATCTCGAGGGCCAGCATGGCAATTTCTAGCGTGCAGGTATGAAACGCAAGTTTTAACAAACTGTGAGCGTTTTGATAACAGCAACGGGAATTTAACTTTGTACGGGATAGGAGCATTCAATAACCGACCCAAACTTGCAACAATGTCGAGGAACACGAAAATATTTTTTCTCCTGGAGAAAAGGGCTTAGCTTTGTCTGCAACATTTATGTTCCTCGCTAAAATCACCGTATCAGCATGGTTTTGTTAAGCAAAGATCGACCACCACCAACCTTCTTGAATTGTCATCTATTGTAATAAATGGATTTATGAATAAAAAGCAGACTGACATTATATATACAGATTTTAGTAAGGCCTTTGACTCTGTTAACCACTCTCTCCTTTTATTCAAATTGGAACTGGCGGCAAGCTCGGTGGAATTTCCAATACCACTCATTGGCCTTGCCTACGAAACAAAGGTGTAAGTGATCGCACAGCAGCTGGTAATTGCCGTTCAGGTTCTGCTGCGCTAAGGATTCTACTCTTTATAGAAAATCTTCCATCTGTAACCCATCCTTGAGCAACAGACTTAAAAGATCTCGAGGGCCAGCATGGCAATTTCTAGCGTGCAGGTATGAAACGCAAGTTTTAACAAACTGTGAGCGTTTTGATAACAGCAACGGGAATTTAACTTTGTACGGGATAGGAGCATTCAATAACCGACCCAAACTCGCAACAATGTCGAGGAACACGAAAATATTTTTTCTCCTGGAGAAAAGGGCTTAGCTTTGTCTGCAACATTTATGTTCCTCGCTAATATCACCGTATCAGCATGGTTTTGTTAAGCAAAGATCGACCACCACCAACCTTCTTGAATTGTCATCTATTGTAATAAATGGATTTATGAATAAAAAGCAGACTGACATTATATATACAGATTTTAGTAAGGCCTTTGACTCTGTTAACCAATCTCTCCTTTTATTCAAATTGGATCAGCTTGGGTTTCCATGTAATCTATTAACTTGGAATTTAAGTTACTTGAATGTTAGGACTCAGAGGGTTATATTTAAGAGCGCTATTTCTAAAATGATCTACGTGACATCTGGACTTCCTCAAGGTAGTCATTTAGGCCCTTTACTGTTTACTTTGTTTATTAACGATTTTCCCTCTGTCGTAGCACATTCTGGTGTACTAATGTACGCAGATGATGTAAAGCTTTGTTTATCATATAAAGATATAGGGTCAGGTTTCAACTTACAGTCAGATATTGATTGTTTTCAGGGATGGTGTGAGTACAACCTTTTCAATTTGAACTGCCTTAAATGCAACGTTATGACTTTTTATAGGGGTACTCCAAGGTTTATTAGTTATTCTCTTCAAAATACACCACTCGACCGTATATATTCAATTAACGATTTAGGTGTTCTTCTCGACCCAAAACTTAAATTTGACTGCCACTTAATGGCCACTGTCAATAAAGCTTTAGGTGTTCTTGGGTTTATAAAGCGTTGGTCAAAAGAATTTGATGACTCTTATACAACCAGATTATCATTTACCTCCATTGTCCGCCCTATTTTGGAATATTGTTCATCAGTTTGGAGTCCACAATATCAAGTGCACATTGACCGTATTGAGTCGGTACAAAAAAATGTCTTCTTTTTGTCCATCGTTGTTTGAACTGGGATCAAAACTTAAGGCTACCTTCCTACCACAGAAGATTGCTATTGCTTAATTTACCGACACTTGCAATTCGTAGAAAAATATTTGGTACTATTTTTATGCAAAATCATATAAGTGGTGATATTGATTCTGTAGATCTGGTAAATCGTTTAACTTTTAATGTTCACGTTAGACTCACACGAAATTATTACCCTCTTAATTTGCCTCGATGTACATCAAATATTACTCTGCATGAGCCCTTTCGCGTTCTATGTAAAAATTATAACAATCTTTATTATTATATTTGCACTTCAACATCTATCCCTGTATTAAAAACTAAAATTTTATTTTATTTGCTTCAATCTTAGTTGTAGTCTTTGTAATCTTTATGTGTCCCGTCTCTATTTGTTTCATGTATACTCGCCTTTTTGCCCAAATTAATAAAGGGTCCCGCGCGTAACAAGCCCGTGCTTGGTATCGTTGCGCCACTTGTTTGTACTGCTCGTTAGTGCATCAACGTCCGTTATATACTATATACTAACGATCCTGCTGGGCTGAGATAGGTTCAACGATGTCCAGCTGTTCGTTCCAACATTTATTTATGTCAGGAGTGGTTGCTGTAAGCGTTCGACCCGGTTCCCAGAGTATGACACGTGCGGGGTTCGGTGAAATTGAAGGGGGGTTGCGTTTATTTAACTTAAATTTTACAGAGTTTGAAACAAAAAAGCTACGGCTTCCTGGTCGTCGGCTACGTCATCCCTTGGACGATACGCGTCCCCTTACGCCTAGATAGTTCCTTCCCGAGACCCCTGATATCTCCGCGGGTGTGAGAGGGCTAACTACAATGTATTGGGGCGGACGGGGTACTAGACCCTATCCTAAAAAAGACTCCACAAGTAACTCCCAGAAAGGTTGCTCACACCAATGCGTAAAGCTCGCCTTCTCCGATCGCTGTCGGTTGCAGAGTGACTTGAACTGGTTGGCGTTGATTAGTGTGCCCGTACCATGACAAAATGCCGTGTCATTCGACACCTGCCTATTTAAATTTGAATTCGTTTCGCTTCATGCTTTTATTCACTTAAACCAAACTTATTATTATATTTATCCCCCGGCCCCCGCTGGTGTGGCCGGTATTAGCTGCGCTAACCTTTTCGCCTGCTGTAGCCGCTTGCAGACCTCCCTGAACTTCTCGCTCGACTGTTGAAATTTGTCCATGTTGTTATTGTTGTGAACTGAAACGAGTAAGGCGTTACATGGATTAACCTCTGCCTCTGAATTATCAAAGTCTGTTAGCGTATGGTTAGTTTGTGTATATATTTTCATGTCTCCAATATATGCACATTTCAATTTCTTTGTTTTTGGATTTTTTAGTCTAACTATTACCGGTGAACAGAAGTTGTCTACTACCCACTTTTCCGCGGCGTTTGATAAGTAGTGTTTTTGCTCCAGACTAGCTGCCCCACACTTCGTTTCCATTCTCTTTTTCGTAGATCGTAGTTGAATTTTTGTGTCTCCGCAGCTTCTTCCATGATCTGGGTTGCCTCTCTTCTAATCCCTCGTAGTCATTTCCACCTCGCTGCTACTGTTTCTGTAGCTAGTCCCGATACTTTAGTGACTTTGTCGAACAGAGCTCCCGGTAGTCGTAGATTCCTTCCATACAGTAATTGTGCTGGACTGAATCCCGTTGACTCGGATGTGCTGCTGTTATATGCTAGCTTTAGCTCCGGCAGATTCTCGTCTCACCGGGTTTGTTCCTCCCCTACCATTTGTGATATCATGGTTTTGATGGTTCGGTTCGTCCTTTTGGTTGGGTTCTGTTGTGACGTATATGGTGCTGTGAATTGTTGATTTATTCACCACTGCTCCATGGCGGTCTTTGTTTTCCTTCCCCTAAACTGGACCCCATTTATTTATTTATTTATTTATCTATCGCAAATGGATAAATCATTATCTGGCTACATCTTGCTACAATTGATTAACTTAAATCTATTAATGAAAATTAATTAAAAAATATTCCCTAAGGGTTTGCCTTAACAATTCCTTCTTGGCCCCCCAGCTGAATGTAATGCTTGTAGGCAAGGAATTAAACATTCTAAGAGCCCTTAGTAATGGCTCATTGCGAGCATAATTTGTCCTGACAGCACGTTCCAGAAATGGTAACAAGGTACGAAGATTCCTGGCAGGAGCATTAAAATCAATGCATCCTAACAGACAAGCACAATCAATATTACCTACCAGTAGATGAGTACCGGATGAGCCAGGAAAAGAAGTCCTGCAATTGCACGGCGATCCTTCAAGGAACAAGTGTGCAGCAGGGAACACTGGCTAGCATAGGGCGAAGACGGTTCAGTTAAATGCAAGGATTGCAATGCAAACTTTAAAAACTTTTTCTGCAACCTCTCAAGCCTATTGATCTGGACACTTCCTGAGGGATTCCAAATAAAGGAAGCGTACTCAACCCTGGAACGGACAAACGCAGAGTAAACAGATAATCTGGAATACGGATCTTTTAATAAGACCGTGTTTCGCTTAACAAAGCCGAACATTGCATATGCCTCTGGTAATATAAAATTCAGATGTTCATTAAACAGAAATTTGTCATCAAATAATACCCCCAGATCAACTATTTCATTCAAAACAGAGAGAGGGTGGTTATTGATGAGATAAGTGGATGGGGTGGTTACAGGACGTTTCGCATAACGAACGATGTGGCATTTGTGAAGGTTTAAAGGCAAACTATTCTTGGAACACCAACTACCAATACTATCTAGGTCTGATTGAAGCAATCTCGAATCATTTACGGTACTGACAGTCCTATAAATTTTAAGATCATCCGCATAAAGAAGGAAGTTAGAAAATTTGAAACGTGCACAAATGTCATTTATAAAAATAATAAAAAGTAAAGGGCCAAGAGAGCTACCCTGAGGAAGTCGCTTTATAGGAATGAGATAATGCACCACCTATTTCAACATGATACCGTCGGTTATCCAAATACGATGCTATACAATTAAGAAATGAGGAGTGAAAGCCTAGTTTAGAAAGTTTAGCCTTAAGGGCAGAGTGACACACCTTGTCAATAGCTTTGGCAAAATCTGTGTAAATCGTGTCCATCTGTGAGTGATCCTCAAATGCATGTACACAATGACTCGAAAAAATAGCCAGGTTGGTCGTCGTGAATCAACCAGTTGGTTAGGTTCTATATAAGACCTTATTAAGAACGATAATTTTCTGAAAATTATTCTTTCGAACAATTTAGCAATGTTGCCGATTTTAGCAATCGGCCTATAATTCGAAATATCAAATTAACTCCCTCCTTTATGTACCGGCATAACTCTTGAAATTTTCTATCTAATTGGGAATCTACCCTGAGACAAAGAAGAGGAAAACAAGATCTGCAGAGGTAGGTACAGAATGCCAATGCAATTCTTAAGGAAGAATGAAGAAATTCCATCAAAGTCTAGCCTTGGGGAATCATCAAAATGACTGATTGCTTCAGAAATGTCATCATACGATATGTCCAGACTTCCAATGTTGCAAATTTCTGGAATTGCATTTAAAGTTTCCTGATCATACCAATCATTGGAAGGTCCAATGTTTGAGGAAAAACACGCAGCAAACAAATTGGCGATATCGGCCTCAGTGGAAGCAACAATATCACCATAAGACATAGTTGCAGGTATAGACGAATGCGATTTCTTAGAATTAACAGAGCGCCAAAACGCCTTAGGGTTGTCCTTCAAGCTATGCTCAACTTCACAAATGTATTGGTTATAAAGGAATTTATTGAGAAACTCAAACTCACGTTTATGCTGCCTGTATCTTTCACCATCTGCTTGGCTATGTGTTTTAGAAAATTTCTTGTAATATTTGTTCCTAAGGTTTTTGTATTTTTGCAGTCCTTTCGTATACCAAGGAAGCCTGTAGGAACCCCGTACCCTGGAACGGACTATGCTGTTAAGGGTATTTCTAATAGTTTTATAATTAAGGTTTTATAATTAGTTTCAATGCAAGGGTTCGATAGTAAGGCACTCCAATTCAGGGATAGCAGGCAATCCCTTAGGGAACTCAAACTAGAGGGATCAAATATGTATCTAGGACTAGAATCAATAAATGGCAGAAAGCTATAAAATTCAATGTTAAGCACAAGGGTTTGTGATGCACAACACAATTCGAAATGGTAAATTCAGCAAGAGTTACGTTAGAATGAACGATAGATTTAATGAAGATTAAATCAAGAAGCTTATGCAAATCATTGAAAATATTATTAATTTGGGTGAGGCCCATACTAAAACAATCATCGATGACAATCATTTCCTGTGAATGATGCTCGTTTCCGGGCACCATACGAGTTGCTTGTGGGTCACACGTCCAGACAACATAACTGAGGTTGAAGTGCCATCAGAGTCCTCCAAGCTGGCATGGATGTTCGATATGTTGTCAAGGTGAGCCTGGTAAAGTCCAGAATCACTGCCCGGAGGAATATAGGAAGCCACTATCGATATCTTCCCGGATGAGCCAGACACCGTCACCGCCAACTGGTCCAGAAGCGAGTCATCATTAAGTAGCCGAATTGCCATACAACCCAATTTACGGCTAACAGCCACAATAACGCCACCTCCTCTCTCGCAATGCATTCTGCCGAAGTCTCTATCTTTACGAAATACTTGAAATATTTTAATATCAAAGAATTCATTCGAACTAAAGTTAGAATTTAACCAAGTTTCAACCAGTATGATTATATCATAATCACTGTTGGAAGTATTCATAAAGACAAATTGCGTTTTAGTTCTCATGCCGGATATATTCTGAAAGTATATTTTCAGGCCATTATTTGCTGAATGATGGCAGTTTGAATTTACAGCAGACAAGCCACTAGCAGGTTGCCCGACGACGCAGGTTATTGAAGAGAAACGCTCAACATCCAGATTAGGTGTCGGCCTTGCATGATCACAAGTACTATGAAGAACCTTGCGCAACGTATCCGTACGTATTTTTATAGGCAGGTTAAGATCAAACGAAGAGCAATAGGATCCAAGAACAGGCCGAAATTGACGTCAATGTCAGTGACGTCGACTATTGGGGGTTTTTTGCTTCACCTTTAAAAGGAGTCGAAGTACGCAACGGTCCTCCTTCTAAGAAATTCACAACCGTAGAATCCAAGGGGGGTTTTGATCTCTCTCTATAAATGAACTGGCTCACTTTTACTGATTGTGGCCAAAATTCATCACTGAAAACCGTTTGGTAATGGTGCTCCGGTACTCCAAGTTTGAAATTTATGAATGCTAACGTGTTAATATCCACATCTTTTTTAGTTAAAGAATTTGCAGATAATTAATTCCTCCTTAACGCTCAGCTTTTCAGCAACATATTTACACAGCGCCCCTGGCTGTGTGTTTACTGGAAATTTTCCAATGTGCAGAAAACGTTTGCTTGGAAGAGCTTCGAATAGAACACAAGGAGGAGCCAAACCAATAAGGTGCCTCCTGCTCTTGTTGTTGTTCTTGCGATTCTTGTTGCGCTTCTTTTCCACCACTCTCGCTGGTAAAACGGGATCTTGGTTTGAAGAAGGGTTAATTTGATCGGATGTTGATGCAACTGGCGCTGGGATAAGAGGCTTATCCACCCTCCGCTGATGGGTTTTCACGCTTGTCATAGAAGGTTCCGGGAAGGCTTTCAGAAATTTAGCACTTAAAGTTGAATAAAGACTTTTAAGATCACTGAGTTCTTTCATAATTTCATCAGTCTTGGAATGCGAGTCATTGCTGACAACGCAACTGTCGCACTGCCAAATAAGATTAGGCATGGTAGTTAAAAGTTTGATTGCATCCTCTGGCAAATCAACACAAGCGGTGTGGAACTTGCGGCAGCAAAGAGAGGAACTACGAACTGCATCAAAACCGCGAAGCTGTGCTGCTGTGACTTCAGCTTTGCACTCCGCGCACGAATTAGAAGACATAGCGAAAAAATACGTCTGGTCGACACGAGCGCTGATCAGAGAATGATATCAGTGTCGGATATCAGTGTCTTTGGTGCTCCAACTCTTGCGATTATTCTTTCCCGAAATAATTTCAGGAAAGCCTCTGCCGTTGCATGCCTTACTGCCGCTACTTCGGTCCATTTCGAAAAGCCGTCGACTACTAGTGTGGTGTTTCCATGCTTTGTACGTGGTAGTGGCTTCGGTGATTTTAGTTAGCATTTTTCCCGAGGAATTTTGTTGAGACAGCTTGTATCGTTGGCAGCTCTCGCAAGCATTTACGAATTTTATAATTTCTATCCTCATTCTGGGTCAAAAATATCTCTCCTTTATCCTTTTCAAAGTCTTGAATATTCCTAGGTGTCCTGCCGTTCCGTTGCAGTGGTTTTCTCGGAGAACCGTTTGAATTTCGTTCTTTTAAACGCAAAGTTTCCATAGTTGCAGGTCTCTTACCTCTCTCGCTACCGCCTTTCTTGTACAGTCTGTCCCCTTCGATCTTAAATTCCCCGTGGCTTGGGTTGCTTTTACCTTTTCTATTGCTTCCTTTATGTTTTGACTTGCACTGCTAATGCTCTGGATAAAGCATCTGCCACAGCGTTCAACTTTCCTTTTCGGTATCTGACCTCGAATTGGAATGGTTGTAATCCGAGTGAACATCTTGCAACCCTCGCAACCCTCGCTGAGGGGCTTTCTATCGAATTTAACCATTTCAGCGCCAAATGGTCCGTTACCACTTCAAATCGGTAGCCGCTTCTTGATGTTGGGCCTGCCACTCGAATTTTTTCTTTTCTTGACCAGCTCTTGTAGTGCACTTGCTTTTTCGGTGAATCCCGGGATGAATTTCCTATACCATAATGGCATACCTAAGAAACTGTGTACCTCCCTTCGGCTTTTCGGTGTAGGTATAGCTGCCACCTTTTCTGGGTCCGTTCTGATGCCCTTGTCGGTCACGATGTGTCCTAAGTAAATACTCGGCTTGTGAAAAATGACACTTCTCCCCATTTATCTTTAGGTTTGCCTTTTGCAGCCGTCTGAACACCTCCGTCAATTTCTCCAAGTCTTCATTTTTGTTCCTTTCGATATCGTCCAGGTATGCGAACGCAAACGGCTCCATTTCTGGCCCTATGACCGTATCTAATGCCCTTTGCAATGTAGCCGGAGCTGTTGTGAGCCCAAACGGCATCACCTCCCACTGGAATAAACCCCGTCCTGGTACGGAGAACGCCGTTTATTGCCGACTGTGATCCTCCATTGGTATCTGCCAATATCCGGATTTTAGATCCAGCGTGCTGATGAGTTTCGCATCTCTTAGCTGATTTTATACAATTAGCCTAATAGTAAAATTATAATCAATACAATATTACCAGGAAAAGATCAATTACAACAACAAACGTTTAAATACACAGGGCGGCAACACTACTATTGACCGCAGCTGTATGTTTTCAAGTTTTTTGACTATGTTTTCTGGAATATATTTCTGCCTTAAATAAAATCCTAAAATTATTCTAAGTATAGGGTTTGAAAGATAAAGAGTGTATCTTTTAAAAAACTTTAACATCGAATCAAACCATGCATCCGTTTGCCCCTGAGATCTCTGAAAAGTTGGCCAATTTCAGCATTTTTCGAACTTTGAGGTCCTTTTGCTATGAATCCTTGCGTCGGGGAAATTTTTGGAAAACACAGTTTAACTTGGGAATTCGTAACGAATCCAAAAATATAGCATCCTTCGAGGTAAATTTAAAAAGCACTAAAAATGCTGCACAGTGTAATTATTAGTTTTAAACTTTCCAAATAACTTAGAAAGATTTAGCATTGGCTGAAAGAAAGGTAATCATTTTATTTGTATTTAAAAACATCATCTACTTTCAAATAGAAACACACACAATACAAATCAAAACATATCCAAATATACATTCATACATGCTTACATATCTGAAGAAGTAACGTATTTGATTGCTTAAAAAACAAACTTCCGTACTTGTTCAGAAATTCGAATCTTAAGATTTTGTTTTTGCTTACAGAATTTGTAGAAATTTTGTCTATTTTCTTCCAGGGCGGAAATTAAATAGGGCTCTTACTTCTGCTATAAAATGAAAAATACTTTTTGAAAAATAGAACCTTAGCATTAGATCCACAGAACTGACTATTGCTCGAAAATCATATTGATCGGAGCAACAGTATAAGATTTTAAAATCCAAAACCAATTTTAACTTAAATTGCCCCTTTCTCCTACCCTTTCCACACAGCATTTCCCCCTCTCCCTCATCAGTTTTCTTGGCTGTTGCTCTCTAGGCCGTCGCTCTCTTGGCATCCGCTCTCTGGGTTTCGCTCTCTCGGCAGGCTCCCGCAAAATGAGACGCAATAATTTAGAAAATCTAAATAAATTCTTTAAAAATACCAAAAAAAATGTTAAAAACTTGAAAAAATAAACTTAGGCATTTGGGCCATAGAATAACTAATGATCCAAAAATCAACTTGATCGGAGCAGCGGTTTGGATTTTTTAAATCGAAAAGTTAACTTGAAATGTAGCCCCCAAATTATGGGGGATATCGAAATTTCTGTATGATCGAATCGCGATACCTTGATATTGGGAAGCTGCAACAGCGTGCCCTTAAAAGCTTCACAAGATGTCTGCAGTTGCATCGGCAGCGACTCGTCCCAGTCTAACTTTCGAAGCCACAGTTACTGCAACAACATTTTTGCCCTAGTCACTAGAGGACACAATAGGCCAATCGGATTGAAAAGTCGGGCAGTCTCCGACAGTTTGTTTCGTTTTGTCGCACGTTTTGTCCAGGAAGGAGTCATCCAACCGAAACCACACCGAGGGTTTTAGTTACGTCTGAGTCTGCCGTTAGTGGCTTACAGATACGGACAACTCAGGGCAATACCTGAGAAACTTCAACAAACCGTCAACATAAAAGTCATTCTGAATGACCATGGCGGCTTTTGGACACGACTCTTGCGCGATCTCTCCAAGCCGCATTAAACACCGAATTGCCAGATAGGGTGCTGGCGAAGTTCCATAAGTCACGGTGTTCAAAAATTACTTGACGATACATCATTTTTACGTCTGCTGCTAGCGCAAACTTGTGCAGTCCGAACCGAAGCAGGGTCGAATACAGCTCCTCTTGAATGGTGGGACCTACCATCAAGATGTCATTCAACGCGACCTGCATCGATGTACGCCTGGAATACCACTCTCAACTTTGTCGAAGTGCTTTGAGGTCGCAGTACGCATTGCTGCATATACCCGTTATACCCTTTCTTCGTAGAGTAAAAGGGTATATTGTATTCGTGCAAAAGTATGTAACAGGTAGAAGGAAGCGTTTCCGACCCTATCTTGATCAGGGTCACCCTATAAAGTATATATATTCTTGATCAGGGTCACTAGCCCAGTCGATCTAGCCATGTCCGTCTGTCCGTCCGGTTGAACGCTGAGATCTCAGCAACTACAAAAGCTAGAGAATTGGGATTACCCACACATATTCTTTGGCTTCCTACGCAGCGCAAGTTTGTTTCAGCTGAAGGCCACGCCCCTTCTAACACCCACAATC
This sequence comes from Drosophila pseudotakahashii, assembly GCA_035046095.1. Lineage (NCBI taxonomy): Eukaryota > Metazoa > Arthropoda > Insecta > Diptera > Drosophilidae > Drosophila > Drosophila pseudotakahashii. The sequence continues at coordinate 1,091,346 of JAWNOE010000015.1, forward strand.
ACCTTAAGCGATTTTAAAAGGTGTCTGGCGCCCACACCTTTATATATTTGGGAAAAGATGCAGTTTATTGTGTTTTTCAATACCTGTCAAAATGCAGAAGAAATTTTTCGAATCGGACCAATCGTTAAAAAGTTATGCGCCATCAAAGTTTTATATCTCTTTCTCCCTCGAACTCCCTTAAGCTGAGTAACGGGTATCTGATAGTCGGGGTACCCGACTATAGCGTTATCTCTTGTTTTTATTTCTTCTTAGGCACATCTCCCTGATACTATCCAGCCGAGAACTGTTTTCTGCAAAATGGAAAACTCAGGCCCTTGCTTTATCTGGCCGATTGACAATAGTTCAAAGAACGAGTCTGCGCCTATAAGCATATCTATTTTTTGGGGCTTGAAGAAGAATGGATTTGCCAATTGAGTATTTTGAGGCTCCCTCCAGCCGCTGGTGTTCACCGTTTGATCCGGATGAAAACCAGAAATATTTTGTAATATGTAAAATTCGGACGACAATTGACTGCTACCCACTCCACAGTGGTGGCCCCCATAGGCCAAATTCAAAAAATCGACAAAACCTAAAATGGGCAAAGGGTATGCAAATTGTCTCTAAAATGCCCAAGCTGGCATGGCAGATTTTTCTGTAAAACTATCGGTACTTTCTAAAACTAGATCTAAAGTCGTGAGCATGTGTTAAGTTGCAAAGCAAAACTGAGCGCATCACTAATTTTTCGCAGCACCATCAATCTTTAACAGCGTTTATTTTATAAACTACGTTTCCAAATTAATATTCTTTGCTATGGATTTTGAAGCCTAAGGCATAATCTATAAATCGAGATGTGTATAATAATCCTACTTGTGAAATTATTCTCGTTACATCAATTTGAAATAATACATGTTTTGTATCTATTTTGTGAACGTCTTTTTTATGTTTTGCTAAGGTTTTAGTGATGATCCCACAAAATTCCACAATTAGTTGGTATGCTCATTTGTGCGTCTGGCTTTCAGGTAATATTTGTGTTAAAACTGGCTGCAGCAATTTGCAGATGTGCCTACGATCGTAAAAATACTAACACCTTCATAAATTTTTCAAGGGCAAAACTGTACTGTTGCTTCGCTTCGTCTTCGTGATTGTGAATAGTTTTCCAACACAAAATATTTAATTAGTAATAGATTATATTTTTTTTTTTGTTTGTTTCCTTGCTTTTAATTTTGATAGGTGTTTCTTATCATTCCGTATTGGCGTATTTGTTGTTAGATAAATAAATGTTATATTTTAATAATTAATGATTGTTTTTACTTTTGGAGACAAATATTAAAAATAAGTCTTGAAAACACAATTTTAATAAAAGTATCAAAAGTTATCTTTGTCCATCTGAAGCTAATATACCCTTGCAGGTTTGCCTATTTAAAATGTTGATTTTAAGATGTAGTGGTCCGATCCGGCTCGCTCCGACATATGTACTACCTGCAATAGAAAGAAAACTTTTGGGAATGTTTCATCGCGATAGCTTTAAAACTGAGAGACTAGTTCGCATAGAAACGGACAGACGGACAGACGCGCTCGGCTATTGGTGCTGATCAAGAATATATATACTTTATGTGATCGGAAACGCCTCCTTTACTGCGTTTCAAACTTCTGACTAAAATTATAATACCCTCTGCAAGGGTATACAAAAATTGATACCATACAAACAATTTTATGTGCCCTTTTCTTAATGAACTTTACCGGACAAAAAAAAATCGTCATTTATAGGGATTTTGTCAATATTTTTCGAAATTAAAAAAAGTTAGATTTTTTAAAATGTTTACATTTAGCGCAGTTTCAAACCCCGTTTAACCACGGGCGTACCTCGACTATCAGATACCCGTTACTCAGCTAAAGGAAGTGCGATGATGATAGAGATCTGCATGCAGCAAAGCGACTGCTTCCACTGCTTGAATTCCATTATTTGATCATAACTTTTTAATGAATGGTCCGATTTGAAAAATTCTTCTTCTTTATTTCGATAGGATAAATAAACACAAAACAAGAAAGGAAGCTAGCTTCGGCTGGCCCTTGCAGATCCATCCTACTATTTTACAAAAACATAAAATTTAAATTAACTTGTGTATACGCAAAAATCTCAAAATATCCCAAGTGGGCCACCCCTGTTTCGAAGGACCTATTTTCATCGAACTTTTTGACTTTTCCTGTTCACAAGGACAAAAATTATTGCCACTTTATCGAAAAAGGTGCCATCACTCTTTTTTGTATATTTTGGGAACGGTAAAAGATATCTTTATGATGTTTTCGCTAATCGGTCAAGAATTGAATTAGCTTTTCATTAAAAAATATACAAATTTTTTAAAAATTATTTTTCCTAAAAATAAATAACAATACTTTTTTTCAGTGTTCTTCATCAGCTACAGAGTTCAAAACCATTTAAAATTGAAGTTAGATTCATTATAAATAAGATTAAAAAAAAATTTTGGATCGGCCAAATGTTTTTCACAATTTCAATTTGTTGGAAAGCTCTCAGAGGTTTTCCATACAAAACGACAAAAAGTCGTTGCTGCAGACAGCTGCAGTCGGGTGACGCTACACTCGCTACGGCAAAATTTTGCAAAACCGTTCTTTTTTTTGTCGTTGTGAACAGGAAAAGTCAAATAGTTCGATGAAAATCGGACCTTCGAAACAGGGGTGGCCCACTTGGGAAATTTTGACTCGTATATATTACAACAATCCAATCGAAATTCAGAAATATTTAATATATAATACTCCGAAGCTAGAATTTTTTTTTTAATTTTTCTAATTTCTATGGTACAGTTGTCCGATCCGATCGGTTCCGACATATACTACAGAACAAAAAAGACAGAAACAGACAAAAAACAGAAAAAAAAGACTTTTGGGAAAGTTTGAGCTTTAAATCTAAGAGACTAGAAACGGACGGACAGACGGACATGGCTAGATCGACTCGTCTATTGATGCTGATCAAGAATATATATACTTGTAAAGAACCGTTTTCGACTGTTTGATCGCTACGTAAACGCCGCGACTAGCTCAGAGATATTGTGTGTTCGTCCCACCAAATTTTTATTGCGTGACTGCCCGTGACCCAAGAAAATGCAGAGATATCCGATTGGGACAAATCGGAAAACTTTATTTAGTTTTACATTTCGCTGGAATTGGTTTCTTCGTTTGCTGGCTGTTGCACATAGTGATCTTGAGCCGAGGAAGGCACGACGCCGGCCAGGCATCAAGACCACTTTGTGCGTTTCTCGGCGGCGCTCCTCAACAGCTTCGCTGTTCTCGGATCGTGCTATTTGTGGACTCCAGCGGCGTCGTTCTCCAACGGCGCCTCTCCAGTTCCACCCGGCTTGATTATTTAAGTAACTCGCTTTTGGGGTTTGCTAAAAGTGAAGATACTGCAAAACAGGTTTTGCAAAATTTAGATGCAATCTATGAGAGGAAGAGTTTGGCCTCACAGTTGTCTACACGCAAACAATTGTTATCTTTAAAACTTTAGAGCGATTCTCAGTTATTAAGACATTTTAATTTGTTTGACGAACTCATTGCAAAATTGCTAGCATCAGGTGCTAAAGGTGAGGAAATGGACGAGGTTTCGCATTTACAGCTAACACTGCCATCTTCGTATGACGGCGTTATAACGGCAATTGAAACATTAGCGGAAAATAATTTAACCTTGGCCTTTGTAAAAAATCTATTGTCTATTGGATCACGAGATAAAGCTAAAAAATAGTAGCATAGATACCAGTCTAAAGGTTAAGCAGGCTTTAAAAAAGGACAGTAAACCTCAATTTTCTTATAAGAAAACAAGAGGGAACGCTATAGTCGGGTGCCCCGACTATCAGATACCCATTACTTGGCCAAACTGAGTGCGAGGGAGATGGAGATATAAAATTTTTAATCTGGCATAACTTTTTAACGAATGGTCCGATTTCAAAATTGATAAATACAATAAAACTGCATTTTTACTTTTCCAAAATCTTTATAGGTGTGGGCGCCAGACACTTTTTAAACTCGTTTATTGTGGGCGTTAGAGGGGGCGTGGCCCTCGGCTGAAACAAACTTGCGCTGCGTAGGAAGCCAATATGTTGTGAGGAGTTGAATGACTCATCACAAATAACAGCAGCTAGAATAACGTATGGCCGGCCGCTTACCAGTTACGCGGCGAATGTGCGTAGTGGCGGCGCGGCGAAGAGAGTTTGGAGACCGAGAAGTGTAGAGTGAGAGTTTGGAGACTTCGAGGTCAAGAGAGAGAACTCTCACAAAGAGAGTTTGGAGAGTCATGGCGGAGAGTGAGAGAGTGGAGACTCAGCGGGCAGAGCCAGAGTGCCGTGTGCAAAGAGGGAAATAACGGATCTGCACCGGACTTTGGACTCTGCCGTGAACTTTGGACCAGGAGGACAAGTGCCACATCTCGGCAGCGGAGTGGCACACAGGCGTGCCACATGCACCAGAGGAATCAGCGGGACGGCAGCAACACGCCGAAATACAATTGGAGGCCGGGCGAGAATGGCAACGAGCTCAAACAGGAGCCAGGGACTTTGGACCCGGAGTGGAGAGATTCAGCGGGCAGAGCACAAGGGAAATAACGGTTCCCGGAGGCCCTATATAAAGCCGCCGGGCGCTGGCAACAGGATCAGTCGATCAAGAGTGTGGATCAAGATCAGTCGATCAAGATCAGTCAATCAAGATCAGTCAAGATATCAAAGTGAGCAAGTCAGCCAGTACAGTGAACTACAAGTGAACAACAACAAGTCGAGTCGCCGGAAGCAACGCCGTGGGAGCCTACAAGGAACAAGATCGCTACGTCGAGACGTTCGGGATTGGATCACCAGGGATCTCCGAATTGAGACACAGGTAGCTGAGGTCCAGAGGGCGTCACACGGCTAGGTCAAGGCGATCCGTTTGCATTCCTGTCTCAACTAAATCCGCGCGTCTCGCCTGGAGAGTCGATCAGAGTTTGAGCGGTGAAAGCCTGCGACAAGAAATCGTGAACTCGGGGAGAAACCTATCTAGACCCAGTGGGCCTTGCCAGAAGGGAGATCGGTCAATCGTTTGTGGTCTCGAGTGGAGAACTCCAAAAGAGCCCTACGGTTTGAGTCGTGTAGTCCCGGAGCGGCGTGTGTCTGAACCCCGAGTGAAACGAGCCAGAAGGGAGATCGGTCGATCGTTTGCGGTCTCGAGAAGTGGAGAACTCCAGAAGAGCCCTACGGTTGAGTCGTGTAGTCCCGGATCGGCGTACGACCAAGACCCCGAGTACCAGAAGCCACTTTACGTCACGCAACGCCACGTCAAGCCACCCACCGCGACAGATCGAGCTACGAGGAAACGTCACGGACGATAAGCCAAAAGGTGAGGCTAGGGCGGAACGTTCGTTTGCACTAGGTGTAGAAGCGAAGTGAAGCGCTCGGCAGTATCCCTGCGTAACTTGGACTGTCAGCGCGATCTGAGTGGAACACTAGTGGGACCATCCGGGACAGAGCAAGGGACAGGCGGTGGTGTATCGAAAGGAGAGATTCCTGGAGAGCGCGGCCTCTGTTCACCCTAGTCTGAGAACGGTGACGCTTCCCTAAACCCGCGCAGCTGACCCCCCTGGCGAGTTCAAGGCGCTACGAGTAGTGATCGATTCTACGCAGCGGAGACGAGCAGCGCCGAGCATCTTCAGGGAGCTTCAAGGATCTTCAGGAAATTTCAGCGTCCCTAAGGAGCTTCAAGGATCGTCGAGGGAGCTACAGGACCAGAGCGCGAAGTCGACGAAGAGAGCACCGAGTCGGCAAGGCGACTAGGAGTCATCGACGGCCACCAGGGGCCATACCAAGGCCAGCCGACCTTACAAGAACACTGTACTACCACCCCGCAATAAACCCACTAAGAACCCGTGAATTCTGTGCTTTCTCACTGATCTACTGGGCGGTCACGTTTATATAAATTTGGTGGGACGAACACACAACCTTACTGAGCTAGCCGCACGAATCTCGTAGCGAGCAGACATATAAAATCAGTTCGTTACATCTGGCGCCCAACGTGATTGTCCCAGCAGTGAAAGCGATTTAAAGCAGAATGGGAAAGAAGTGGATTTACCGCCTTAAGACAGAGGACTTTGCATACGTCGCAGAGAGGCTAAACATCAACCTAGAAGGAAAAACAGACGACAAAAGAAGGGCGTTGTCAGAATACTATTCCGAGACGGAGAACGACCCGAAACTTGTCGCGATCTGGGTCGAGCTGGAGGCAGCATACACCGAGAAAACAGCCCCAAGCATTACATTGACTCCCGCCGAAGGGGAAGACTTATTGGCAAGTCTAAGCATCGACAACATGCAAAAGGAGGCACAAATGAGGGAGCCAAGCCAGGAGAGGAAAAAGAAAGAGTGTGTACAGAAAACGACAGCACCGACTCCGACTCACAGCCAGCCAGATTATGCAAAGGTGGCGAAACAAGTCCGCGAATGGTCCTTTAAATTCGACGGCATTGAGAAACCGTTCGAGTTTCTGGAGCAAGTGGAGTGGTCCGCAAATACATACGGCCTGGATTTGGATATGATTCCCCGCGCCATGCCAGAATTACTGAAGGGGAGGGCATTGAAGTGGTTCATCTCCAACAACAAACAGTGGCAAACCTGGGCGGAATTCATCCAGAGCTTTAACACATACTTCCTGCCGAGAGACTTTTTCTCCACACTTTCGGACAAAGTCAAGCAGAGGAAGCAAGGCTACGGGGAGACGTTTAAGGACTACATGATCGACATTCAGGCAATGATGAGGCCACTTAATTATTCGCCGACAGAGGCCCTCACCATCATCCGCCAGAACTGCACACCGAACCTAAAGATCGCCCTCAGAGCATACACAGTGGCAGACCTGGATACACTCATGGACCTAGCCGACGAGTTTGAGGAACTGGAGAAGGAACGGGAGACATTTGCCCAGGAGAACAAATTCGCCAGGGCAAAACCAGCAGCTCAGGCACAAACGATGTGCAGACGGTGCGAGGACACTGGCGACCAGGAACCCCGTGGGAACAGTCAATGGACACCGCCCCTACAAGACCACCGACAACAGGCAACCAACCCTCCGTATGAACGCCAGCGGCCGCCGATACAACACCAACAGAGGCAGCCAACAAACCCCTTGTGGAGGCCACCAATCACAACGCAGAGACCACGGGAGAGTACCCACATCACAGACCCCCAGGAGGCCTGCCGAAAGTGCGGCGGTCACGGGCACTGGGAACGCGGCTGTCGAAACCAGCGCCTGTTGTTCTGTTGGGTGTGCGGCAAAGTGGGCATCAGGAGCGTCGAGTGCTGCCAAAGAGTGGGAAATGGTCAGCGATCTCAGCCGCAGAGAGGCGGGCGGGGATCGCAAAATGCTTCCTCTCCAAACTAACTGGCAAGCTGATCGAGGAGGAGCAGCAGTTGTCCGCAGCGGTAACGATAGGTGGAGGAACTGGCGGACAATCTGGCTGCTCTCGGGCAGATCACAAGGACAAGACGGCAAGTTAGGTTGGCAGACGGGAGAAGCGGCGAAATCAGTGCACAGCTGGAGGTAGAAATCGCATTCGGAAACAAGCGATTTACCATGAGCCTGCTGATACTACCAGGGGTAGTGGATTCGTTGGTGCTAGGATGGAATTTCCTCACGCGAGTCGGAACCGTAATAAAGTGCGCCGGACACGAGATCACAATACCGGCCAGGAACCGACACAATGGGTGGCTCGAGGAAAAGCTATCGGTGGCAGTCGTTCAACACACTAGCGAGGATAACGACACAGCGAAATTCCTGGAGGAACAGCTAGCCGACTTCAACACCATGACGGGAACGTCGAACATGGCGGAGCATCTGATCACGATGAAAGACGACAAACCAATCAAGCAACGATACTACCCCAAGAATCCCAAAGTTCAAGGGGAGATCAATGCGAAGGTGGATGAGCTTCTCGAAATGGGGTATATAGAGCACTCAAAGAGCCCATATAGCTCCCCCATCGTGATGGTGAAGTAGAAGACGGGCAAATGGAGACTCTGTGTCGATTTCAGGCAGATCAACGCAAAGTCGATAAAGGATGCCTACCCAATGCCGCGCATAAATTATATCCTCGACCAACTGCGAGAAGCGAGGTACATCAGCAGTTTGGACCTGAAGGATGGGTACTGGCAAATCCCACTGGAGGAAAGCAGCAGGCAATACACGGCTTTCACGGTGCCTGGAAAAGGTTTGTTCCAGTGGAGGGTTATGCCTTTCGGTCTCCATTCGGCATCCGCGACTTTTCAACGAGTTTTGGACCAAGTAATTGGTCCGGAAATGTCACCCCACGCTTTCGCCTACCAGGACGATATAATAGTGATCGGACGCACGCTAGAAGAACACAAAGCGAACCTGAGAGAAGTGTTTCGGCGGCTGAAAGAAGCAAATCTGAGGCTAAACCCAGACAAGTGCCAATTCTTCAAGAAGGAACTGTTGTATCTAGGCCATCGAGTGACCAGCGAAGGAATAGGCACGGATCCGGAAAAGGTAGCAGCCATCGCCGAACTAGAACCACCATCCACAGTAAGAGAACTCCGACAGTACCTGGGCGTAGCATCGTGGTACCGCCGATTCGTACCTGATTTCGCGAAAATAGTCAAACCACTCAACGATTTGCTACGCAAGGGCAACAAGTGGGTGTGGACACCGGAACATCAGAAGGCATTCGAAGAGGTCAAGGCAAGACTCGTTGCAGACCCCGTATTGGCATGCCCGGACTTCGACAAACCGTTCACCCTGCAGACGGACGCGAGCGACTACGGCATCGGGGCAATACTAACCCAGGAGACGGAGAACGGCGAAAAGGTAATCTCTTACTCAAGCAGAACACTCAACGGCGCCGAGAAGAATTACTCGACGACTGAGAAGGAGTGCTTAGCAATCGTCTGGGCGATCCGGAAGCTAAAGCCATATCTGGAAGGTTACCACTTTAAGGTAGTAACCGACCATATGGCCCTGAAGTGGCTAAACAGCATTGAGAGCCCTTCAGGAACGATCGCCAGATGGGCCCTGGAGCTACAGCAGTACGACTTCGACCGTACCGGAAAGGACAGCTCAACGTGGTGGCGGATGCCCTGTCAAGACAGCCACTACCAGAAACGCTTCGAGGGATCAAGGAGACATCGGCGGCGCAAGCATCTGCAGCATGCAGCTGGACTCAAGGAATGCGCGAGAAGATTAAGACCCAACCGCAAAAGTACCCGGACTACGTGATGGAAGGTGACACCCTATACAGAAACATACCACACCGAGCAGGCAGCGAGGATGTCGCAACGTGGAAGATGTGCGTCCCTAAAGCTCTAAGGGAAACGGTGCTGAAAGAGAACCACGACTCACCTTCAGCGGGCCACGTTGGAAGCCGACGGACGATTGCACGGCTGGCAGCACGATATTACTGGCCAGGCATGCACAGAGATGCCCGAGCCCATGTTAGAAAATGCGAGATATGCATGAGATTCAAGCCGAATCAAATGCAAGCGGCTGGCAAAATGCTAACGCAGGTGCCAGAGGAACCATGGGCAACGGTATGTGCGGACTTCGTCGGACCCCTGCCGCGTTCAAAGCACGGCAACCAAATGCTGCTAGTACTGATATACCGATTCTCCAAGTGGACTGAGTTAGTACCACTGCGCAGCGCGACGGCCGAATCACTAAAGAAAGCTTTCAGAGAACGAATAATCGCAAGGTACGGGGTCCCAAAGGTGGTCATTACGGACAACGGAGTACAATTTGCCAGCCGAATCTTCAAGGGTTTCCTAGCCGATATGGGTATCAAACAACAGTTCACAGCTCCATACACCCCGCAAGAGAACCCGACCGAGCGAGCGAATAGGACTGTGAAAACAATGATTGCGCAGTTCGCCGGGCAGGACCAGAGAAATTGGGACGAGAAATGGCCGGAACTCATGCTGGCAGTAAACACCAGCGTTTCGGAATCCACTGGTTACACCCCGGCGTTTCTTACTCAAGGCAGAGAGCCCAGACTACCGAGCGCTCTATACGATCGAGAAAACTTGGGAACCGGACGAGCTACCGAAACGCCGGACGAAAACGCCAATAAACTCAGGGAGATCTTTCAGATCGTACGGCGAAATCTGGAAAAAGCCTCCCAGGATCAAGCCAGGCATTATAATCTAAGGAGGAGGCAATGGACACCAGCAGTGGGCGACATCGTGTGGGCCAAAGAACACCACTTATCAAAAGCGGCCGAAGGATTTGCAGCAAAGTTGGCCCCTAGATACGACGGGCCATTCCAGGTCGTGGATTTTGTTTCGCCTGTAATATGTAAAATACGCCATGTAAACACTAAGAAAGAGCGGACCATACATGTAAGCGAGCTTAAACAACAAGAAACAAGCGAGCGAACGCAACAGGCAGAAACAACAAACGAACAACAACATTGAAACTCCTCCAAGGACACTACGAGAACTCCAAGGATACTACCAGAACTCCAAGGACACTACGAGGACTCCAAGGATTCTGCGAAATCACTCCGAGGATTCTACAAAATCACTCCAAGGACACTACGAGAACTCCAAGGATACTACCAGAACTCCAAGGACACTACGAGGACTCCAAGGATTCTGCGAAATCACTCCGAGGATTCTACAAAATCACTCCAAAGATACTACGAGTACTCCAAGGATTCTACAAAATCACTCCAAGGATTCTACAAAATCACTCCAAGGATGCTACAAGACTACAAGGATAATATGAAACTCAAAGGATAACTACAGGAAACTCGTCAGAAACAACAACCGAAGCATCCAAGAACTACTTTAGAACTGACCAAAGCAAGCGTGCGTTTGCATTTTCCCAAAGAAAGGGGGAAGACGGCACAAGAAACTGTACCGTAATGTCCGGACATGAATAAGGAAGGCGAAGGCAATAGCGGTATCTAACTAAAGGAAGGTCGCGAAACCGAGGCATCGTTAAAGCGAGCCCGGCTCCAGATAGTCAATCGAAAAAACACCAGCAACATGAGCACCCGCATCACCCGCAGCGAAGCACGCAGGACCATGGAGATCCAACAACCAGCCGAAGGATCCAGCCCGGGGCGAGGACGGTCGACATCCCGGCCCATCCGAGTCCCGCGGCGGATCCCGAAGAGAGGTGTTCCGGAGCCTGTCTTAAGCTCGGACAGCGACGTCCAGGTGGTAGACGACGAGCCGGGCAAACAAAGAAGATGGCGGATCCGGAGGGCGGTTGACCGCAGCAACGGCCAGATCCCGACAGGCAATGCCGAGGTGGAGTGGGCTAGCAAGGAGCCACCCCAGGACCAGCCGCCGGTCGGGGACCAGGCCGAGATGGCCAACGAGGAACCATCCGAGGAAACGCCGGACGAGCGGGGACCCACGCAGCCTCAGGATCGGCCGAAACCCAGCGACTATGTCGACATCATCATCGCGGCGACATGGGAGAACCGTCGACGGTGCGAGGAGAGGCGCAGGTGCGAGGAGCGGCGCAGGAGCGAGGAGCAGCGCAGGAGCGAGGAGCGCGCAGGAGCGAGGAACAGCGGCGGAAACAGATGGAGGAGTCGCCAGAATGGCAGGCGCGACTGAAAGAGGCCGAGGAGGAGGAGCGGCAGCTATGGGAAAACCCGGGGTACCCGCCCACGCCACGGTACATGCCCGAGCCCTGCGTCCAGCGGCCCGAAGTGGCAGTGGAATGGGCACCATCGCCGCCGCGGTGGATGTCCGAGGTGCCGCCGACGCCGCGGTACGAGGGGTCACCCAGGTGGAGGCCCGCACGGCCACCCACGCCGCGCTTCGAGCCGACGCAGCAGCCCGAGATGCCGCCGACACAAGTCGAGGCGCCGAAGCCGCCACAACCCGAGCCGCCACGGTCGAATCCCGGGGAGCACCATGTCCGCACGGACATCCCGGCGGCGCACGTGAGCCACAGTGCGCGCGCGTTTGTGATCGACGGTGTGCGGTGGCGGCAGCAGACGATCACCTGGACATGGCCGGAGGGACCCGTGGAGGACGCGACTGCGGGGGAAGAACCACAGATCTGGGAGGAGGTGGAACCGCGGGTGAGCCCAAGGGATCCGAGGGTCCGAGGCAGACCCGAGACAACGGCGACGCAGAACCCGGGATCGACGACGCCGGCACCCGCAACACCGGATTCTTGGAAGCCGCCGACGCCGAGCACCGGGCCAGCGACACCCGCGTCACCGCACTCAGGAGCAGCCGCAGACAACGCGACAAGAAAGGACGAGCCGCTGGAGAGGGGTCCATGGGTGTGGCCGGAACCGCTGGCCGGTCAGCGGCCACCGTGGAAGCGGCAACATTCCGCGCCGGAGGTCGTTGGAGAGGCCGCGAGGCCGAAACTGATGCGGCAGACGTCGGCACCCGAGGGTCAGCGGTGGCGCGAGATCGAGAAGGACGAGTGGCCCGAAGGAATCGCAGACGTACAAGCGGTGAAGGAGGCCCGCATTCTGGGCGGAAGGCGCAGCGTGCGCGTAAGGTTGGACGGGCGCGGGTTCCGAGTGAGGATGGGGCTCGCGGGCCTGAGGGTGTTTGAAGAACAGCGGCCATAAATAAATGATCCCAACGAAACACAAACACGAAACGGCGTAGATCGGGGGTGACGCGGCTGAAAACAGGGGGGTGAAGAAAATGGGGCATACATGTCGGCATCACATCTGAAAAGAAAAAAAAAGGGGGAATGAAAATTTGCTGGTGGAACTTGAAAACAAACATCCCAATACTCACCTGTTGCCTCGTTTGAAATGCCAGTGTTGGGGCAATGTTGCCAGCACAAAACCCAGAGCCACTGGGGCACTAGCCAAGGGCAGATAGAGGGCGAAGGAGTGCTAGAAAGGAGATAGAAGGATGAGAGAGAAAGGGATTAAGAGAGTTGAAGAAACTTACCCGAGAAATGCAAAATCACCATGAGCTAGGGACGGGGGCGCCGCGATAAGGCGGTCGATTGGCACACGAAAATGGAAAAATCATGGTGAATATCGCTGCGATCAGGTGGCAACGCTACACCTGTGATATCGATAGCGGATGATATCGATAGAGTGTGAATATCGGTTCCGAGCGGAACCAGATCAGAGATCGTCGCGGGAAATTCAAACCACGATGCCCGCTGGCATATCGATAGCCGATGGTTATCGATGCCCAATGGGACCAGAGGGAGGATTGGCGCGGGAGTTTCAAAATTGCTGCAGAGATGCCGACTTGCGCCGTAGAAACTCTCGGAGTTGAAAGCGTCGAGGAAGCGTCGAGGGAGCAACGATGGAGCAACGAGGGAGCGCCGAGGGAAGCAGAAGAAGCAGCGCAAGGACTCAATGGCTAGGATACACGAGGAAACGCCGGAGAGTAGGAACGAGTCGTCTTTAAAATTTCCCGAAGTAAGGGGGGAATGTGAGGAGTTGAATGACTCATCACAAATAGCAGCAGCTAGAATAACGTATGGCCGGCCGCTTACCAGTTACGCGGCGAATGTGCGTAGTGGCGGCGCGGCGAAGAGAGTTTGGAGACCGAGAAGTGTAGAGTGAGAGTTTGGAGACTTCGAGGTCAAGAGAGAGAACTCTCACAAAGAGAGTTTGGAGAGTCATGGCGGAGAGTGAGAGAGTGGAGACTCAGCGGGCAGATCCAGAGTGCCGTGTGCAAAGAGGGAAATAACGGATCTGCACCGGACTTAGGACTCTGCCGTGAACTTTGGACCAGGAGGACAAGTGCCACATCTCGGCAGCGGAGTGGCACACAGGCGTGCCACATGCACCAGAGGAATCAGCGGGACGGCAGCAACACGCCGAAATACAATTGGAGGCCGGGCGAGAATGGCAACGAGCTCAAACAGGAGCCAGGGACTTTGGACCCGGAGTGGAGAGATTCAGCGGGCAGAGCACAAGGGAAATAACGGTTCCCGGAGGCCCTATATAAAGCCGCCGGGCGCTGGCAACAGGATCAGTCATCAGTCGATCAAGAGTGTGGATCAAGATCAGTCGATCAAGATCAGTCAATCAAGATCAGTCAAGATATCAAAGTGAGCAAGTCAGCCAGTACAGTGAACTACAAGTGAACAACAACAAGTCGAGTCGCCGGAAGCAACGCCGTGGGAGCCTACAAGGAACAAGATCGCTACGTCGAGACGTTCGGGATTGGATCACCAGGGATCTCCGAATTGAGACACAGGTAGCTGAGGTCCAGAGGGCGTCACACGGCTAGGTCAAGGCGATCCGTTTGCATTCCTGTCTCAACTAAATCCGCGCGTCTCGCCTGGAGAGTCGATCAGAGTTTGAGCGGTGAAAGCCTGCGACAAGAAATCGTGAACTCGGGGAGAAACCTATCTAGACCCAGTGGGCCTTGCCAGAAGGGAGATCGGTCAATCGTTTGTGGTCTCGAGTGGAGAACTCCAAAAGAGCCCTACGGTTTGAGTCGTGTAGTCCCGGAGCGGCGTGTGTCTGAACCCCGAGTGAAACGAGCCAGAAGGGAGATCGGTCGATCGTTTGCGGTCTCGAGAAGTGGAGAACTCCAGAAGAGCCCTACGGTTGAGTCGTGTAGTCCCGGATCGGCGTACGACCAAGACCCCGAGTACCAGAAGCCACTTTACGTCACGCAACGCCACGTCAAGCCACCCACCGCGACAGATCGAGCTACGAGGAAACGTCACGGACGATAAGCCAAAAGGTGAGGCTAGGGCGGAACGTTCGTTTGCACTAGGTGTAGAAGCGAAGTGAAGCGCTCGGCAGTATCCCTGCGTAACTTGGACTGTCAGCGCGATCTGAGTGGAACACTAGTGGGACCATCCGGGACAGAGCAAGGGACAGGCGGTAGTGTATCGAAAGGAGAGATTCCTGGAGAGCGCGGCCTCTGTTCACCCTAGTCTGAGAACGGTGACGCTTCCCTAAACCCGCGCAGCTGACCCCCCTGGCGAGTTCAAGGCGCTACGAGTAGTGATCGATTCTACGCAGCGGAGACGAGCAGCGCGAGCATCTTCAGGGAGCTTCAAGGATCTTCAGGGAATTTCAGCGTCCCAAAGGAGCTTCAAGGATCGTCGAGGGAGCTACAGGACCAGAGCGCGAAGTCGACGAAGAGAGCACCGAGTCGGCAAGGCGACTAGGAGTCATCGACGGCCACCAGGGGCCATACCAAGGCCAGCCGACCTTACAAGAACACTGTACTACCACCCCGCAATAAACCCACTAAGAACCCGTGAATTCTGTGCTTTCTCACTGATCTACTGGGCGGTCACGTTTATATAAATTTGGTGGGACGAACACACAACCTTACTGAGCTAGCCGCACGAATCCCGTAGCGAGCAGACATATAAAATCAGTTCGTTACAATGTGTGGGTAATCCCAATTCTCTAGCTTTTGTAGTTTCCGAGATCTTAGCGTTCATCAGGACGGACAGACGGACATGGCTAGATCGACTCGGCTAGTGACCCTGATCAAGAATATATATACTTTATAGGGTGACCCTGATCAAGAATATATATACTTTATAGGGTCGGAAACGCTTCCTTCTACCTGTTACATACTTTTGCACAAGTAACGGGTATAAATACAAAATTTCCAACAAATATAGTTTCAAAATTCCAGAAAAAATGCTTGTAATAAATGGAAGTATATTTGGAAATGTTCCATTGGTAAATTTCTTTTATAATAAACTATCTTGCATTGCAAATGCAACTAAAAATAATAATTATAGTTTGTGGCATGAGAGGCTACACAGAAAAAAATATGACAAAATATCAAATTGATATTTGTTGGTTATTTTGATCTTTTTTAAGATCAAGTTTTTTCATATCATTCTAACATGAATAAATATTATTTTGATCTTATTTCATATTAATTTTCGAAAAAAAATACTGAATTCGGTATTTAAAACAAGTATATTTACAATTTATATGAAATCGTATGACTTTGATATGAAAAAATATCAAATGTCGTTTCGAATTTAGTTCGAAAGGGAGAAATAGTGTTCCACAGTTTACAACACTGTACCAATGTGAGATTGTGCAGCACTGCAAAAACAGCTGGAGCCCAACTTTGCGACCAAAAATATTCGAGAACAAGATGAGTTTTTATTGTTAAATGAAATCAATTTTTTTTTTTATTGAGTGCTAAGTCGAAACAATACAAAGTTGTGGTGATTTTAACTTTGCCGTCGAGTTAGCACACAATTTAAAGACATTTCGGTTCTGAATGTGCGTGTGTGTGTGTGCCGGCCGCAGTTTTACGTTGTGTGTGTCACAGGCAAAACTAGTTTTAAGTTATATGAACAAAATGTATATTATATCAGAGACCTTTGAAATTAGTAGATTTAATGAACATTACCAAATATACGAAGTGGGTTCTCCCACGAATATATTTAAAATAAGTAGTATTGAAGATTTTGCTGGCCCACCTATACATATGTACACCGACTCAAAAAAATGTGAAATGATTAGAATTAAATTTTTTTAATATAAAATAAAAACTTTTTTTTTACTGGGGGGTACTAATATGCACGAAATAATATCATTTTGATGAACAAAATTGATATAAAAAAGATCATTTTGATGACAAAAATTGATATGAAAAATATCATTTTGATGACCAAAAAGTTCAAATGTTATTTTAAAAACTAATCTTTCTTAAGATGGAATTGATATTTAAAAATATCAACTTGATATTCTCGAAAATATCAACTTGATATGTTCGAAATATCAATGTTGCATGAATTAATATCGGTGCAAGATTGATATGAAATAATGTTAACTTAAGGCAATTTCATATCAATTTTTTTTTCTGTGTAAGGGAAAGATTTTAGAAATTAAAACAAAAAATATGTTTGACGATACAGGTAGATTAGGTTTTAATAAATTTAAAAATAAGGACCACATGTTGTACATTCTGATATGTGTGGTCCAATAACCCCTTCTACTGTTGATCATTATACCCTTGCAGAGGGTATTATGATTTCAGTCAGAAGTTTGCAACGCAGTGAAGGAGAAGTTTCCGACCCCATAAAGTATATATATTCTTGATCAGCATGACAAGACGAGTCGATCTAGCCAAGTCCGTCTGTCCGTCTGTCCGTCTGTCCGTCAGTCCGTCCGTTCGTCCGTCTGTCCGTCCGTCTGTCCGTCTGTTTCTACGCAAACTAGTCTCTCAGTTTTAAAGCTATTGGGCTCAAACTTTCCCAAAAGTCTTCTTTCTATTGCAGGTAGTATATATGTCGGAACCGACCGGATCGGACAACTATATCTTATAGCTCCCATATGAAGGATAGAAAAAAAAAAACGTAAAAAACGTAAAAAAAGTCTAGCTTTGGTGTTTTTTGAAATATTACCTTCTACTTTTGGGAATACTATTTTTTAAATAAAATTTAAAAAAAATCGGATGACTATATCATATAGCTGCCATAGGAACGGTCGGAAAATTAAATGGTAATTAATAGGAAAAAAATTATATCTTTGTTGATTTTTATTACATTCTTTTCTTCTCTGAGATATGGCTTTTCTTTAACATTTCAAAATTTCGAGTCAAATTTAACAAAAATCGGACGGCTATATTATATAGCTGCCACGGAAAGGATCAAAAAATTAATGGCAAAGTAATACGAAAGCAGCTAAAATTTGGATCGTTGTAACATATACGAAAGTTCATTTAAATTAATGTTTTTGTAAATGAATAGGAATGATCTGCAAGGGTATATAAGCTTCGGTTGGCCGAAGCTAGCTTCCTTTCTTGTTAAAATTATTATGTAGTTTTTATTGATGAGTATACGCATTATTGTGTAACTTACCTGTTGAGTTATAAGTCAGAAGTTTTTAGTGTATTTCAAGACTATGTAGCTAAAACGCATGCTTTGTTTAATTTAAACATGGTTAACTTTTATATTGATAATGGTAGGGAGTATCTATCAAATGAAATGAAAGAGTTCCGTGTTCAAAAAGGCATTAGTTACCACCTGACGGTTTCACATACTCCACAACAAAATGGTGTATCCGAAAGGATGATTAGATCTATAACGGAAAAAGCGCGAGCTTTAGTTATAGGGGGCAAGGTTCAGAAAACTTTCAGGGGTGAAGCGGTGCTAGCAGCCACCTACCTTATTAATAGAAGCCCAACTAGTGCATTACATAAATGCAGAAATACACCTTTTGAAATGTGGCACAGGAAAAAGCCGTGCCATAAGTAATTAAGAGTTTTTGGTTCAACAGTATACGTTCTCAATAAAACGAGAAAAAGAAAATTTGATGAAAAAATTATCGAAAGGTATACTTGTCGGGAATGAATTAAATGGATATTAAGTATGGGATGTGGAGAATAACAAATTTGTTATTGCAAGAGATGTAGTGTTTGATGAATCAAACAGAGCTATTGATGATGATAACAACATGGATTTTCACAATCTTGAAGAAAATACTCCGGTCTTATTGAGAGTGAATGGGTTCAGAAAAACGCTGATATGGTAGTATCAGATGTGCAGCCTAGTGAAATGGAAGTGGAGAATAAAGTGGAAAATGCCGATCCAGAGATATTTGGTGTTATATCTGAAAGTGAACCAAGTGACTCTGATACTCAAATTAGAAAAATAAATATATATATATGAGAGTTTCTCAAGGACTGTCTTGTATTAGCAGTAATGTTTGTAAATTGAATAAAGCAATTTATGGTATTAAGCAGGCGGCCAGATGTTGGTTTAAAGTGTTTGAAAAAGCTTTAAAAGACATTGGTTTTAAAAAATATTAAAAATATTTTAAAAAATATATATGTTTTGTTATACGTAGATGCCTTGGTTATTTGTACAGAAAACATTCTAACAATGAATAAATTTGAGTCATATTTAATGAGCAAGTTTCAAATGACAGATTAAATGGAAATTAGGTATTTTATTGGTATTCAAATAGACAGAAAAGAAAAAAAATTGGAATTAAGCCAATCAGCTTATATTAAAAATATTTTTTTTAAATTTAACATGGAGCAATGTAATTCTGTTAATTCACCATGTTGATGAACGGAATGCATCCATAATTTAAATTTGAATTTTTGTTAGTTTGGTATGCGAAATACTAGCTTCGCCCATTTTTAGTATTTTTGTGCTGCGTCACACTATGAGATTTTTTGGTTTTTTCTAAGTAAAGTTAGAAGACTACAGCAGAACATGTCGGTTCAAAAAGTTTAATACGAAATATACAGTCCATTAAAAATCAGTAATAAACCGTGTTTTTTCATCATCATATCTTTGGACCTTCTAGCCAAATTTAGCTATTGATTAACACGGATCAGTTTAAGCTTTTGAAGGCAGCAAGAACTCGTGCGAAGGCAAGCATTACGCGTTTGCTAACGACGTCACAAGATCCACGTGCGGGATCAAACTGGGAACTCGATGAAGTCACCGTCTCATTGGAAAGGCTCAATAGCGTTTGGAAGGAATTTGAGACCATTAGCGATCAAATGGCCCTTTATGATGAAGAAGAGTGGTACATCGATCCAGCCATCGACAACGAGAGGTACGAGGACAAGTACTTGCAAGCGAACACCTTGTTTCACACCATTAAACGGCGCTGTCAATCATCGAATGAGAGTGACAGAGAAGGGAGCAACGGTAGGCAATCTGGCAACCTTGACGATGCCGCATCAAGTTCATCAGGATTGGGAAACGAAAGCCTTGTTCGTTTTCTACAACAACAACAGGAGCTGAATGAGCGTTTAGCTGAGCAGCAATCAACATTTTTGAGGGCAAACTCCGCAGCAAATGTAATGCACAACGAGCTGCCAAAAATCCACATCAAGGTGTTCACTGGTGACTACAAGGAGTGGCCAGCCTTTAAAAACATCTTCGAGAGTACCATCCACAGCAAGCAGCATTTGACAGCAATACAAAAGTTCCACTACTTAAAAACATACATTACTGGGGAAGCGGCTGACTTGATTCGTCATATGCCAATAACGGATGCTGCTTATGAAGCTGCTTGGAGTTGCCTAACTGATCGATACAACAGACCACGTCACATTGTCAACACCCTGCTGGAGACATTTGTAAGTCTACCTTCGACATCCAGGGCAGACGTAGGAGTTCTGCGCAAGGTGACGGACGGAGCTACGGATATAGTACGCGGATTGGATGCAGCGGGGCAAACTAACAGAGACTGCTGGATCATTCACTTCATTTTGGCAAAGATCGACCCTGAAACTCGACGCAAATGGATTGAAGGAAGCAGGGAACTGGAATCTCCGTCCGTAAATGATCTACTCAAGTTTTTAGACCGACGCTGCGAGGAATTCGAGCTCAGCAAAAGCGAGTCAGACATAGACGTCAAGATTGGCGCACCACAACCGATCAAAGCAAAGCGTTCGTCCCATGCTTTAGTATCGATGGAAGAAAATGCTTGTGTGATATGTAACTCCAAGGATCACAAGATCTACGGTTGCCCAAAGTTTTCTGAAGCATCGATCGACCAGAGACGCACATTCGTAAAGACAAAATCCTTGTGTTTCAACTGTCTTAAGCTTGGGCATGTATCACGCAAGTGTGAATCCAAATTCACATGCAAGTTTTGCCATAATCGCCATCACTCTCTGCTACATGCAGATATTTCTGGATCGCAAGCCGCTGTGACCACGACACAACCACATATTGATGGAAAGCACATCGCAAGCGCTCCCGAAGATGCAACGGTGACCATCAGCCAAATCGCTCGTGCGCAAGTGGCTCCCACAGCTGAGTCCTTGTGCAACGGATCAACAACGGCAACACAGCCCCAAGGGCTAAGGAAAAGTTCATTGCCAACAGCTCTGGTGTTTGTTAAAAACGCAAAAGGATCGCACACCACATGTCGGGTACTTTTGGACAGTGGTTCGGAACTGTCGTACATCTCGGAGCGGTGCGTACAGGCACTTGGTTTGTCACGCGCGCCCTCACGCATTTTAGTGTCTGGAATCTCATCGATCAAGGCAGAGACAACTAGAGGCTGCAGCACACTGGACATGCAGTCAAGGATCTCAGATTATACAATGAAGATACGCGCGCACGTACTCAGCAAAATTACCTCCACGTTAGCAAGACACGACATCGATGCCTCAGCACTCAAGGCTGCGAATGCTTTGAGCTTGCAGACTCTGACTATCAATCGTTGGCGCCAGTCGATATTCTCTTGGGCAGCGATTACGTTTGGACCGTGTTCACCGGTCAAAAGATGTTCGACATCCAGGGCAACATCATCGCCATTTCGACCATTTTTGGATGGGTCATAACCTCAATCGTTACTACCGGCTGTTCATCTACAACAACAATGCACACGGCTATTGATATTGACTCAACGCTTCGGCGCTTTTGGGAGCTGGAGGATGTCAACCAGGAATTCCATGGAAAACCAGAGGACGATGAAGTTGAACAGCACTTTTTGAAAACACACACTCGGGACACCAAGGGGCGTTACATAGTCGAACTTCCGTTTAAAGACTCCAACGAACAGTTTTCGGATACATTACAAGGTGCGCTTGCAAGATTCAGAGGTGTAGAACGCCGCCTAAAGAAGGACCCCGATCTGCACTCACAGTACGTACAATTTATGCGTGAATACCTTCAGTTAGGTCACATGCGGGAACTATTGCCAGGAGACATTGACAAAGGGCCAAGCTTTTATTTGCCTCATCATCCTGTTATTACCCAAAAGCTTAGGGTAGTATTTGACGGCTCGTTCAAGGATACGAATGGAAAATCCTTAAACGATAGTCTACACATTGGACCCAGCATTCTACGAAACCTCTTCACGATTTGTATGCGTTTCAGAATGTTCAAGTTCGTCTTTTCCGCAGATATTGTCAAAATGTATCGACAAATCTTTGTGGCTGCCAACCATTGTTGCTATCAGCGTATGGTTTGGAGAGAAGATGAAAGTACACCTATTAAGCATTATGAACTTTCCACGGTAACATACGGCACGTCTAGTGCACCATTCTTGGCAGTAAGAGTCCTGGATCAGTTAGCTCACGACCACCAACACGAGTTTCCCACCGCTGCAAGGATCTTGAAGGAACAGTTTTATGTGGACGACGTACTGACAGGAGCACATACAGAGGAGGAGCTAATTCACAATCAAAAAGAGCTTATCCAATTAATGAAATGTGCAGGCATGGAACTTGGCAAATGGGTTTCAAATTCATCACGTATAGCTGACATAGCTACTTCTACAACCCAAGTACAAGGCAAAGGATCCAATCCTACAGCAAAGGTTCTTGGCATTCATTGGGATCCAGAAGAGGATATGTTATCCTACAAAGTTTGCCTTACACCAAATCCGGACAACACCAAACGTCAAGTGCTTTCTGACGTGGCCCGCATCTTTGACCCGTTGGGTATTCTGTCGCCAGTGGTGGTGCAATTTAAAATTCTGTTCCAAGAATTGTGGTTACTCGATCTCGGCTGGGATACGGAGCTTCCTCCAAAAATTTCTGATTGGTGGAACAAATGCCGTAACGACCTACACATACTTTGCGAACTACGCCTGCCACGATTTGTCGAAAACAATGGTGATCACATCGAACTGCATGGGTTCTCAGATGCCTCCATCAAGGCATATTCCGCAGTCATCTACAGCAGAATGGTGCGAGCAGATGGCACCGTATCTGTTTCACTCATAGCAGGAAAAACCAGAGTTGCTCCGTTGAAGCAGCAATCCCTACCGCGCCTCGAACTGTGTGGCGCTTTGCTACTGAGCAGACTAATCTTATCAGTCAAAGATTCTCTGCAACACAAGGACATCGAAATACATGCATGGTGTGATTCAACCATAGTTTTGGCTTGGCTTTCACATCCACCATCGAAGCTCAAAACATTTGTAGCAAACAGGACTTCAGAAATAGTCGAGGCGTTGCCGCGTAGTGCATGGCATCATGTAAACACAAAGGAGAATCCGGCAGACTGCGCCACACGAGGAATGCTTGCTGCGGACCTTCTCCATTTCGACTTATGGTGGATGGGACCTTCATGGCTGCAAGATCGAGAAAAGCTCGCGGTAAAGTTAAGCTGTACAAAGTTCAGTTCTTCCCTTTCAGATAACCCTGCCAAAGAAGAATTCAAGTCAACCACATTAACCATTCAGCAAAGTGACTCATTTTCACCGATCGAAGCGTTGACTCAGCGGGTCTCGTCCTGGACAAAACTGGTCCACGTTGTATCATACGCCTTACGCTTCATCCAAAGAACCAAGACCATTAAACCTGTAGGGCTGACAAATGGAACCAGTCTCACCTTTGAAGAGATTCAGGCTGCTCGCATACTTTGCCTGCGTGAGGCTCAGAAATGCTTCTTGGAGGATCGAAATCTTCTGAAGGAAAACAAACCACTCCGCAGTCGCTCCCAGTTGATCAAGCTTTCACCGTTTGTCTGCAAGGATGGCCTCCTTCGAGTTGGTGGACGCTTGGGCAACTCGCAATTACCAGCTGACGTCAAACACCCTATATTGCTTCCGAAATCGCACCGCATCACAAGGATGATTTTGGAACACGAACACACAGCAAATCTACATCCAGGAGTGTCTGCCCTGTTTGTAATTACGCGTCAAAAATATTGGATATTCGGGGCACGTAACCTAATAAGGAACCTGGTACACAACTGCGTAAAGTGCTTTCGCCAACGTTACATCACCGAGCGCCAATTCATGGCCGATCTACCAGGCATTCGTATAACGGAGGCTCTACCCTTCCAGCACTCAGGCTGCGATTACGCTGGACCATTAATCCTCAAGGAATGGAGAGGGCGCAATCCCCGAAAAACTAAAGGCTACATATGTCTCTTCGTCTGCCTTGTAACATCAGCCATTCATTTGGAACTGGCCACCGACCTTAGCACAGACACATTCTTGGCATGTCTTCGCCGTTTCATGTCCCTTCGAGGAAAATGTTCGCAAATTTATAGCGACAACGGCACGAATTTTGTAGGTGCCAAACGTGCACTAGATGAGATGCAGCAACTTCTATCTTCGCAGGAGCATCAACACACTGTAGCACAATCGTTGGCCAATGACGGAATTAAGTGGAGTTTCATACCTCCCCATTCGCCACATTGGGGAGGGAAGTGGGAGTCATCAGTACGATCAGTCAAATTACATTTGAGGCGCGTCGTTGGAAAAACTGTTTTAACCTTTGAACAGATGCAAACTCTGATTGTTCAGATCAGTGCAGTGGTGAACTCAAGACCGTTATGCTACACACCTGACACTGACCTCACCTAATTGTCTCCGGCCCACTTTTTAATTGGGCGCCCATTCACAACGGTTCCAGAGGGTGATCTAAGTCATTTGCCGATCAACCGCTTAGACTATTGGCAGCATTTACAATTAATGTACCAGGGTTTTTGGAAGCGCTGGCACTAGGAATATCTAACATCGTTGCAGCAACGTCTAAAGTGGAACAACAAGGAACGTAACATCGCTGTAGGCAGTGTAGTTCTTGGAAAGGACTCAAATCTCCCTCCCGCATCTTGGATACTAGCCCGTGTATTGGAGGCTCATCAGGGACCAGATGGACTTGTGCGCGCTGTAAAACTTAAGACGTCTACTGGAGAGATGACGCGACCCATCACTAAGATAGCTGTGCTGCCTAATTCAGAAACCATGTTTGAGGGCGGCCCGGGATTATGATGAACGGAATGCATCCATAATTTAAATTTGAATTTTTGTTAGTTTGGCATGCGAAATACTAGCTTCGCCCATTTTTAGTATTTTTGTGCTGCGTCACACTATGAGATTTTTTGGTTTTTTCTAAGTTAAGTTAGAAGACTACAGCAGAACATGTCGGTTCAAAAAGTTTAATACGAAATATACAGTCCATTAAAAATCAGAAATAAACCGTGTTTATTCATCATCACACCACTTCCAAGTAAACTGAACTTTGAATTATTAGACTCTGATGAAAGAGACGATTCTCCGTGTCAAAGTTTGATTGGATGCCTTATATCTGTATATCTGATGCAGTATATCTGTAAATCTTTTGAGTCGGTATAGTCAGAAAAATAATAAAGAGCTATGGCTATGCTTAAAAAGGGTATTAAGGTATCTGAAAGGTACTATCGACTTTAAGCTAACATTTACTAAAACTGAGAAGTATGACGACTTCGTTGTTGGATTTGTAGATTCAGATTGGGGTGGAAGTCAATTGGATAGGAGAAGTATAACAGGATATCTTTTTAAGATGTTTAAAACAAACCTGATTTGTTGGAGTACTAGAAAACAGAATTCAGTGGCAGCATCATCAACCGAAGCCGATTACATGGCATTGTTTGAGGCTGTTAGTGAAGCCCTTTGGTTAAAATCTTTACTATAAAGTTTGAACATAAATGTAAAGCAACCTATTACAATTTTTGAAGATAATGTATTAGTATCGCCAACAACCCATCTTGCCACAAACGTTCAAAACGTATAGACATCAAATATAATTTTTCACGTAAACAAGTTGAATATAAACAAGAGAGAACGGTATAGTCGGGTGCCCCGACTATCAGATACCCGTTACTCAGCTAAGGGAGTGCGAGGGAGATAGATATATAAAATCTTTGATCGGGCATAATTTTTAAACGAATGGTCCGATTTGAAAAATTTCTTCTACATTTCGATAGGTATTGAGAGTCACAATAAAACTGCATTTTTAGTTTTCCAAAATCTTTAATGGTGTGGGCGCCAGACACCTTTCAAAAAATGGTGTAGGGCGATTGAGGGCGTTAGAGGGGGCGTGGCACCATTTTGAAATAAACTTGCGCTGCGTAGGAACTCCAAGAATATGCATGCAAAATGCCAATCCTCTAGCTTTTATAGTTTCCGAGATCTCAGCGTTCATACGGACGGACAGACGGACAGACGGACAGACGGACATGGCTAGTTCGACTCGGCTAGTGATCCTGATCAAGAATATATATACTTTATAGGGTCGGAAAAGCTTCCTTCTCCCTGTTACATACTTTTGCACGAATACAATATACCCTTTTACTCTACGAGTAACGGGTATAACTAATAAAACTTGAGTATATTTCTACAGATCATCAACTGGCGGATATATTAACAAAACCACTCCCAGCTCCACGCTTCGCAGAACTAAGACAGCGTCTTGGCTCAACCGATTGATGGATGCAAACGTCGTTTTAATTCATTTTTTTTATATACACATCAGAAAGTTCGACTATGGAATCAGATACCTAAAAGCATTAAAAATATACGCAGCGCAACGCAATTTAAATTAAAATTGATCTCACACCTTAAAAGTTAAAATTCCTTAAACCCTTAAAAATGTTTTTTTTTTAATATTAAATATTAAATATAAGTGCTGTATCAGATAATAAGTTTAAATATGTTTTCCTTAATTGATACGTTTTTGTGACTAGCGCATTAATAATAAGCTCGAAACTTGTAGCGTTGGGATGACTTATAAAATAAATAAATAAATAATTTAATACATACATGAAAGTTGAAGACTTACTTAAATTTATCATTTAAAGAATAATTTTTGATTCTATGTTATTGCTTTTAAAAAAACTGTTATAATTTCTAGTTATTCATTTTGGAAACAGAAGATATTCTTAATTACTTTATAATTTTCAAATTTATAATATATTATATTTTATATTTATATTTATTTTATCATTTTGTCATTTTAAATATTAATTTTTCTATATATTAATTTTAAAATTGACCTAATTGGGTTTTAATGGGTTTCCCCAATTCAAGAAACAAATGTTGGGTCAATGTGCACTCCCAGAGATATCTTGTCTTGCCAATTCAAATTTCAAATTCTTTCTTAAACTTTAAATTTATAATTCGTGAGCATCAGACTTTTGAGGAGGTGTGTTGGAATATGACATTACTTTATATCGATGAGAATATCGCATAAGGAAAAGTATTCTGATCCATACTATAACTGGTAATACTAATATCGTTTTGATTCCGATGATCTGGTTCAGCTCTCTCTTATTCCGTATAATTTGAAGTGACAATACGTGTTCTAAGGAACCTAAAATATATATCTTAAACTATACATAAAGTGTGTTTAACTTAGTTTGTGAATTGTTGGGAGATATATAAAGCATATATTACACGCTATAAGAAGACCATAGGACGACTACAAGAGGCAACACATGGAATCTGGATTCTGAAGAATGTACGTTTCCAGGAAATCACACACACACACATACATACGTTGCGTAAATTCTTATACTGATATTAGACATTTCCTTCCTTGTCGTAAAGGCGAAAATCTTCTTTTAATTTAGCGATCAAAGCATCGGCGTCCTCTTCAATAAAAAACCGGGCGGCCAATGACGTTAATTCTTCAAATTCAATTTAACCTAATCCGTCTTCATCGACTTCAGCGATAATGTCAGCAAGAGTAGCACCATCAAGTTGATGACCAACATACTAAGAATCGTTCCAACCATGATAAACAGTATTAAATATAAAATGATTAAATAATTCAATTTAATTGATAGGAAAAATAAATTCAATTTTTAAAGCGCTAAATGGCGAAAATTCTGAAATAAATGAAGTTTCTAAGACTGTTGACAGTGCCTTGTGTGTTTGTGCACTTTGCAGAAGGTATTATTCAGTCAGAATTTGCAACGCAGTAAAAAAGGCATTAATGATATTTAACAAGAAAAGAAGCTAAGTTCGGCCTACGGAATCTTATATACCCTTGCAGATAACTCCTATTAAACTACAAATTAGACAATTTTTGTCTGTCCGTGTAAACACTGAAATCTCGGAAACTACAAGTGCTAGAGGGTTGCGGATTTTTAGATACCTAAGCTTCCCATTCAGAGCAATTTTATCATGTGTCACGCCCACTCTAACTCCCACAAACCGCGAAAAACAGTGACGTCCACAGTTTTAAAGCTAGAATGAATTTAATTGGGCAATAATTGCCAAAACCACTCTAACGTCAACCTTAATACTGGTTTTATAATTGTTTAACTGAGTAACGGGTACCTGCTATAGAAAGAAGACTTTTGGGAAAGTTTCAGCCCGATTGCTTTAAAAATTAGACTAGTTTGCATAGAAACGTACGGACAGACTTTCATGGCTAGATCGACTCGTCTAGTGGTGCTGATCAGCAATATATATATATAAATGGGTATAAAACGTCTCCTTCACTCCGTCGCAAACAATTTCACAATAGACAATTAAAAATACATGCAGGTCAAAATACGAATAGTCCGATACATAAAGTAAAACTAATTAATTGCTAAGTAGGATAGTATTATTGATTTACAGATAGGCAGTGAGTCGGTAGTAGATATTAGGTGATATAGTCTATTATAGGCATTGCAAAGTACAGGTTCATGCATTGCATAAATAGAGATACAATGATTTAAAACTAAAGGAATATAGTTTCTAGTGAATCTAATAAACGTAATACCAAGCATAGTTCTACGGCTAACTAATAATGGTAAGTTAATTAGAAGTAGTCTACTAGAGTAGGATGGCAGTATTAGGCTTGTATCCCAGTTAAGTCCCCGTAAGGCAAATATTAAAAATTTTTTTTGCACAGACTCAATCAAAATAAACTCAATGAAATAAACAAGGTCTTTGGGACATAGGGACCATCGAATTCCTTCGACCACCTTTTGATATATGCAAGTACGCCCCTGGCTTTATTTACCATGGTAGTAATGTGATCAGAAAATTTTAGTTTAGGATCCATGTAGACTCCAAGGTCGTCAGCATGCGTTATTCTATCTAACACACAACCTCTCAAAGTATAAGTTGAATAGTGAGGGCTGACACGAAAAAAGGTCATTAGTTTACACTTAGAACCATTTAAATTAAATTTATTATTCATGCACCAAGTTTGAAATGCATTGAGATCAGATTGCAAAGCTAAACTTTGCGCAGGATCATTAAATTGCAGGCACAACTTAACGTAATCTGCGTACATAAGTACACGTGACTTCGTTAGGACTAGAGGAAGTTCACTTATGAATATTGTAAACAGGAGCGGACCAAGATGACTTCCTTGTGGTACACCGGACGTGATTCGGATTAGGGATGAAAAAGAGTTCTTAAAAATGACCCTTTGGGTCCTGCCATTTAAATAACTTAAGATCCACCTAAGAAGATCATCTGGAAACCCTAAAATAACAAACGATTCCTTCCATCTATGCGGGAAATCTGACGTTTCTAAAGACAAAGTAAAAAGTTTGTGCAATGGTCTACACAACGTCTCAGCGCAATACCTGAGCACACATCCAGGGACTCCGTCAGGACCCGGAGAGTAGACTGGTTTGACCCTATGAAAATCTAAAAGAAGTGAGCTTTCACTTATAACAGGACAAACAAGACAGGAAGCTAGCTTCGGCCAGCCGAAGCTTATATACCCTTGCAGATCAATCCTATTCATTTACAAAAACATTAAATTTAAATTAACTTGCGTATATGTTACAATAATCCAAATTTAAGCTGCTTTCGTATTACTTTGGCATTCATTTTTTTATCCTTCTTATGGCAGCTATATAATAAAGCCGGCCGAATTTTGTTAAATTTAATACGAAATTTTAAAATGTTAAGGAAAAGCAAATCCCAGAGGAGAAGAGAATGTAATAAAAGTCAACAAAGATATAATTTTTTTCCTATCAATTTACATTTAATTTTCCTACCGTTCCTTTTGCAGCTATATGATATAGTCATCCGATTTTTTATAAATTTTATTCGAAATTCAGAAATATTTAATAAATAGTATTCCCAAAATTAGAAGGTAATATTTCAAAAAACACCAAAGCTAGATTTTGTTTACGTTTTTTTTTCGATCCTTCCTATGGGAGCTATAAGATATAGTTGTCCGATCCGGTCGGTTTCGACACATATACTACCTGCAATAGAAAGAAGACTTTTGGGAAAGTTTGAGCCCGATAGCTTTAAAACTGAGAGACTAGTTTGCGTAGAAACAGACGGACGGACAGACGGACATGGCTAGATCGACTGGTCTTGTCATGCTGATCAAGAATATACATACTTTATGGGGTCGGAAACGTCTCCTTCACTGCGTTGCAAACTTCTGACTGAAATCATAATACCCTCTGCAAGGGTATAAAAATAACCTTTGATCTGACGGACTTGATGTTGAATAGGTGGTTTGGAAAAAATGTGCAAAAAGATCGGCTATGGCTTGATCAGTGTTTGCAGCAGAATTTTCAAATTTTAGTGTTGATAGGTTACAATAAGATATACGCTTTGTGTTAACAAAATTATAAAGCTGTTTTAGATCCAGGGTAAATGTGTCTTACAACGAGCTAAATAGTTTTTATAACACTGGGCGTTAAGCACGGTAAAATCCGACCGAGCACTTCAGTATCGGGAAAAGGCAGCTTGTGATCCGGAGACTCTAAACTAAACTTCACATTTTTAAGTCTTGATAACTCTTTACTAAACCACAGAGGTTGGGTTGAAATTTTAGGATAATACATGGGAACGCATGTATCAAAAATTGCGTTTAATACATTATAAAATATATTAACAGCTTCAGTCATATTAGTACATAAGTACAGATTAGACCAATCTGAGCAAGCTATTAGGTTATTAATGTGTGCAAAGATTGCTCTACGAAAGCAGAGGATGCGTTTAGCTGACTTTTCAGATATTTCATTTGATTTTGTACCCGTGTCGATGGTCAGCTTCAGCGTTGGGTGATATGGGTCTTCTGGTAAAGTTTTTGGAGAGGTTCAAGCTATGAAAACACCTTCTGGACTTGAAACAAAGCATAGATCCAGTAATCGTCCTAACAAATTTTAAAAATGGTTTACTTGAGACAATGAAATATCAAGCAAACCATTAAGGAAATCATGCTGCGTTGAAGGTAACAATATATTCGATGTTTCAACGGTGGATCATGTCTCCCTAAGTATATTAAAGCCACCTAAAACTATTAACTGATCCCTATCTGAGAGTTTACTTGAAATAAACTGGATAGCGGACAGATGATTCGCATATATTGGGAATTCGGATGACGGCGAAATATATGAACATGTTATGTATATAGAAATACCCGGAAGGGATAGTTTTATACACAGAAATTCAATGTCAATTATTTCGTCGGACGTTATTTCTTCAGACGTTCATTCTGAGTCAACTGCAATTAAAACTCCACCTCCACGTCGGGAGGGTACGTCCCTTGTAAGTTGTGTACTTACTTGGAAAGACTTCGGAACTAAGAATTTCCGGTTTTAACAAAGTTTCTGTGAACACAATAACATGAGAAGACAAGGAAAAATTATCAGTATAAAATTTGGCCAGTTTACTTTGTAAACCTCTTGTATTCTGATAAAAGCAGAAGGAAAGAATCTAGTTTTTTGTGATAGGTAAAGATGCATATGTGGTTGGCTCTTTAAAGGGATTTCCAACTTCCTTTGAACGACTTTTCTTTTTTCTTGCTTCGTACTCATTAACAAAAATGCCTGCAGGCCAAAAATTGGCTGAGCACATAGTTGCAAAATGAGCAGATGGAACACCGATCTTAAATGATGATACTTCCCTAGCATATGGATAATTAAATTGTTCAACCTTTAAATCATCAATCTGAACTTTGTTACGTTATACGCCGTAATGTCCAGGGATAAAAGGCCAGGATTCAGCCGAGAAACAAAAATTTGTTTCCTCTGCGGTACACATGTGACTGTTTTAGGTACCACGCATGTGACAGTTTTTGGTAGTGCAGCATTTATGGCTGCACTAACAGTTTCAGTCGGTACTCTAGACGTTAAGTCAACATGCGGCGTTGGAATCCTTTCTGTATTTTGTTCAACAGATTTTTCGGGTGTCTCATGCGGCAAAGTCTCACGTCCTTTAAATTCGGAAACCGAATCTTTTTTAGCTTTCGACCTCAGTCCCATTTTTGCGGCAGCTGAGATCGACTGCTGTGCCGAGACCCCGGATCGCCAGAGAGAGTTTCACTAGCGACTACCGTGGGTTGTCTATCGACCGCGATCTTTTTACGCTTAGGAGAATCGGGCTCAGATAGCATACGGCTAGTGAGCTGCGACTCAAGCGCCACAAGCAGATCCGTATTTCTACGGCTGTTTCGAATTAATTCCGTAACAGTGCTTTTTGTGAGCCGCCCTATAGAGATTGCCTGAGTTTCATAAGCAATACATTCTTCACAATAGTAGCGCAAGCCACTTCTCATGTCGATTGCATCGCGAACCTGGCCCGAATAGCTAAGGCATTTAGCATGAAAAATACTGTCGCACGAATGGCACGGAATGCTCTGTTGTCCAGCCAAAATCAACGACTTGCATTTCTTCGAGCAACAGACAGCCATTATAGCGATATTCCGAACCACAGTGCAAAGAGAATCAAGCTACGAGACTAAGAGAGCGGAAGAGAGAGTGAGCGGGAGTGAGTAAGCGGGGGATCTTAAGTTTCAGCTGTTCCAACAACAACGTTTTATGCGGGAGGGACGATCAAGCCTGTAAGTTTAAAACTGTTTTGGATCCAGGGTAAACTGTGTCTTACAACGAGCTAAATAGTTTTTATAAAACTGGGCGTTAGGCACGGTAAAATCCGACCGAGCACTTAAGTATCGGGAAAAGGCAGCTTGTGATCCGGAGACTCTAAACTTTTTGTAGAGTCTAGACTTCACATTTTTAAGTCGTGATAATTCTTTACTAAACCACGGAGGTTGGGTTGAAATTTTAGGATAATACGTAGGAACGCATGTATCAAAAATTGCGTTTAATACATTATAAAATATATTAACAGCTTCAGTCATATTAGTACATAAGTACAGATTAGACCAATCCGAGCAAGCTATTAGGCTATTAATGAGTGCAAAGTTTGCTCTACGAAAGCAGGGGATGCGTTTAGCTGACTTTTCAGATATTTCATTTGATTTTGTACCCGTGTTGCAGAGGTTCTAGCTATGCAAAAACATTCTGGACTTGAAACAAAGCGTAGATCCAGTAATCGTCCTAACAAATTTTGAACATGGTTTTCTTGAGACAAAGAAATATCAAGCAAACCATCAAGGAAATCATGCTGCGTTGAAGGTAACAATATATTCGATGTTTCAACGGTAGACCATGTCGCCCTAGTTATATTAAAGTCACCTAAAACAATTAACTGATCCCTATCTGATAGTTTACTGGAGATAAACTGGATTGCGGACAGATAATTCGCATATATTGGGAATTCAGATGAGGGCGAAATATAAGAACATGTTATGTATATAGAAATACCCGGAAGGGATAGTTTTATACACAGAAATTTAATGTTAATTCTGAGTCAACTGCAATTAAAACTCCACCTCCACGTCGGGAGGGACGATCAAGCCTGTAAGTTGTGTACTTACTTGTAAAGACTTCGGAACTAAGAATTTCCGGTTTTAACCAAGTTTCTGTGAACACAATAACATGGCAAGACAAGGAAAAACTATCAGTATACAATTTGGTCAGCTTACTTTGTAAACCTCTTGTAGATAGGTAAAGATGAAGATGTGGGATTTCTAACTTCCTTTGAACGAATTTTCTTTTTTCTATCTTCGCCCTCACACTTTCCAGACTTATGAACAGAAGAAGACTAAAAAGATTGCACCCATCAGACAATTGGATACTTGGACGGCACGCTAGTGGGAAACTGATTCCAGACTTAGACTCATAGACTGCCACACTGCTCAATTTTTGTAATTAGTCTTTTTTTATTCACTACTTCTTGTTAATTTTTACCATGGGTGAAAGTAAATTAAGTTTCACATAACACTCTCCAATAAACATTTTGTTATGCATATCAAAAAAAAAAAAAAAAAAAAAATTTTTTATCTTCGTACTCTTTAACAAAAATGCCTGCAGGCCAAAAATTGGCTGAGCACATAGTTGCAAAATAAGCACATGGAACACCGATCTTAAATGATGATACTTCCCTAGCATATGGAAAATTAAATTGTTCAACTTTTAAATCATCAATTTGAACTTTGTTACGGATATAGGCCGTAATGTCCAGGGATGAAAGGTCAGGATTCAGCCGAGAAACAAAAATTTTTTTCCTCTGCGGTACACATGTGACTGTTTTAGGTACCATGCATGTGACAGTTTTTGGTATTACATCATTTATGGCTGCACTAATAGTTCCAGTCGGTGGTGCCAGGCTTTTTTAAAGTCTTTTAAAGCGACTATGGGCGAGTGGGCGTGGCCCTCGGCTGAAACAAACTTGAGCTGCTTAGGAAGCCCAAGAATATGTGTGGTTAATCCCGAGATCTCAGCGTTCATACAGACGGACGGACGGACGGACGGACAGACAGACGGACATTGCTAGTTGCTAGTATACAATTGTACGAATACAATATACTCCTACTCTACGAGTAACGGGTATAAATACACTCATCACGTTGACATAACTATTTTAACAGTAAAACAAGAGAAACCGCTAGTCGAGTACCTCGACTATCAAATACCCGTTACTCAGACAGCTGCCGAAATATCCGGGTTCGTTGGCTTTGCTTATGATTTTGTATAGTTGTGTCCCCTTGTATTAGGTCAACAAGGGGTCATTGTAAGAGAGGTTCCCAGGCAAACACAAATACGAAAGAATAACTTCAAAACGTTTTAATTATTCTAATCTTCAATGTATGTACAAGGGTGTGACAAAGTTTTAAATTCATTAGACCGGCGGCCGTACAGACTGCCCTTCTTCTTTTTCTCGTTCCTTCTCATGCTCTCGCTCTACATAGGTCCAGATGAGCGAACGATCAGCTGATCGGGTCGCTCTTAAACTATCGGGACAAGCAGTAAACTGAACAGATCTGTCTCTTCATATCTCTGACTATCTTGTACAGGACTTCTGACTCCTTTAAAAAATAGTCGTCGTAGGGTGTGTTTTGGTCTTTGATGATTTGCAGATCTCCCTCAAGTGTTTTTGCTTGAAGCCACGTGCTACAGCGCAGTTTCAAAACCCTTTTAATTCCGGTGGACAGTGGATGCTGCTTTCAAAACAACCACGTGCAAGTCAGTGAAAGATAAAACCCACACTGTCGAGTTATCCCCTCAGGCGTATATTGCGGCAAGTCCGTCCAAAAATAATAATAACAAGAAAAGAAGTTAACTTCGGCAAGCCGAATTTAATATACCCTTGCAGTTACAACAAGTACCCAAAGTTTAGTCCTCACTCAATCGGTGTAAGATTTCAAATATTTTATTGCCTATTAAAAATGTTGATATTAAATTGTCAAAAATAAAAACGCCTCTTCCCAAAAATGTACAATGTATTTTTATACCCTTGCAGAGGGTATTATGATTTCAGTCAAAAGTTTGCAACGCAGTGAAGGTGACGTTTTTGACCCAATAAAGTATACATATCGATGTCTAGCCATGTCCGTCTGTCCGTCCGTCTGTTCGTCCGTCTGTCCGTCCGTCTGTCCGTCCGTCTGTCCGTCCGTTTATACGCAAACTAGTCTCTCAGTTTTAAAGCTATCGGGCTCAAACTTTCCCAAAAGTCTTTTTATTGCAATAGTACTCGTATATAAGTTGGAACCATCTGGATCGCAACTATATCATATAGCTCCCATAGGAAGAATCGGAAAAATAATTGAAAAAAAATTATGGCTTCGGTGTTTTTTGATAAATTTCCTTATACTCTTGAAAATATTACTTTTAAAATAGTTCTGAATTTCGAATTTTATTTTATCAAAATCTAACAACTATATTTATACCTGCCATAGGAACGATCGAAAAATTAATGTCAACATAATACGAAATTAAACATTTTGTAATTTGTAATTTAATAGGAGTGATCTGCAAGGGTATATACGCTTCGGCTGGCCGAAGTTAGCTTCCTATCTTGTTTTATATATTTGATTAATTACACTATGCAGCATCAAAAATGTACCTCGATGGATGCTATATTTTTGGATTCGTTACGAATTCCCAAGTTAAACTGCGTTTTCCAAAAAGTTCCCCGACGCAAGGATTCTTAGCAAAAGGACCTCAAAGTTCGAAAAATGCTGAAATTGGACAACTTTCCAGAGATCTCAGAGGCAAACGGATGCATGGTTTGATTCGATGTTAAAGTTTTTTAAAAGATACACTCTTTATCTTTCAAACCCCATACTTAGAATAATTTTAGGATTTTTTTTAAGGCATAAACAAATTCTAGAAAACATAGTCAAAAAACATAAAAGTATACAGCTGCGGTCAAAATAGTAGTAGTGTTGCCGAACTGTGTTTTGAAAAGTTTGATGTTGTAACTTTTTTTATCCAATAAGTCTAATAGTAAAATTATCATCAGTACAATATTACCAGGAAAATATCAATTACAACAACAAACTTTTAAATACACAGGGCGGCAACACTACTACTATATTGACCGCAGCTGTATGTTTTCAAGTTTTTTGACTATGTTTTCTGGAATTTATTTCTGCCTTTAAAAAAATCCTAAAATTATTCTAAGTATAGGGGTTGAAAGATAAAGAGTGTATCTTTTAAAAAACTTTCACATCGAATCAAACCATGCATCCGTTTGCCCCTGAGATCTCTGGAAAGTTGGCCAATTTCAGCATTTTTAGAACTTTGAGGTCCTTTTGCTAAGAATCCTTGCGTCGGGGAACTTTTTGGAAAACGCAGTTTAACTTGGGAATTCGTAACGAATCCAAAAATATAGCATCCATCGAGGTAAATTTAAAAAGCACTAAAAATGCTGCACAGTGTTATTCTTATGGGAGCCTTAAGATATAGTGGTCCGATCCGGCTCGCTCCGACATATGTACTACCTGCAATTGTAAGAAGACTATTAGGAAAGCGATAGCTTTAAAACTGAGAGACTAGTTCGCATAGAAACGGACAGACGGACATGGCTCTTCAACACTTGGGGAGATCGTCAGGCACTTATCGATTGTCAGCGACTACCTCGACAACAGATGGCTACACTACGACACAGACGACGGCCCACTACAGAGTCACGGGCGGAGTTCCGCAAGGGTCTGTTCTAGGCCCTCTACTATGGAACACCATGTATGATGGCATCCTACGACTGGACTTTCAATCAGGAGTAAGCATCGTAGGATTCGCCGATGACGTCGCGGTTGTAGTGGTACAAAAAGACAAAGAGGACGTGGTGAGCACAACAAACGTTGCCATCCGTATGATAGGGGACTGGCTTAGATTGGCTGGCCTTGAACTGGCGGAACACAAAACCGAAGCAGTGCTCATAAGCAGCAGAAAAACAGCGGAGACTGTAGAAATCACAGTTGGAGAGTCGGCTATAGCCTCGAAAAGAGCCATTAAATACCTGGGTGTCATGCTAGACACACGGCTAACCTACAAAGAGCACCTACAGGAGAAACATAAGAAGGCCCGTGGCGTCACTGCGGCATTATCACGCATGATGCTAAACCACAGAGGCCCGAAATCATCGAGTCGGAGACTGCTCTTCAAAGTAGCAAAGTCTACCATCCGTACTGGTGATCAGTGGCATAATTCCCGTGGAGCTCGCAGCGGTGGAAGCCAAGGAGAACTTCGAAGCGAGAAAGTCAGCAAACTCACTATCGGAACGCAGCCTGGCGAAATTTAGAGCCAGAACCATAGCCCTCGAAAGCTGGTAGCAGAGGTGGAACGCGGCCACAACTGCCCGCTGGACGCACCGTCTTATCCCAAGCATTGCGGAGTAGTTCAACCGAAAACATGGGGAGCTGACTTTCGAGCTAACGCAGGTGCTTAGCGGACACGGCTGCTTCAAGGAGTACCTCTGCCGTTACGGCAAAGAAGCAAGCCCCCTGTGCGACGATTTTGGAGTTCCGGAGAGTGCTGACCATGTGCTGACATCTTGCGTCAGGTTTGGAGAAGCACGTGGGAAAGCGGAAGAGGTCCTGGAATCCCGAATCACGGCCGAAAACATGGTACCAGGCATGCTAGAAAGCTAGGCCAAATGGACAGCGGTTTGCCTACTGGCGACAGAAATTACGCGCGAGCTGAGGCGTCTAGAACGCATATGCAACGGGCAGTCCTAAATCCTGGTCGTCCAAAAAGAGCAGCTGGGCTTGCGAAGCAATGCTTCATGGCAGTACCGCAAGCCCAGCAATTCCCCCCCACCCCCTGTATATGTATATGTAAAAGTATCCTGTACTTAATTACCGTTAAATACAAAAAAAAACGGACATGGCTAGATGGACTCGGTTATTGGTGCTGATCAAGAATATATACACTTTATGTGGTCAGAAACGACTCCTTCACTGCGTTGCAAACATCTGACTAAAATTATAATACACGTTTAAATGGATTGTTTTCTTCTAATTTAAAATGTAAAATTTTAATTTATTTAAATTTTTGTGAAGAGCGTCTGTAATCATTGGTAAATAAAATCCATAATTTTACAAATTTACAATTTTAAAAACAAAATTGTTGTTATTATAAAAAAAGTGTTGCAGGGTATTCTTGAGATATTTTTAATCATCGCCACCAGTCATTACTTCCATGAATTCTATAATAAACAATATTACATTATTCATTTGTAACTATTTAAATTATATTGTTATTTGTTTACCATCGAAATCAACAGTGCCCGATCCATCGGAATCAATTTCCTCAATCATCATATCTAGATCGTCATTAGTTAATTTATCGTCTAACTCTCGCAGAATTTCACGAAGAACGCCAGTAGTTATATAGCCATTCCCTTCTTTGTCGTAAAGGCGAAAAGCTTCTTTTAATTCAGCCATCATAGCTTCGGCGTCCTCTTCAACAAGAAACCGGGCGGCCAATGTCGTAAATTCTTCAAATTCAATTTGACCCGATCCGTCTTCATCGACTTCAGCAATAATGTCAGCAAGAGTAGCATCATCAAGTTGATGACCCAACATACTAAGAATCGTTCCAACCATGGCTGTATTGATGTAGCCATTTTTTTCTGGATCAAAAGCATTAAATGCGTTGAGTAGTACTGTAAGCAAAAATGTATCTTTGTAAATATTTTTAGGTAACTAATGTAATTCGTAACTTACAAGCAGTTTGCTCCTTTGTCAATTCATCCTATAAAAATATAAAATGATTTAATAATTAAATTTAATCAATAAAAAACACAAATTCGATTTTTAAAATGATTAATGGCGATAAATAAATTAAGTTTATAAAACTGTTGACAGTGCCTTGAGTACTTGTGCACCTTGCAGAAGGTGTTCAGTCAGAATTTGCAACATAGTAAGAAAGGCATTAATGATATTCAACAAGAAAGGAAGATAGTTTCGGCCAGCCGAAGCGTATATACT
Source organism: Drosophila pseudotakahashii (assembly GCA_035046095.1). Lineage (NCBI taxonomy): Eukaryota > Metazoa > Arthropoda > Insecta > Diptera > Drosophilidae > Drosophila > Drosophila pseudotakahashii. The sequence goes on from JAWNOE010000015.1 coordinate 1,130,543, forward strand.
CTTGCAGATAATTGTATTAAATAACAAAATGTTAAATTTCGTATTATTTTGACATTAACTTTTATATTTTTCCTATGGCGGCTATAAAATATTGTCGTCCCATTATTGTTAAAATTTATTTTAAATTATATAGTCGGGTGATACCCGGTCAGATACCCGTTACTCATCTAAAGGAAGTGCGAGAGAGATGGCGATATAACACTTTGATCTCGCATAACTTTTTAAAGAATGGTCCGATTTCCATAAGTTTTGATAAACACAATAAACCTGCATTTTTACTTTTCCGAAATTTTTAAAGGTGTGGGCTCCAGACACCTTTAAAAAAATGGTTTAGGGCGATTGTGAGCGTTAGAGGGGGCGTGGCACCGTTTTGAAACAAACTTGCGCTGCGTAGGAAATCCAAGAATCAGCATGCAAAATGCCAATCCTCTAGCTTTTATAGTTTCCGAGATCTCTGCGTTCATACGGACAGGCAGACAGACGGATAGACGGACATGGCTAGTTCGACTCGGCTAGTGATCTTGATCAAGAATATATATCCTTTATAGGGTCGGAAAAGCCTTCCTTTTCCCTGTTACATACTTTTGCACGAATACGATATACCCTTTTACTCTACGAGTAACGGGTATAAAAACATATCCAAGAGTAGAAGAGAATATAATAAAATCCAACTGAGCTATAATTTGTTTTTTATTAATTTCTCATTAATTTTCCGATCGTTCCAATCGTAACTATATGATACAGTCGTCCGATTTTAATAAAATTAAATTCGAGTTTCAAAAGTATTTATAAAGTTATACTCCGAAGAGTATTTTTATACCCGTTACTTGTAGAGTGAAAGGGTATACTGTATTCGGGATAAAGTATGTAACAGGTAGAATGAAGCGTTTCCAACCCCATAAAGTAAATATGTAAGATAATTGTATATTATCTGTAGTTTATTAATAAAGTTTAGGATCAAAATGGTTTGTAGGTATAAGAGTTACATAAATTTTGATATTCAACTGATTTTGCGACTGAAATTATAACTTTTCGACGAACGACTCCTTCCACAACTTCTCTGTCTCTTTATTCGGCTGGTAGTGATGGACTATTGAATATTATTTTAGAACGCAGCGTGATAAGGACTGCCAACCTAGGTCCAATCCACCAGCTCACATTTGGCCATCATGCATAACATCTGTCCCAGTTGCCTCGTCCTCTTCAGTTGATGGGTTTTTATCTTCCTCCTCGTTGCTAGCATCATGAAGTCAGCGCTAGTATACGTCTGTAGTGGACCCTCAAAATCTGACCCTTCATAATGTTCCTTCTTCGGGAAATAGTGCGGAATGCTCTCTTTAAGGTCCCGCCACAGACGCTCAATTTTTTGGGTATTGGTCCTCGTGACTGGGTCAACAACATTTTTGATACAAATTTAAATATTACAGTAACTTTAAAGGCAACTCGATTTTTTTTAGCAAGTATGAAAAAAGCACCCTTGTTTTTATAGCAATACCGGGAACTTTGAAATTCAATTAAAAGTGTTCACGCCAAAAGGGCGTTTAATTTCTGGAGGCAGTGTTGAGCGGCAGTTTCCTCCAGATGTCCACATCTCGCTCGCTCGCACTGCCCTTCTCTGCCTCTCCAACTCTCCCGCAAGTCTCCGCTCCGCTTTGGAGCCCATACGCTAAGTTAGGCTTAAGCAGTTCCTATTTACAAGTGTAACAATAAATAGCCGCACGTCGCGCCAAACCCCAAACAGTTCTACCGTGTTTTCAACCCGGATTTCCGCGCGGATTTCAGCCGCAATTTTTTCCCTGGGAATTACCAGCTACATTCAAGCCACCCCCGCCCCAACATTTGATCCTTCTACCGGATCTTTGGACTTTCACTCCTGGAATTTTCCGAAGATTATCTCCAGCACCTACGGTGGCTTGAACCGCCCCAGATAAGTTCAACAAATTATAAATTTTTGTCGGTCATACAGCCAGTTGTTCGAACCCCATTTCGTTCAACTTGTTGTATGATTTCTTGTCTAAATCGAAAACCGACTAAATCCGACGCAACGGCATATACATACATATATACATATATATCCCAAAATATCGCAATTCCTTTGTGACCGAATTTCGTACACTCGAAATTATTTCCGAACCCACATTTCCAATTACGCAGTGCCAAGTTATTTAAATAGAAAATATAAATTCCGAAAAATATATTATTTAATCCAAGTGTGTGTAAAAATATTACCCAGCCACAGTAAAAGTTTCCGATTTGTAAAATTGTTCCGCAAAAATTGCACTCTGCATTTTTTTTACTGTGTTCCAGCTGCGCGTATGTATTTACGTATGTAAATATTGTAATACAGTCCACTTTTTTTACTCTGCGAGTATAAATCAATTCCAAGACCTTAATATATATTCGTGGTCTATAAACTAAATTTTTCCGAGTGTGTGTTAAAGACATATAATCCAGCCACAGTGAAAATTTCCAAATCAAAGTGACAGCTTTTCTGATTTTACTGTGTTTCCTGCTGCGTGCATATATTTTCCATAAGTATTCCAAAATACAGTCCACTTCATCTACATACATTTTTTGAGCTAATGAGCTAATAACATATTTTGCATTTCAAAACTATTCCGCTACTCGCAATAAGTCTCCAGAACTCACGCAATCGTACTCTCTAAGTATTCTGCAGCGCACAGTGGGACAAGTGCTTACAATAATTAAAAAAAAAAACCCATAAATTAGAATTTTAATATTGTTAAACAATTAATATTTTTCCCTATCCGTGCACCAGTGTGACCATATTTTCCTTTTGCATAATTTAATAATTATTTATTTTGTGCATACACTTAAATATTTATTTTCGAAAAAATAAAATAAATTTCCACACAATTTCCTCCACACAATCCACAATCCCTACGGACTTTCAATTGGTTATTAAATTCCAATTCACAATAATTTCCGCGTAAACGATTTCGCAATAAATTTAAAATTCTTGTTCGTAATTACTTCTCAAGCAAAATCCGCTTAAAATAAATTTATTGTCACAGCTGACACGCTGAGCCATTTTGAGGCTATCATAAATGTTCCCGGTACATCCACACCAACCTTATCCGCCTGCAAAATCAGTTCCTTATGGAAAAAGGTAAAGGAGGCATACGACACATGCTCCGAATGCGTTGTGGCGCAGGCGAGAGCGCCGCAGATACAATATCCATGCTCAAGGCAAAATACAACGAAACGTACGATGTCTCAATCTCCAGTAACTCCGTCGCAAAGTTCAATATCTTATGGCTGTCGACTCCCTCCTATCGACACAGAGGTTTTCTCGGGCGATTATCTTCGCTGGCCGACTTTCCGGAACCTTTTCACGGCGAAATATATAGACAATCCGCGTCTCACGCCCGTTAAAAAATTATTTCACTTAAATTCCAAAACTAGTGGCGAAGCTCATTCCATAGTTTCAAAATTCTCTCTCACCAATGATGGCTACCGCTCAGCTTGGACAAATCTAACTAAGCGTTTCGAAAATAAGCGATTGCATCGATAGCACAAGAGACTGGAGCTGCCTTAAAGGAACTTCAACGCACCATTCACGGGTGCTTAACCTCCTTACAATTTTCCGGCATCAACATTGAGAATTGGGACCCTATCCTCATTTACATGTGCTCCACAAAGCTTCCAAAGCTTACGCTCTCGTTATGGGAGCAATCCATCCAAAATAAAGCCCAAATTCCTACTTGGCTCGAGCTTGATTCCTTTTTAACTAAGCGCCATCGAACACTAGAGGTCGTCGATAGTATCCGGTCCGATAGTCCACTCCAATTGCCAAGAATAAATTCTTTCGCTACGAGAGTACTTTCAATACCCAAAGGCTGCGATCTGTGTTTAAAAGAAAAACACCCCGTGCGTATATGTCCACGCTTTCTCCAAATGCGGGTAAATCATCGTTCAGCCTACATCTAAGATAATGTTCCAATTATTTTGCAAGCAGCCATAAATTGCAGGATTGCACAAGCGTTTGCATAATTTAAAAAGACAGTAATATAATAACTTGCAAAACTAATTTGGCAACAGAATATATTTGCTAGTGCTATGTTTTGCCAGCGTTACCGCTAAACCTAAAGTTTGTTTTGTTGGTGTTCTTGCTCTCTCTCTCACATGATCGTGCCCTCTTTTGACAGCGTCAAGGCTAAACATTAAGTTTCTTGTTCGTGAAACTGATCTCTTTGTATTTGCCATATACTTTTACACGATCGGTTCTTCAGCGCTAACTTCATCCCTCTGGCCTGCTACTGCTCTGCTCTTAGACGTTTACATCAAACTGCTCTCTGATCTTAAACTTCCTGCAAACGGGCTGCCAACTACGATGCTTTCTACTCCTATTGGTGCTAACAACATGGAACATTCTCTATCTTACACCTCTCTTCCACCTGCTCATACTACTTCATCTGGATCTTCAGACCACTTACAAATGCAGTCCCACGCTGCATTGGCTGCGGCATCCCCTGGCAATATTCCACCGGAACAAAACCTCGCCACTCCTGGATTGCAGCTAGTTCCTGTCGACTCAGTCTCTGCATCAAGTGCAGTTTCTGTTATTAATGATCTGCCTGGCCCAAGCCAGGTGGCTCCCGGACGTTTTAACATCCCTTTGAGTGGTGTTCCAAGTCTCGAGCATCCCTCTAAGTGGGGTCATTCAAAAATCTATTTTTGTATTTTGAGTCTGGACTCAACCCAGAAGCCACTGCCGAGGATGATAGAATCTACCTTTTCCAAAAACTTCTTGCTTCGGAAAACGCTATTTCTGTCTACAAATTTAATTTTAGGCAAAAGCGTAACATATCTTTATTTAAAATTCTTCTTACAGACCATTTGTTCTCTAAAACACTTGATTCTTTAATTTGGCCAGTGAATACGTTTGTTCACGGGTATCTCTAAAAGGACAAGACTCGGGGCTCCAGTTCAGCTACTTCAAAAAACTAAATAACTTGTCAATACTCTACCAAAATGTTCGAAGTGTACTGGGAAAACTGAGTAAGGTGTATGGTAACAGTCTTTCCACAGATGCAGGCATAATAGCTTTAACTGAAACTTGGCTTAATTCTTCCGTCTCTGATCATGAAATATTTGCTGTTTATAGAGTTGATCACCCCACACTAGGTGGAGGCGTTTTAATTGCAGTTCACAATTCACTGTCTTCAGACCTTTTTGCTTTTGAGAATGTTCATTCCAACATTTACTTAACTTGCTCTTATATTTCACCTAAATCTGACGTATCTCTGTATTCAATGCACCTTTCTGCAATTGACTTAGTTTCATCTGCAATTGGTGATGAAGATCATTTCATTGTAATGGGTGATTTTAACTTACCTAACCTGCTTTGGGTGACTTCACCGGACTCCAATCTAACCCTAACAATTGTGCTCAGATGCTCACCCTTTTCCACACCAGAAGATCCCTACCACCCAACCTTGTTGTTGAAAGTAGAGATTTACGGAGAAACTCGTAGTGCATCGGCCACACGAGACAAATGTTTCCGCAGAGCCAACTTTAACTGTTTGAGCCAACACTTGGGTGCCATCGATTGGTCACCATTAAAATCATGTTATGATCTAGAGACTGCAGTGTCAACGTTTTATGAGTTCTTGGATTCGTTGATCAGCATTTTCGTCCCAGATGTAATAATGTTATGATCTAGAGACTGCAGTGTCAACGTTTTATGAGTTCTTGGATTCGTCGATCAGCATTTTCTTCCCAGATGTACACTCACTCGCATATCTCTGCGTACACCCAAAAAAAATTTCAAATTCAAACTTTGAACACTAATTGCTTGGCTATTTATGCATGTATTCAATACATTCTTTTTTTTAACGAAACTTTAGTTTATTATCTTCAATGACTTATTTTTTACAGAATTTATCAACAGGGGGTTATATTTTATTTTTAATTTTAAACTTAACATTACGAAAAAATGTACGCGCAAAAGTCTGCATACAGTTTAATTTAACGCAAAAGAAGATCCTGTTCAGTAGCTTGTAGGGTATCCCTTCCTCTGCAATACCTCCGTTAGGCGTTTCGGCATGGAATCGACCAGTTTTTTGGTCTCCTCCGGAGTGTTTTTGCCCCATTCCTCCACAATTACATCCTTTTTTTAATGTTATTGTATGCTGTCGGATTTTTCTCTCCAGTAGTATGCTAATCAAAACATACGCTCGGATCCAAAACATTTTTATTCCTTTGTGAATTGTAAAAGAAAGTTTAACTGTTATCCCTCATCTCTTTATTATAAAAGCTCTACTGAATCCTCATCACCAAACATATCTAATCTTATTGTCAAATTTTTGCAGTCAACCTACTCTCCACAGTCCTACAGTTCCCCTTCTCCTCTACCCGACATTAATAATATCTATGTTCCGTATTTTGAAGTCAAAGACGTTCTTAAAACGTTGGGCCAAGGAGTTCGACGAGCCATACAAACAAAAACTTTGTATGTTTCCATGGTTCGCGCTATTTTGGAATATTTCTCGATTGTATGGAGCCCTTAATATAATGAACAACAAAAATTAATTGAGTCAGTTCAAAAGCAGTTTCTATTATTCGCTTTGCGTCAGCTGAACTGGGATCTGACAAGACACTTGTCACCCTATGAATCGAGATTAAAGTTAATTGATTTACAATCTCTAAAACGCAGAATGTGCGGTGTAGTCATTTTGTAGTCATTGGAAAACTCGATAGAATGTTTATCAACTAAAATTTACTCCTTTCTTGAGTCTTCGAGTAGCTTGCACTAATAATCTTGCTTTGTTAAACTCTTATTTAAGTTATTATACCCGTTACTCGTAGAGTAAAAGGGTATATTGTATTCGTGCAAAAGTATGTAACAGGGAGAAGGAAGCTTTTCCGACCCTATAAAGTATATATATTCTTGATCAGGATCACTAGCCGAGTCGAACTAGCCATGTCCGTCTGTCCGTCTGTCTGTCCGTCTGTATGAACGCTGAGATCTCGGAAACTACAAAAGCTAGAAAGTTGGGATTACCCACACATATTCTTGGGCTTCCTACGCAGCGCAAGTTTGTTTCAGACGGTGGCCACGCCCCCTCTAACGCCCACAATCGCCCTAAACCATTTTTTGAAAGGTGTCTGGCGCCCACACCTTTAAATATTTTGGAAAAGTAAAAATGCAGTTTTATTGTGATTATCAATATCTATCTATCTATCAAATCGGACAATCTATTAAAAAGTTTTGAGCAAAAAATGAAACAGCCACTAGATGGCGCTAGTAGCTTTGACGCGTGCATATATTAATCTCTCTCCCACTCCCACCCGGGGCACCCGGGGCACCCGACTATCAGATACCCGTTACTCAGCTAAGGGAGTGCGAGGGAGATGGATATATTTAAACTTTGATCGGTCATAACTTTTTAACGAATGGTCCGATTTAAAAAATTTCTTCTACATTTCGATAGGTTTTGATAATCACAATCAAGAATCTTGATCAAGAATATATATACTTTATAGGGTCGGGAAAGCTTCCTTCTCCCTGTTACATACTTTTGCACGAATACAGTATACCCTTTACTCACGAGTAACGGGTATAAATAGTTATGTTAATAGAAGTTAGCAGTTTCATTGTTAACTATAAAGTTTATAGTATAATCCAATAAATAAAATATTAAAAAAATCAGATTAATTTGACAGTCAGCCCTAGTTATTTTTTGTTATATTTTTTTTTTGAAAAAGGGAAATTGTTGGAATTTTTGTGACACCTACGATTTTTACGGTTTGGTTTCCAAGCCAATCGCCTTAAAGGACTTTAAATAATTTAAAGACTTAAAAAAAGGTTTAATGCAATTTTGTTGTGTTTAAAAATACCTATCAAAATTTTTTAAATCGGACTATTCATAAATTTGCTAGGAGCAAAAATTAAAACAGCCGATAGATGGAGCCGACAAAAATTTCAACAGCCGCTAGATGGCGCCAGTACACTGCACAAATCCTGTAAGCCAATACCAAATTTTTCTGAGGTAATTATTAATCTTAATATTAGCATTTTTAAAACAAGTACGAAAGTTTGAATTGAATGTATATTTGGATTTGTGCACATGTCTTATGAACGGATTTTATTATCTACTCCTAAATATTTTCAAATTTTGAATACTTTATGGTAACCTCTAGAACTAAGAAATTAAATACTTTCCCTGAACATACATAGACTTGACTTATTTAAAATTTGACAACATTTACGAGTAGATAATAAAATCAAAACAACGGTTTTACTGGTATAATAAATCCAAAAAGATATCCTCATGAAAACGCTTTAATAATCTAATAATTTAAATTAGTACTATTTAAGATTTAATTCTCAGAATTGTTTTTTCATCAGAGAAATTGTGAAAATTTTGGGAGTTTCAACTATGGTGTCGAATTCCAAAGACATGGGCAATGTTATTGCCGTGATGTATTGAGAATAGGTGCTAGCGAAAATAGTAAAGGTAAGTCCACGTAATTGAAAATGTCGGCAAACATCGATTTTTTGTATTCTTAGCTATACCGCGGAACCTGTAAGGGATGGAAAATAATTTTGTATGGGACTTTTACTCAGGAGCACCCCATTATCATGGAAAACTAGAAATGACTCGTGGAGAACTTTAGCTGTATACCTGTGTAGTTAACTAAAATTGGTAGTTGCTATTTAAAAACTTTATTTAATCAACTAAGGTTGGATTGAATCCTATAGCACTTCTTTTTTTGAAGATCAAGTTTCTGGCCCTTGAAAATACTCTCTCTGACTCTTCACAGACTTGGGTACCTTATAATTTTATACCCTTGCAGAGGATATTCTAATTTCAGTCAAAAATTTGCAACGCAGTAAAGAAGACGTTTTCGACCATATAAAAATAAATTTTTTTTGGTGGGGATAATGTTAAATTTTTTTTTAAATCTTAATTTTTTTTTTTTTAATTGTAAAGCCTTATTTTTATTAAAAGAAGAGGTTTTAGAGGAATTAATGCAAAAGACACGATGTTAATTGTATTACTACAACCGGAGATACAAATTTTCAATGAGAGGGTACATTTTCAAAATTAAATTTTGTAGCAAACTTGAGGCAAATCAAAAATGTGACCGAAGAAAAGGTGTTCGGTTTGTAAAAAAACCTCCCATATGTAAACTAAAACAAAATCAAAGCTTTGCTCAACTCCGCGCTGGTACCGCTAGCGTTCTGTTATTGCTTACACATTTGGTTGCTCTCCGAATCGTGTCTCTCTAATCTTTCAAACGCGCATTACTCTCTGAGCGGACATCACCTCTCTAACGGCACTTTCTTCTAAATAACGTCCTCGGCAGAGCTGATGGGACCCCCTGTATAGTTTCACCATGATCCAAACTCGCTACGTGGTCTTTAAGTTCCTTTAATCTCTTAACATCCAATATGAGTGTACCGTGCACTACCACAAAATGCGAGTACAATGATCCCATTGTTGGTGATTCGTGTACATCAGCGGTCGGCACACACATACGTTGACATTTTGTTTTATATTTGTGTGAGTAATTTGCACTGGGCAGCTCATCGATGTGTGTGTGCAGACCGCTGTTCTACGTTATACGTGTGCGAGCAGCGCGCCGGCAGAACAAAACCCTATGCTCACTTAATAGGGCGCTGCCGACCGCTGGTGTACATATTATATGCGCCGTTGCCGGCGCAGACATCAGAGATGTTCATTAATTGGTTACCGCCTTAACTGATAAAGTTTCCCAAGTCGAGCCCAAATATAGTGAATAAAAAATTGCAGACGAATCTCCATTCAGAAAAATTGTCAACAACCTTGAGGTGCCTACAGATCGGTTCTTATCGATGCTGTCTCCATCCCGACATGACCTAGTTTCTCCGTCATATGCACCTATGGAGGCACATGGCACTCCTCTCTGGTGTATGTTTTAGTTCCAGCTAATACAAGAGGAATAATCAACCAGTTGCATTCTCCGGCCAAACTTGCCTCAATGCCTGCCGTATTTTCCGGACTGCCGTCGTCGCCTTCCGCTATATCTAACTCTCCTACTGCACCAGCCAGTCCTTCAGGATTGCTGCATACCGCTGAATCGTCCACTACTCCCAGTGTGGCTGAATTTCCCATTTCTCCTACTGCACTGGTCATCCCAGCCCCGGTGCTAAACTTTGTGAATCTAGCCTCTGAGCGAACAAACCTGAGCAAACCTAGCAACATCCAGAACTAAGGCTTTGCCAATTCCACCAAAATCCATGCCTGGAAATCCTGTCAATCCAGTCAGATCCGACGTCCATAATCTTCCCTCCACTAGCTCCAGGCCTCATCCGAGAGTCCAGGTTGCCCCTCCCATACGTGGTATTTGAAGACGCCTCGCTGCCGTATCTTGAAAGGCAGTCGAAGCTAAGAAGGCTATCTTTGTCACTCGGCTTCGTCCTGATACCACCGAAGATGAAGATAGGGGACACCTATGTAATATGTTCCAGTTCTTTCCGACAATTTCACAATTTCGCAGTTTAATTTTAATTTTATGGGAAAAATTGTGTATTTTAAAATTAATCATCCGAAATAATTCTTACTTCGAGCATTTGGTCCTGGATTGTGGCCAGTTGACACCGTAGTTCATGAGTTTGCTCGTAAATAACTATCCTCTGATAACATTTTTTTTGATTCCAAAAAAATAGATTTCATTTTGCACTATCAAAATGTGTGTGGCCTTCTATGCAAGCTAACTAGTTTGCATGCAAACAGGTCTGCTTTTGACTTGAGCATTATTGCCTTCACTGAGACTTGGCTTATTTCTACCGTATCCGATAACGAAATAATGTCCAATAAATATTCCAACCTCTTTGTAACTTGATTTTATATTCCTCCATGTTCTGAAGATTCTACATACATGATGCTTTAGATCACCTTATTGTTTTGGATGATTGAAATATTCCTCAACTATTCTGGTTCTCATGTGATGATCTCGATAGATGGTCTTTTTGACTTATCTCTTGGCCAGCTAAATTCCATACCCAATCAGAATGGGAGATTAAGACCTTATATTTGTATATGACTTTTGCGATACCACTATAACGCGCTGTACACCGCTGTCCATTCCTGAGGACCCCATCACCTAACACTACAAATCGTCATTAAACGTGTGGTTCAGTTCTCGAATACTATAGCAACAGCGATTCGGACTCGATGCTTCCGGAAAGTCGATTACTCGCTACTGTCGGCATCCTTGATCCAAGTGAACTGGACTATTTTCCAAAATCTTTCGCTCGAAAATTCAGTATCAACTTTTTACAATATCATATATTCGTTGTTTCGGGAATTTGTTCCTTTTATAATTAAAAACAAGAAAGGAAGCTAGCTTTAGCCGATTAACTATTGCTCACTCTATCAGAGCAGTTCCAGGGATTTCAGATTCTGCGTGCGTATTTAACATTTTGTTTTTAAGTTGTCAAAAATCAAAACGCCTACTTCCTACAAAGTTACAATGAATTTCTTTATAATTGTTTGATTACACAGGAACACAAAATTAAACTTTGTGAAATTTCCACGAACCATTTCAACTCTTCCATGATATTTGGGTGCTCCTGAGTAAAGGTCCCATACATAATTATTTTCCATCACCTACAGGTTTCGCGGTATAGCTAAGAATACAAAAAACCGATGTCTGCCGACATTTTGAATTACGTGGCCTATATAATTAGTCTTACCTTTATTATTTTCGGTAGGACCTACTCTTAATACATCACGGCACTACAAAAAAATAGTCCCATTTACATTCGTACTGTTAAAGTTAGCATGGTGCTGTGCAATGCAGATGCTGCACAGCACAGCTTGATAGTAAACAATGAAATTTAGGCGTTCTGCTGCAAACAACAAAGGTACAATTATTTTCCTATTTTCTCATTTATTCGCTTTTAGTTTCTAAGAATGATATTTGATATAGTCGTCCGATTGATGTGATGAGATGATATCGCCAATAGTATACGAAAATATTAAAAAAAACAAGAGGGATCTCTAAAGTCAGGTGCCTGATTACACTACTTTACAACCAAAATACACCAAGCAGGATGATGGTTGTTTCTGGTACAGTACGATTCTTAAATGTATGCACTGAAGTTAACATTTTTTTTATTGGTACATTTTTTTAAAAGATTATATTAAGAACATTTTGGTTGTATCTCCAAGCTTTAATTTATATTTCGACTTTCGCCCAACCAATTTATATATATGATTTCATTTACAAAAATAATAACAACCTTTACCTTTACAAAAGCAAGAATATTACAAACAGATTAAAACTGTGGACGCGTGGCACAAACTTGCGCTTGATGTAAAACTAAGAAATTGAAATCTAAAACTCCAACTGTTTAGCTCTTAAAGACAGACAGACGAACGAACGTACATGTCTAGATTGATTCGGCTAGTGATCCTGATCAAGAATATATATACTTTATAAGGTTGGAAATGCTTCCTTCTAGCTGTTACATACTTTTCCACGAATACAATATACCCTTTTACTCTACGAGTAACGGGTATAAAAATCTGTTATAACTATTATTAATCATAACGGTGAAGATTTAAGCGAACTCAAGGTCATAGTTGGGTTATGAATAACTCAACAATTTAGCATTTCAACACACTTGCACTCGCTGAGGAGTGAGCCAGAGAAGAGGAATTAAGAATTACATACTTCTAGGCTGTGACATACTTCAAAGCTTTGTCACTTAAACTTCTAATGTGTGTGAAAGCTATAATGGTTGTCTGCTGAAAGCGATCTGCTTCCGATTTTTACAGACGTGAATAACAACAACTAATTACTTAATTGTTGATTTTCGAAAACTAACGCGCATTTTTGGTTGCATTTGCATTCTGCGGGTGTTTTTTCATTTTTATTTTAAAAGTCCGAAATAACTGTTACTTTTGATTTTTACATTTAAAGACTTTTATTCGAATGAAAATACTTATTTACATTCTTGAAGCGCTTCATGCATTGCAATTAATTTAATCACTTATCCAATCATATTGATCTGTATGGCAAAGTTAAGCTCTGATCTATTGACTTTAAAATGAAATGAAAACTGGCCCAATTGGGCGGATATGTGCCGAGATATAAAAAATGTGCCATCGAAAAAAAGTAAGTGGCATTTTTGTGATCTATGGCTCCAACACTAACAGAATATTCTGTGGAGCATTTTGGCTGTAAACTAGTGAAATAAAATAAATGTCTCAGAAGTTCTGAGTCAGAGAAAATAAATGTTTTTATTTTAGCAAGAGGAATCGACACAATTTAAACGAGATTGACAGCTCTTACACACAAGAATAATTTGAATTTGGAACGATTACATTAATTAAATGAAATTCATAGATGGATTCTACAGAATCCAAGAGTTTTTATTTTTTGTCAAAACAATAACTTTTACTCTTTGTATCCGTATTTTCTGCGACTATCCATAAAAGTTAAAGCAAAAAAGGGATTAGGTATAAAAACGTTAAAGTACTCAAATTTGAAATAAGTCATGGCAACCTCTAGAAATACGAAATTAAATACGTTCACCGAACATACATAGAGAAATATACATGTTTACTCGAATTTTATAGGATGCCTTTATTTTTTTCAAATTTGACAACATTTATGAGTAGATAATAAAATCAAAACAACGGTTTTATTGGTATAATAAATCCAATAAAATATCCTCATGAAAACGATTTAAATCAAAATTAAAGCATACAATAAACTAGAGATTCAATGAATAATTAAAATTAGTTCCATTTAAGATTTAATTCTCATAATTCTTTTTTCATCACAGAAATTGTGAAAATTTTGGGAGTTTTGCGATACCACTATAACGCGCTGTACACCGCTGTCCATTCCTGAGGACCCCATCACCTAACACTACAAATCGTCATTAAACGTGTGGTTCAGTTCTCGAATACTATAGCAACAGCGATTCGGACTCGATGCTTCCGGAAAGTCGATTACTCGCTACTGTCGGCATCCTTGATCCAAGTGAACTGGACTATTTTCCAAAATCTTTCGCTCGAAAATTCAGTATCAACTTTTTACAATATCATATATTCGTTGTTTCGGGAATTTGTTCCTTTTATAATTAAAAACAAGAAAGGAAGCTAGCTTTAGCCGATTAACTATTGCTCACTCTATCAGAGCAGTTCCAGGGATTTCAGATTCTGCGTGCGTATTTAACATTTTGTTTTTAAGTTGTCAAAAATCAAAACGCCTACTTCCTACAAAGTTACAATGAATTTCTTTATAATTGTTTGATTACACAGGAACACAAAATTAAACTTTGTGAAATTTCCACGAACCATTTCAACTCTTCCATGATATTTGGGTGCTCCTGAGTAAAGGTCCCATACATAATTATTTTCCATCACCTACAGGTTTCGCGGTATAGTGTAGTATGCACATATATAGAGTACACACTGTACCAACGGCAACAATGTCAATGCCGAATATGCAGGATCAGCACTCTTCAAGTGCAAACGCAATCCGATCGCGCACGCCTTACGCGGGCGATAAGCGGCTGCGTCGGCAGTTCCCACAGCTTGGCGACAGCAACAAATTGATCCAAATGTAAGTGCACATAACATTCCCTCTCTGAGAACCACTCTCAGATATGTATAAGATACATAGGCTAATACATAAATCCGCTGCGCCGCTGCCGGCTTGACCGACAGCGCTGCCCCAGATTGAGAGCTAAGAAGGAGTTATGGAAATCAATGGAGAGCAGTCTAAAACTGCTAACAAGAAGATCAACAACTCCTACAAAGGGGGTGAACCAAACTATTTGTAATAATGTAATGTGTTAAGTGCCAAGTTTATACACAAAATAAAAACATTAAAATTAGTATACCAGTGTGTGTGTGTTATAACTTTGAACGGGATAATTTTGGATTTACATGGCGACCGTGACAGTGAAACTAAAAAAAAAAAAAAAAATTTTAAATTGGCATGTACGCCTCTATAAATACAAAATAACAATTATCACCTTGGAAAGTGCTAAAAAAAAAAATAATAAATCAAGAACACCGATGATGCAAATCTGCAATGATTTTATTTTGTGAGCAATCAATGTGAAGCAGTGCAAACAAACAATAAGTATGAAACTCTAAAAAAAAAAAAGAAGAGATCGAGGACTTGCTTGTGCGGGACCAGCACCGGCGCCGCCCGAGTCAAAAGGGCCAAAAGGAAACAAAAACAAAAAATGATGAAATAATAAAAAAAAAAAAGAAACAAAATTAATCATCGAAATCACTGCCTGTGCAAGGACCAGCACCGGCGCCGCCTGAGCCCATAGGCCCCGGACAACGGCAGCAGAGACGACACCAAGTGCGGAAAGAATAGGCAAATCTTTCTGCACCAACGATGGAAATAAATCCGGACCGATGTCTGCAGAAATTTTTTTTTTGAAATTATACAAATAAAAGAAAATATTATAACTTTGAGCTGTGCAAGAAGACGGCCCGAAGAGAAATTTTTTTGAAAGGCAGGACCAAAAATTGTAAAAAAAAAAAAAACAAATTAATATAAACAAAAAAAAAAAATAATAATAAGAATGAAAACTCTGTAATTTTGAGCTGTATACAAAGACATACATATTAAGATACATACTAATTGTAAAAAAATAAAAGACAAAAAAAAAAAAACAACACAAAAAAAAAAAAAGAAGAAGCGAATATATATTTATAAACACACAATATAAATTGAACATATTTGAAAATATTAAATAAAAATTAAAATGGGGTGGTTCGGTTCGGACGACACCCAGTCTAAGGACAATAAGGCCAATGTTGTAAATGATATTAAAATAGTAGATCACACAGAAGATTTTAATGCTCTGTGGCTATTATTATTAATTCTTACAATTACAAGCGTTGCTCAATTCATGCTGACATTGTATATTAAACATAATAAATTGATCAAGAAAAGATACATCAGCAGAGCCAACGACTTGGACAGGGTTTAGATTAAAATAAAATAATAATAATAAAAATAAGAAGAAAACCCAAGAACAGAAAATTTCTTTTAAATTTTTTTTTTTCCTTGTCTCCAAAATTTTTTTTATATACTTCTCAAAAACATATAATTTTTTTTGTTTATTATTCTCTCTCCTATCGCGACCAAAATTACAATAATGAAGAAAAAATCGAAAAATAAGAAAAGAAAAGGTGGACTAAGAAAGAAAGCCTTCAACAGAATAGCCGAAATCAGGCAGGAACTAACTTCCAAAACAGAACCCACATGGGAAGAAGCTTGCAAGCTACACGCTGAATTGGACTTCCTAAAAAAAAAATTTGTAAACAAAGAAATACCAAATCCGGAACAGACTCCAGTACCGGAAACAAATTATAAAATACCTGTACTTGGAGAACTGGTTGGAAAAACCTTGCCACCATTAGCTAAAGAATTACCTAAGGAAAAACCAAAGTGCCCGGCAGATTGCTCAGGCCCTCTTTATTCACCATATTGTGAATATACTTGTGTACACACAATGCCCAAACAGTAATAACTTAAGCAAATTTGTTTTCTAAAATTAAGCAAACTTAAAATAAAGACAAATAAATACTAAATACAATTTTACGTTTATCTTGTTTATTTTTCCCCATAACTTCAAATTAGTATGGAATGGGATCATTTAGCCAAACAAATCAGGGAAATAAAAGAAAAATTTGAGAAATCGTACAAATGTGTAAGCCAGAATAGGTTAATCCAAAGAGATACAATAAACAAACATGCGAGAATACTTGTCGAATCTTTTAACGAGGCAAGAATATCAGTGCATGAAAACAGAAGAACAATAAATGAAGCGAACTGGTCAAAAATATCAAAATTGTTGATCAAGTTACGTTCCAATTTAATAACAGTCAAAGAAAGGTATAAATTAGACATTTCTATACCTACAATCCTAAATACCCCTTTGACAATAGATACTAAGGAAAAACAAGAATCACCAGACCCAGTAGAAATAGAATCAGCTGAGGAAGAAGATTCAGAATCAATCAAAAATATTGATATAAAAGAAGAAGATCTACACGATCTAACAATTCCGGCGGTTATAAACTTACCGGAACAGGAAGAAGAAATTGATGAGGAGACAGAAAAAGAAGAAGACTTAAACTCTTTAACAAGTGTAATAGAGACAACAGCATACATAATGACGGACGCAGCTGCCCAACGGGCCTACATAAAAGACATCTCAAATGCCATCCCAGAATTTAATGGGCAAAAACTACATCTTCAAAGATTTATAACAGCCTTGAAGTTAGTCAACCTGACAAAAGGCACATTTGAGGACATAGCTGTTGAAGTAATAAAGTCCAAAATAATAGGATCTACCCTATACAAAAT
Source organism: Drosophila pseudotakahashii (assembly GCA_035046095.1). NCBI lineage: Eukaryota > Metazoa > Arthropoda > Insecta > Diptera > Drosophilidae > Drosophila > Drosophila pseudotakahashii. The sequence continues at coordinate 1,147,910 of JAWNOE010000015.1, forward strand.
ACAAAATGAAACCACTATAAGTGCCATTATAAAAAAATTGCAAGATACTATAGTCGGTGAAACATCTGACGTAGTAAAGGCAAAAATGGCAAAGACAACCCAAAAAGGAAAAACCGCTGAAAAGTTTACCTCGGAAATTGATAACTTACGAAAGCTACTTGAAGCTTCGTATATCGATGAGGGTTTACCAGCCGAACATGCTGATAAATTCAGCACCAAAGAAGCCATAACCACAATGGTCAAAAATTGTGAACATGGTAGACTCAAAACCATTCTTGAAGCAGGAAACTTCAACACAATGAATGAAGCTGTCACAAAGTATATACAATGTAGTACTGAAATGACAGGAAATGCCAATTCAATCTTATACGCTCAAAAAGGACAAAACCAGCGTGGTAATTACAATAATAGAGGTAATTATCGCGGTAGAGGCAATGGCCGCGGTTATTATAATAATAATAATTATAATAATAATAAATATAATAATAACAATTATAACAATAATTATACACGCAACAACGGACAGAATTACAACAACAATTATAGAGGAAACAACAGAGGAAACAATAGAGGAAATTATAGAGGAAATAACCACCAAAATGGAGGTTATAACAATAATAACAATAACAATAACAACAGCAATATTAGAGTAGCCCAAACGGCTTCGGAAAACTCCCAACAACCCTTAGGTACACAGCAGTAGAAAATATTAAAGTTCACGCCATCAATCTCAGTCAAAGCACATTCGTCACTTTTATAAATGTAGAAACAGGAAAAGAATTAGTATTTTTAGTAGACACTGGTGCGGAAATATCCATATTAAAAGAAAATTCTGATGGTTTTAAATACATCCAAGATAATTATATAATAAACATACAAGGAATAAGTAAAGAAGTTACCAAATCAAAAGGGCTAACTTCTATTGAAATCCAAACATCCAAATACATAATTCCACACGACTTTCATATAGTAAATTCAGAATTTGCTATTCCTTGCGATGGAATACTAGGAATTGATTTTATTAAAAAATATAACTGTCAGCTAGACTTTAAGCCATCCGAAGACTGGCTTATAATTAGACCAAATAACCTAAAGTACCCAATTTATGTCCCAATAACATACAGTTCTGGCAATAATTCTATCATTCTGCCAGCAAGATCTCAAATTGTCCGAAGAATCGAATTAGATTCAGCAAATGATAATATATTAATTCCAAATCAAGAAATTCAACATGGCATTTATATAGCAAATACCATAGCAACATCCTCAAATACATTTATAAGAATACTTAATACGACAGATACCGACCAAGTAGTTAGTATAAATAATGTAAAATATGAACCACTATCAAATTACGAAGTAATAAAAACAGATTTGGAAAACAGGGAAAAATCAGTCATTACACAACTTTCAAAAAACTTCCCACCACAATTCCATAAACAACTAACAACACTTTGCACAAAATATAGTGAAGTATTCGGATTAGATACCGAATCGATAACAACAAACAATTTTTATAAACAAAAATTGAGATTGAAGGACGATGAGCCAGTATATATTAAAAACTATAGAAGTCCTCATAGCCAAAAGGATGAAATTGAAACACAAGTACAGAAACTTATTAATGACAACATAGTGGAACCATCTGTATCTGCTTATAATAGCCCACTCTTGTTGGTACCAAAGAAATCACTTCCGAATTCAGACAAGAAAAAATGGCGATTAGTAATTGACTATCGTCAGATTAATAAAAAACTTTTGTCCGACAAATTCCCACTCCCTAGAATTGATGATATCTTGGATCAACTAGGTAGAGCAAAATATTTTTCATGTCTCGACTTAATGTCAGGTTTTCACCAAATAGAGCTTGAAAAAAGTTCTAGAGATATAACGTCTTTCTCAACAAGCAATGGTTCGTATCGTTTCACGCGATTACCATTCGGTCTAAAAATAGCGCCAAACTCGTTTCAGAGAATGATGACCATAGCATTCTCTGGACTAGATCCTTCTCAAGCATTCCTTTACATGGATGATCTAATAGTCATCGGTTGTTCCGAAAAACATATGCTTAAAAACTTAACTGATGTCTTTGAAAAATGTAGGAAATACAATCTCAAATTACATCCTGAAAAATGCTCATTTTTCATGCACGAAGTAACTTTTCTAGGACACAAATGCACAGATAAAGGAATACTACCCGACGACAAAAAATACGACGTCATTAAAAATTACCCAGTCCCACATGATGCGGACAGCGCTAGACGATTTGTTGCATTCTGCAATTATTATAGACGCTTTATACAAAATTTCGCCGACTATGCTCGTCACATAACAAGATTATGTAAAAAAGATGTAAAATTCGAATGGACACCTAATTGCCAAAATGCTTTCGAACATCTAAAATCGGCATTAATAAGCCCTACTTTACTACAATACCCAGATTTCAATAAAGAATTTTGCATAATTACAGATGCAAGTAAGCAAGCGTGTGGAGCAGTTTTAACTCAAAACAAAAATGGACTCCAACTTCCAGTAGCATACGCATCTAGAGCATTTACAAAGGGTGAAAGTAACAAAAGTACAACAGAACAAGAACTAGCAGCAATTCATTGGGCAATAACATACTTCAGACCATATATCTATGGCAGACACTTCACTGTCAAAACAGATCACAGACCACTCACGTACTTGTTTTCAATGACAAATCCTAGCTCCAAACTGACAAGCATGAGACTTGAATTAGAGGAGTATAATTTCACAGTAGAGTATCTAAAGGGTAAAGATAATTACGTAGCAGATGCGTTATCAAGAATAACCATCGAAGAACTGAAAAACATTACCAGAAATATAAATAAAGTCACTACACGATATCAAAGTAGACAGAAATCCTGCGCAGGAGAAAAACAAATAGAATTGCCTAGGCAATCTATAGAAAAAGCTTCAAAGCCCAACGTATTCGAAGTCATTAATAATGACGAAGTACGTAAAGTAGTGACCTTGCAAGTAAAAAATATGACCTGTTATTTTAAACGTGGAAAAACAATTACTGCAAGATATAATGTTAGCGATTTATTTACCAATGGAATTCTTGACTTAGGTCAGTTCTTCCAAAGGCTTGAAATGCAAGCCGGTATATATAAAATCAGCAAACTAAAAATGGCACCGTGGGAAAATATCTTTGAACAAGTTTCAATTGATAATTTTAAGAAAATGGGCAATAAAATATTAAAATCATTGAGAGTAGCGCTACTCAACCCGGTGACCCTGAAAAAAAATGAAAAAGAAAAAGAAGCTATACTGTCTACATTTAACAACGATCCAGTACAAGGAGGTCACACAGGCATTACCAAAACCTTGGCCAAGGTCAAAAGACATTACTTTTGGAAAGGTATGACTCGATACATTACAGAGTACATACGAAAATGTCAAACATGCCAAAAATCAAAAGTGACAACACATACTAAGACTCCTATGACAATTACAGACATTCCAATAAATGCCTTCGACAGGGTAATAGTGGACACAATTGGCCCACTACCAAAATCAGAAAATGGTAATGAATATGCAGTCACACTTATATGTGATTTAACAAAATATTTAGTTGCCATACCAATTATCAATAAAAGTGCAAACACTGTTGCAAAAGCTATATTTGAGAATTTTATTCTAAAGTACGGTCCAATGAAGACGTTCATTTCGGACATGGGAACAGAATACAAAAATTCGATTATACAAGACATATGCAAATTCCTGAAAATCAAAAATTTAACTTCAACAGCTCACCACCATCAGACAGTTGGAACAGTAGAGAGAAGTCATAGAACTTTCAACGAGTACATACGTTCATATATATCAGTTGATAAAACTGACTGGGACATTTGGCTTCAATATTTTGTATACTGTTTCAACACGACACCTTCCATGGCACATAATTATTGCCCATATGAATTAGTCTTTGGGAAAACTAATAATTTGCCAAAACATTTTAATAGTATAAATAATATAGAAGCAATCTATAATATAGAAGATTACGCAAAAGAAAGTAAATACAGGTTAGAAGTAGCATATAAAAGAGCTAGGATAATGATAGAAGATAACAAGAAAAAGAATAAGGAAATATATGATAAAAACGTTAATAATATACATATATCCGTAGGAGATAAAGTTTTATTAAAAAATGAAACAGGGCATAAGTTAGATTTTAAATATACAGGTCCGTATACTGTAACGGAAATAGGAGAAAGAGAAAATATTATTATATCAAACATGAAAAATAAAAAACAAACAGTTCATAAAGATAGACTTAAAATTTTTTATTCTTAAACACTTTGACATCTAGTATGGCCTGATCAACCATACAGATACACAACCTTTATTAATAAATATAATAATTCAAAAAAAAAAAAAAAAAACTTATACCAGTTAATTTCATTTACAAATATTCTTTTCATATTTTTATAAATTTTTATTCAATATTTTTATAACTTTTATGTTTTCATAAACAAATAAGGGGATCGAAATACGCTTCCCACAACCAAATTGGTTTAAATAAAATAAATATATATTCGCAAAAATTAAAAAAAAAAAAAATATAAAAAAAAAAAAATTTATATATTTCTCATATACTAATAGATAAATAATAATAAGAAATAAAAACTTCTAAAATAACTTCATAGTATTACGTTATTTTTCAAAAGGAGGGAGATGTAGTATGCACATATATAGAGTACACACTGTACCAACGGCAACAATGTCAATGCCGAATATGCAGGATCAGCACTCTTCAAGTGCAAACGCAATCCGATCGCGCACGCCTTACGCGGGCGATAAGCGGCTGCGTCGGCAGTTCCCACAGCTTGGCGACAGCAACAAATTGATCCAAATGTAAGTGCACATAACATTCCCTCTCTGAGAACCACTCTCAGATATGTATAAGATACATAGGCTAATACATAAATCCGCTGCGCCGCTGCCGGCTTGACCGACAGCGCTGCCCCAGATTGAGAGCTAAGAAGGAGTTATGGAAATCAATGGAGAGCAGTCTAAAACTGCTAACAAGAAGATCAACAACTCCTACAAAGGGGGTGAACCAAACTATTTGTAATAATGTAATGTGTTAAGTGCCAAGTTTATACACAAAATAAAAACATTAAAATTAGTATACCAGTGTGTGTGTGTTATAACTTTGAACGGGATAATTTTGGATTTACAATAGCTAAGAATACAAAAAACCGATGTCTGCCGACATTTTGAATTACGTGGCCTATATAATTAGACTTACCTTTATTATTTTCGGTAGGACCTACTCTTAATACATCACGGCACTACAAAAAAATAGTCCCCATCGTGAACCATTGCCCATGTCTTTGGAATTCGACGCCAAAGTTGAAACTCCCAAAATTTTCACAATTTCTGTGATGAAAAAAGAATTATGAGAATTAAATCTTAAATGGAACTAATTTTAATTATTCATTGAATCTCTAGTTTATTGTATGCTTTAATTTTGATTTAAATCGTTTTCATGAGGATATTTTATTGGATTTATTATACCAATAAAACCGTTGTTTTGATTTTATTATCTACTCATAAATGTTGTCAAATTTGAAAAAAATAAAGGCATCCTATAAAATTCGAGTAAACATGTATATTTCTCTATGTATGTTCGGTGAACGTATTTAATTTCGTATTTCTAGAGGTTGCCATGACTTATTTCAAATTTGAGTACTTTAACGTTTTTATACCTAATCCCTTTTTTGCTTTAACTTTTATGGATAGTCGCAGAAAATACGGATACAAAGAGTAAAAGTTATTGTTTTGACAAAAAATAAAAACTCTTGGATTCTGTAGAATCCATCTATGAATTTCATTTAATTAATGTAATCGTTCCAAATTCAAATTATTCTTGTGTGTAAGAGCTGTCAATCTCGTTTAAATTGTGTCGATTCCTCTTGCTAAAATAAAAACATTTATTTTCTCTGACTCAGAACTTCTGAGACATTTATTTTATTTCACTAGTTTACAGCCAAAATGCTCCACAGAATATTCTGTTAGTGTTGGAGCCATAGATCACAAAAATGCCACTTACTTTTTTTCGATGGCACATTTTTTATATCTCGGCACATATCCGCCCAATTGGGCCAGTTTTCATTTCATTTTAAAGTCAATAGATCAGAGCTTAACTTTGCCATACAGATCAATATGATTGGATAAGTGATTAAATTAATTGCAATGCATGAAGCGCTTCAAGAATGTAAATAAGTATTTTCATTCGAATAAAAGTCTTTAAATGTAAAAATCAAAAGTAACAGTTATTTCGGACTTTTAAAATAAAAATGAAAAAACACCCGCAGAATGCAAATGCAACCAAAAATGCGCGTTAGTTTTCGAAAATCAACAATTAAGTAATTAGTTGTTGTTATTCACGTCTGTAAAAATCGGAAGCAGATCGCTTTCAGCAGACAACCATTATAGCTTTCACACACATTAGAAGTTTAAGTGACAAAGCTTTGAAGTATGTCACAGCCTAGAAGTATGTAATTCTTAATTCCTCTTCTCTGGCTCACTCCTCAGCGAGTGCAAGTGTGTTGAAATGCTAAATTGTTGAGTTATTCATAACCCAACTATGACCTTGAGTTCGCTTAAATCTTCACATTTATGATTAATAATAGTTATAACAGATTTTTATACCCGTTACTCGTAGAGTAAAAGGGTATATTGTATTCGTGGAAAAGTATGTAACAGCTAGAAGGAAGCATTTCCAACCTTATAAAGTATATATATTCTTGATCAGGATCACTAGCCGAATCAATCTAGACATGTACGTTCGTTCGTCTGTCTGTCTTTAAGAGCTAAACAGTTGGAGTTTTAGATTTCAATTTCTTAGTTTTACATCAAGCGCAAGTTTGTGCCACGCGTCCACAGTTTTAATCTGTTTGTAATATTCTTGCTTTTGTAAAGGTAAAGGTTGTTATTATTTTTGTAAATGAAATCATATATAAGCTAAATTGGTTGGGCGAAAGTCGATATATAAATTAAAGCTTGGAGATACAACCAAAATGTTCTTAATATAATCTTTTAAAAAAATGTACCAATAAAAAAAATGTTAACTTCAGTGCATACATTTAAGAATCGTACTGTACCAGAAACAACCATCATCCTGCTTGGTGTATTTTGGTTGTAAAGTAGTGTAATCAGGCACCTGACTTTAGAGATCCCTCTTGTTTTTTTTTAATATTTTCGTATACTATTGGCGATATCATCTCATCACATCAATCGGACGACTATATCAAATATCATTCTTAGAAACTAAAAGCGAATAAATGAGAAAATAGGAAAATAATTGTACCTTTGTTGTTTGCAGCAGAACGCCTAAATTTCATTGTTTACTATCAAGCTGTGCTGTGCAGCATCTGCATTGCACAGCACCATGCTAACTTTAACAGTACGAATGTAAAATTTTGAAAACGAAAACTGTACAACTCTTAGTATTCACTTCTCTCGTCTTGCATTAAAACTTCGAAAGTACACGATCTCTAAAATGAAAGCTAGCCCTTTTTATTTTAATTTAATTGAAACAGCCGAATTGGCGTGCCAAACAGCATATCCTCAAAACATTAGTGACCCCGAAGTGATATTAAGTATCTGGGTTTTAGTGCAAATCGCAACTTCGGTTATAACCTTTTGCTGTCTGGCCAAACGCCGTCAGCACTTCCTGCCTACCAGGACAATATCAATTTTCCCTCCCAACTAAACAAGCGCAAGTCTCGGCTACCAGAAGTACACTTGCCCAGGTTTCATTGCCATGTACAAAAGTGTCGTAGGTAACAACGAGGATTTAAGCAATGTACAGAAATTTCAACACCTGCGCGCATAAATGCGGCCCAAACTTCTCGACCAAGTAATTGGCCCCCTGCCAGCCGAGCTCGTCCAGCCAAACCCAACATTTTATGTAACTGGCATGTACTTTTGCGGTCCAATTTACACAACATCGGAAGTAAGGAACCGCGCGCCAGAAAAATTCTACGTCTCAATTTTCATGCAACGAAGGCAGTTCATTTGGAATTGGTGGAGGAATTATCGACATCATCATTTCTCGCAGCACTGAAACGCTTCATAAGCCTTCGAGGGAAACCGCTTTCAATATGGACTGATAACGGCACGAACTTTCTGGGTGCTCGGAACGAGCTGAAGGAACTTCGCGAGTTATTTCTAAGTGATCCACAGAGAAGCGAGATTTTCAACAGCTTTACAGCAGCGGTCGGCAGCGCCCTATTAGTGAGCATACATGGTGGAACTATACAAGGTGATCTCGTCGAGAGAGCTGCCCTCTTTTGAGGACGTTATTTGTGCCCGTCTCTATCTAGCTTTCTCATTCTATCGCTTAAGAGAGACAAAGTGGTAAACATATTTAACATCCTCAGCAGAGCTGACGAGACCACCTTATATAGTTTCACCATGTGAGCATAGGGTTTTGTTCTGCCGGCGCAGAACATGTGACTTCGGCATGCGTCTTCGGGTCTTTTTTTCTTAGCTTCGGCGCGCTTTTTTGCTGCTGCGGCAGAGGATCGGCGTCGCAGAGCTGCAGAAATCAAAATCAGTTCAGCCGTCGACAGAGAATGACCACGCTGCTCAACTTTTTGATGCTCACTGAGAAAAATGAAATTCGATAAAAGTTGGGAAATGCAATTTTTCTTTATAGAAAATATTGATGGGGACGCAGAATGCGTAATCTGTAATTATTTGTTTCCAATAAATAAATTATATAATATAAAAAGACATTATTCTCTTAAACATTCGGACTTTAAGGATTTAATTGAGGGGCGTGCAGAAAAATTGTTAGAGCTAAAAGCGAAATATTTCCTTTTACATGTTTCCCATAGAATTCCAAATAAAGACCATTTAGCATTAAAAAAAGCGTCTTATGTCGTAGCGCTAGGTTTAGCAAAGCAATGCCGCCCATTCACATATGGAATTTTTTTTAAAAATTTGATGACAGACGTCATTAAATGTTTTGGAGAAAATGAAAGAGGAATATTAGAACGATGCGAAAACATTGCGTTATCCTTAAGGACCATTTCCCGCAGAACGGAAAAAATTAGTCAATTTATTTTTTCTGAAACAAAAGAGAACCTTTTAAACTGCAAATATTTTTCTATTAGCCTGGACGAAAGTACTGACATTAATAATATTTGCCAGCTAATAATATTTATAAAATTTGTGGACGAAAATTTAAATTGTTATGAGACTCTTTGGGATGTTGTTTCTCTTCACGAACATGTAACAGGGCAAATTTTATTCGATACGCTTTTTAAAACGGTTTTATTGCAAAATTATAAAAATAAGCTAAGTTGCGTTTGCACAGATGGTGCAAAAGTAATGACCGGGGAAAACAAAGGCCTAGCAGGTATTTTTAAAAAAATTGATTTTCTTGCCCCTTTTTTCATTGCATTATCCACCAAGAAGCCCTATTCGCCAAAGAACTAAAAATGGTTAATGTAATGAGCACTTGCGTTAAAATAATAAAGAAAATAAGAGGTGGTCATAATGCTTTAACACATCGTAAATTTAAGACATTGCTAAATGCAGATTATGGCGATCTACTCATGTACACAGAAGTTAGATGGCTAAGTCGGGGAAAATGCTTAAATCGCCTTTTTCATTTAAGAAATGAAGTGGCCAGTTTTTTGAAAACTTTGGAACCTGACGCCGAGGAACTTCTAAATGTTTTTAATAATTCTGACTTTTTGATAGACTTTGCTTTTTGTTGTGACATTACTTCCTTATTTAATGATCTCAATTTATGCCTTCAAGGAAGAAACAAACTAATTTTCGACCTAATGAATTCCATAAATATGTTTAAAAGAAAACTTTCAATATTAATTAGTCAATTAGAGAATAAGAAACTAGATAGTTTAGAGAAAAGAAAACAAATATTTGTAGAACTACATATTAGTAGTTTAGGAAAAATAGATCAGTTCGTTTTTTTAATTAAGTCTCTGCATAAGACCATAGAAAGTAGAGTCCAAGACCTGGATTGCATAACAAATATTATTGATTTGCATAATTTTCCACTAACATGTGATAGTAGTAATTTAGACGATTTAGTTCAAGAAGAACTAGTTATTTTAAGAAATGATCTCAACATTCCGTTTGAAACGGGATGAAATTTTTGGGCCTTAATTGAGGATAGGAAATATCCGAACCTCAAAAATTATATTTATAAGCTGTACTCGATGTTTGGGACTACTTATAACTGCGAAGCAGCTTTTTCTAGTATGAAAATAATACTAACTAAATTAAGGAACAAAATGAATGATCAACATTTATCGGATCTCTTACGGATCAAGGAATATAAAGAGGAGGTAAATTTGGATCAACTCTTAAATTCTGAACAAAACTTAAATATAGTATTTTCTATCCTTTTGTTTTTTATGGATTTTGTATTTTTAATTTTGTTTATTATTATTTTTATATATTATTTTTTAATTCTATTTTTTTTTTTTGCATTTTTTCCCACGTTTTAAAAAAATTAAAAAAAAATATACTCCTAATTTTGTTCAATATATTTGCTCAGTGTAAAGCAGAGAAACATCACGCTGCTGCTCAGTGCAAAGCAGAGAAACGTCACGATGCAGAGCGCTGCGCGCCAACTTCGTGTTTTTTACACACACACTAATGCAAGGCAAACTTGTGATAGTATGTGTGTGCCGACCGCTGCTTTACAGCGTTGGGAGTCAATTGGCATTTCATTCCTCCACGCTCCCCACATTTTGGTGGGCTATAGGAAGCAGCTGTGCAATCAGCAACGTACCATGTTTACTGCGTCAACTCAACTCTTTCATTCATCTGTCAAATCTCAGCAATGCATAACTTAAGACCTCTTTATTCTATTTCAGAAGATCCTAACGATTTGGAGATTCTTACAACCCGGCATTTTATATGGGGCAAGGCAAACGCAACGATCGACGAGCCTGACTTGACCGACCTAAACGCAGGTCACCTTAGTAGCTGGCAAAAAGTGTGCCAAATGCAGCAAGCGTTCTGAAGGAAGTGGAGCACATCCTACTTGTCCCTCCTTCAAGAGCGTGGGAAGTGGAAGAGGACTCGGAAAAATCTCCAACCCGGAACAATGGTCCTGATAAAGGAGGACAATGCACCGCCACTCAAGTGGCCTCTTGGTAGAGTGACTAGCGTCATTACCGGATGGACGGCATTTTAAGATTTGTCATCATCCGCACCGCAAAGGGACTGGTCAGGATAGCCATAACAAGGATCGCCGTTCTGCCAATTGAAACCAAATCGGTTAAAAGCCATCATCTTTCAACGGGGGGAGCATGTTGACAGCAGATCGCCTAAATTTCATTGTTTACTATCAATTTGTAAATGTAACGTAATGTTTACTAGCAGCTGGCCGGATCTGCTTTGAGCTAACAGCACCATGTTAATTTTAACAGTACGAATGTAATACCTCGAACACAAACACTGTACAACTCTTACTATTCACTTCTTTCTTCTTGCACTAAAACTTCAAAAGTACACGATCTCTGAAACGAAAGCTAGGCCTTTTTATTTTAATTAAATAGGAGGGACAGAAGTGGGGTGCAAAACACGGTCCTTAAAACATTATAAAAATCGAATTCTCGACTACCCATTCAGAAATGTGAGAAAAATCAGCTATCTAAGTTAGATTCAGGATCGAAATGGCATTATTTTTTTAATGGTAATAGTCGTTAATCGGCTCATACGCTCTTTACAAATTTCCCATTGTCTGCCTTCACACCTGGAGTGAGCCTGAAATGAATAAGAAGTCTTAGAGTATAATTAACACTTCATTTTTTTGTGATTATGCATACCCGTTACTCAGCTAAAGAAAGTTCGAGGGAGATGCAGGAATGCATGCAGCAAAGCTTGCACTGCTCATAAGTTTTTAATCAGTGGTCCGATTTATAAAATGTCTTCTACATTTCGATAGGTATTAATAAACAAAGTTGCATTTATGCATTTCCTAAATTTGTAAAGATGTAGGCCCAGACCAATTTTAAAGTCGTTAAAGACAACTGTGGACGTTAGAGTGGGTGAAACAAACTTATGCAGCGTAAGAGCACTTTGAAAACCGAAGAACTTCTCAAATTTTTATACCCGATACTCGTAGAGTTAAATGGTATATTGTTTTCATGAGAAAGTATGCAACAGGTAGAAGGACACACGGACAGACGGACAGACGGACATGGCTAGATAGACTCCTCTAGTGATACTAATAAAGAAAAACGTCTCCTTCACTGCATTGGAAACTTCTGACTAAAACAAGGGTGTAAAATTCATAATTATTAATTTAATATTCAGTGTAGTTAGAGAGAGTGGGGTAAGTATAGTTAAGTGTAAGAATAATTTGCATTGGGGGGCAACTCTGAAAATTTGAGCCTTAGAAGCCACCAGTTGAAAAAGTTGAAAGGTGTCTTCTATGAACGTCAGATTTGATAAAATATTTTCATTCTGTTCGTTAAAGTACTTTTTAAAAATTATTCGAACGCAATATTTTCCGAATCGACATTTTATGCCCAATCCCTTTAATAACTCTTTTTTTGGTCTTTAATTTTCGGATTATTTAGTTAAAACTGCAAAAATCTCTTGTGGTGTAGGTATAGTTTATAGTTGGTTCTTTTTAACTTTTCATGACTTTTGTAGGTTGACATAAATAGTGATCATGGTCACGGTATTTGTTTTGCACATAGTTGCAGCTGTAAGCAAGATATCGATGAGGCAAGATTTAGTCAAACTCAGCCAAGTGGTTTAAGTGGCCCAACCACGGCCCAACAGAACATACATTTTAAAATGCGGAGTTTTTAAGGGGGGTAGTGTCTTTAGCATTAAAAAATTACCTAACTTTGAAATTGTTTTTATGAAAACTAGTTAGATGGATTTAATTCAAACCTTTTGTACATTTTTAAGTGTCATTTAAGTAACATCGGCTAATTTTTGTAGCCGATACTAACGGCTAATATATCGGTATCAAAGCGATTGCTGGAACACTATTAAAAACAAGCGTTTTGAGGATTTCCATTCTGCTTTTACATTTCGCTAAATAATTAAAAAAAACACGCTCGATTTTAAATTTTTTATTTTTCAGAATATTTTTTGATTTCTCTAAGTGAAAAATGCGCATTTGGGTAAAAAATTCGTCATTTTGATTTAAAAAAATTAAGTTACAAAATAAATAAAAAATTCTCCGGCGGCGTGTTTTTCTTATGCAGAAAAATATTTTTAATTTTTAATATTTTTAATATTTTTTTATTTTTAATATGTTCAAAATTAAACAAATTTTTTTTTGTAGGAAAATTTTATTAATATTAATTTTAGCCGAATTTTTAAAATTTTTGTCCGATTGACCTAAAACATTTTATGTATAATCTTAAGATGTTAATCTACAAGAGAAACAAGAGAGAACGGTATAAAACAGCTAAAGGAAGGAAGTGCGATTGAGATGAAGATATGCATGCAGCAATGCGACTGCTTGCACTGGTTCAGTTCCGTTATTTGGTAATAACTTTTTAATGAATGGTCCGATTTGAAAAAATTCTACTATCAAAAGGTATTAATAAGCACAAGAAAACTGCATTTATAGTTTTCCGAAATCCTTAAAGATGTATGTGTGATGTAAATAAACTTGCGCTGCGTGGGAAGTCCAAGAATATGTGTGGTAAGCCAAAGTTATAGCTTTTGTAGTTTCCGAGATCTCAGCGTTCATACAGACGGACAGACGGACATGGCTAGATCGACTCGGCTAGTGATCCTGATCCACAAAATATATCACTGTGGACGGCAGTCCACGAAGTGACAAAGGGCACCAGGAGAGTGTGCGAAGGCGTCTACTATTATATAGCCGCAGAATTGAAAATCTGCTATGAGGGTCCGATCATATCGAGTGATACACCAATCGAAAGGTATCGCAAAAAATAGACGGATTGCATACCAAGACTTAATCAATTTCAATTGGTTTGGGAGAGAGGGAGAGTGAAAATGAACATTTAGAAATTAGGAGCTGTTGGGGCCGGTGGGGAGAAATGTCCCCTTGTATAATTATAGTTGTGTTCCTATTAAAAATACTCGTTGAATGAGGAGTCATATGAAGTTATACCCAATACAAGATTTTAGGGGACTACTTAAAATGAAACTTTAATTATATTTGTCAGTTTGTCAGTCTGTCCCAAAACGTTGGTTTGAAGTCCTTGCTATTTAAGCGGGAAAACAGCTATAAATGTCTAAATTTCGTTAGCCCATAACTTGCAAAAAACTTAAGCTTATGCTTTACCTCATATTTAATGTATTTTTGTAATTTATGTAAAAACAATATTTAAAAAATTATGAACAAAACAAAAAAATATTTAACTTTTTTAGAGCTTTTTTTGTCTCAAAAACGGTTCTAACGATTTGCTTTAAAACTTTAATATGTATATCCCTTGAGATTCCTTAAATTTGGCATATAACACGTTATTATAAAAATTATTCATAAACATAAGTAGCCACTTTTGGCAGCTCAAAGCAACTAACGCTGCCTGACTATTAATTTTTGTTTGAGGTTATCCAAACTGTATTTTAGGGTTATAACATCATTTAAATTGTTTTTGCACGCTGCAATAGAAAATGCCTGTCAAGACTAAAGAAGAAAAAGGCTGGAATAGTTTTCAAGGGCGGGCCGAATGTAAACATTTTAGAAAGTGTATTTAATGACCAGTGTAATAATTATTCTTCACAAATGTTGATATCAGAACTGTTGAATGTTGAAGGTGCGATCGTCACTAGTTTTTTACATCGTTAAGAGGTGTTTTTTTCCCCGAGTTCAATATAGCCTTTTACTCTACGAGTAACAAGTATAATAAAGAAAGCTCTTCCTAGGCGGAGAGTGTTTTTTGCATAAAAATCTGCTCCAAGTTTGAAAACGATCGTCTATGCCGATTAGACTAGTTTCATGTTTTAAGTTATGACAATTAAAAAATAAACTTACGCTCATTTTGTCAGTTTTTAGTGCTTAATCTCCAAAGTAAAATGATACTAATCGAAAATATTTTAAAAAATGTTCCAAAAAATATAGATTGGTAACAGAGTCGCAAAATAATTTTATATTTGGACCTAACTTTTATACTTGTTTAGCAATAACCAAATTAGATGTGAACTGATCGAGTTGTTAAATAAGAACTATTGTCACGATTGAGAGCGAAGAATTAACATTGTCTTTGTGTTGGTTGCATCCCAGCATCGAACAAAATCTACAAACTATACACGTTGCGAGCGCTGCAACTGTTTTCGATGAAACAAAAACAAATATATAAACAAAATTAAAAAGCAAGCATAAATATTCCGTATGACATGCAGCTCAAAGATAATTTTGTACACAAACCAGAAAAGTACTCACAAATTTATTTTTAGATGTACAATAATCTACACATTTCTTTATTTTTAAAAAGCATACATTACATGGGATCTTGGAACGCATTATAAAATTGCACATATATACATGTACATGTCCCTAGGTTTCAATGAAATACATAAAGAACGCTATAGTCGATTGTCTTGATTTTAGATACTCGTTATAGCTAACTAATTACGGCTTTCCTTATATTACGTATCGTACGTGTGTTTAACCAAATGATTTATCCAGTGAACAAATTAGTTTTTATTGTTTGAAAAATGAATTACACGGGGGAATATGGGTACAAAATCGTCAATACGGTGGTTACGTAATATATGTAAACTGTATGTTGTACAACCCCACCAGTTTACTAGCACAAAAAAAAAACAATTAAAGAGCTATTCCATAAATTACATTTTGAGGTACTTTTAAAAATTAAAATTATTTTTTCTTTGCTAAAATAAAATATCCCTCACAATCAGTAATTTTGTATAAATAAAGTAAAATCAATAATGGGGGTTGATTTATCCCCCATATCCCACCCCCGGTGGATTCGCGCATGGGCGGTGACATTTGTCACAATAAACTGAGGAGTAACCAAGAAGTGCTTGTTTGGTTTGAATTCGTAAAATGTATCTTCAATAGACGTATAAATGAATATTTTTCTGATTCGTATAAATTAATATTTTTCTGATTCAAAAATTACACAGAAAAGAAACGAGGAAAATAAATGTATTGCAAAGAAAAGACTTCTTAAACCAAGTTTTATCATCGTTTTTTATACTCGTATATTAAAAAGGTATATTGTATCGTTGGAAAATATGTAACAGGTACAAGGCAGCCTCTAAAGTATATATATTCTTGATCAGGATCACTAGCCGAGTCGATCTAGCCAGGTCCGACTGTCCGTCCGCATGTCTGTCTGTCTGTATGAACGCTTAGATCTGGAAAACTATAAAAGCAAGAAGATTGGCATTAAGCAGTCAGATTCTAAGGTTTCCTACCAGGGCCACGCCCCCTCTATTGCCCACAATCGCCTTAAACAAATTAAAAAGGTGTCTGGGGCCCACACCTTCAAAGATTTTGGAAAAGTACAAAAGTGCAATTTTATTGTGTTTATCAATACCTATCGAAATGTAGAAGAAATTTTTCAAATCGTACCATTCGAATGGACCACGAATGCATTTGTTAAAAAGTTATGCGCGGTCAAGGTTTTATATCGCCATCACCCTCGCACGAAGCTTTGAATTATGTCACAATCCTATAAGTATGTTAGTCTTAATTAAATATTCCTAAGATGTGCTTATGCAGCAGCCAATGCATCTAGATCGACTGCATCCATTTCAAGGATGAAAAATGCGGATTCCAGTCCAATTTGAATATTAATGGCCCCGCCCATCTCTCATTAACATATTAATGGCCCCGTCCCCTTTCTAAATAACATATTAGGGCCCCCCGCCCCTCATTACCGTATGCGGGTTCTGAAACAACTAGTAGTATAATCCATAAATTAACTGATTTGAATGGGCTTAGATGTCATAAAAATGTCACGATCATGTCAATTTTTTTTTTTTTTTAATCTTGTAGATTTATTTCCTAAGACTATACTATAGGACTATAAGTTAATCGGACAAAAACTTTAGAAGTTAGGCTTAAATTAGTACAAGTAAAATTTTCCTTTTGAAATGCTACAGTCAGAATACTATATGGAGCCGTAGCAATAACAAAAACTATAGTTTTTTTTGGAGCAGAGCATTCTATATGACTATAGTAGCTATAGTAAATAAGCTATAGCATTTTTCAGGGACCGTAATCATTATGAGTTTTATTTTAAACCTCACACAATAATCCCTATTTTTGATCAAAAAAATAAAACTAAAAAATAATCATTATTTCTGATCGGAAAAAATAAAACTCATTGGACGCCACGTCTTTTCTATACCGATTTTAGTCCTATAAATCGAATGCAGACGTGCCACCTCTGACAAAAAAAAAGCTTGAACTTGGATTCTGGATCCCGTTAAATGGTATTCTAATTTTAGTCAACATTTAACAAAATACCACTACTTTTTGATACCTATAGTTAGTTCACTTAATCTAAAGAAGCTTTTCCTCTTGCTCTTAAGAATTCGAGATTATTGAGAATCGATTTAAATGTCAAACGAACTATAAGAAAAATGTCCTTAGCTAGGAAGAGAAAGTATCTTAAGAATTCGCTGTTTTTGAAGAACGGATTTAAATATCCAACAAAGTATAAGAAAAGGTTCGATACTGAAATCGATTTTTTTAGAACTGCGAATTCTTAGGAACAAGTAAAACTTTAGATTTTGTGGACCATTCTCTACTTACCTAAAGCACTGGACTTATACGTGGTAGAAGCATAAAAGGAAGAAATTTTATTAAAAAAATTAATTTTTTATGGAAAACTGTTATATATTCAGTATAATGTAGCTCCCAGCTCTCAGCTCTACTATAGTTTATTTACTATAGTAAAATATTTATTTGCTATAGTAAGATTTAGAAAATAGCTATAGCAGCTTTGCTATTGTATTCAAAGTGTGTTCTTATATATAGTCATATATTATAGTCACAGCGGAACTCTCTGCTTCTAAAGTGAATAAAAAAAAATGGCGAAAAACAAAGATTCTAAGGATATTTTAAGAAGCTTTAATGATGTAATGAAACGCAAGTGCAGTGCCAAATTTGTCGTAGGATTTTAAAGAAGGAGAGAATATACAATCTGAAGAAACACTTAGCTGACGTCCATAAAATTACACCGGATAACACCAGTGTAAAAACTGATAAGTACATAAAAAAACGAACTATTAAAGTTGAAATAAATAAACAACAACTAATACGGTCATACATAGGACTCGTTACGGAAAACCATATACCTTTTAATATATTAGACTCAAAAAACATGAAAAATATAATTGAACCTATTTGTCAAGGCCTTAACACTAAGAGTGGAAAACAGTTAGCTTTTAATAGTCAAAATTGTAAAAATGTGCTGGGTAAGGTTGCCAAAAATATTCGAACACATATAACAGAAGAACTAAGAAATCCTATACTTTCGCTTAAAATTGATAGTGCAACAAGATTAAATCGAAATATTTTTGGAATTAGTGCACAATTTATACAAAACAATGAAATACAATCAAGAATTTTAGGAATGACACAGCTAAAAGGACAAAATTCTAGTACTTCAAGAAACTTAGCCAAGGAAATACTATGCACTTTAAGAAAGTTCGACGTTAAGATAACACAATTAATTTCTATAACATCTGACAATGGAGCCAATATGATAAAGACTACAAAAATACTTTCACA
Source organism: Drosophila pseudotakahashii (assembly GCA_035046095.1). NCBI lineage: Eukaryota > Metazoa > Arthropoda > Insecta > Diptera > Drosophilidae > Drosophila > Drosophila pseudotakahashii. The sequence continues at coordinate 1,166,646 of JAWNOE010000015.1, forward strand.
TCAAAGTACTAATAATTTTGAGGATGAACATGTTGTTGAAGAAAATAACGCGAAATACTTAGAAAACCTTGATAACTTTGAAAACACTGAAGACGTGTACGTAGGTGCGTCGATGCGCAGCACACACGGCACAATTGTGTGCGATTGATGTCACAAAAAATACAAACATAAACAAATTTTTATTGCAATGCCGAAACATTACTAAGCATATACGGAAGGCTTCAAATGGATACAGTGAACTCTTTGACATAAAAAAACTGAAGTTGCCTCAATTAGATTGCCCAACTAGATGGGGCTCAACATATAAAATGATAGAAAGACTTAACCAAGCAAAGGACATTTTAATAACAATACAATCAATTAACAACAAGACAGACGAAGAAAATTTTAATTTTAATGACGCACTTTTGGATTTTATTTCTGGCTACACTACATCTATGAACCCCTTACAAAAGACTATAATTCAATTTCAATCGGAACAACTACACTATGGAAACTTTTACGCACTATGGCTTACTTGCAAACTGCAAACAGAACAAATTGTGGTATCGAACGCTCAGAATGCAATTATTACTTTGATTGGGCGGAGCCTTCTAATCAGTATAAACACAAGAAATAAGAAATTGCTTGAAAACGATGGAATGCTGGCATGCCTTTACCTGGATCCTAGATTTCACCATATATTAAACGCTGAACAAAAACAGAATGGTACAGAATTTTTGAAAACATTATGGAAGAAGATAATTCATCATGATCCAAAATTAAGCAGTAAACAAGGAAATGCAAGTCCATTAATCACCGACAATGAAACCAACTCTTCTTTTGATATTTTACACAATTATTTAAGCTCCCATTTACCAGAGACTCCTCCTACTACAGCAACAGATGTTAATAGAAAAATTGAGACTTTAAATCTATCGTACAGGAAAATACGCAATGTATTAAACTTTTGGCTCGAAAGAAAGTCAATTGATCCAGAATTATATGAACTCAGCCAAATATGCTTTGCTATGCCACCAACACAGGTATACATTTTGTAATTTATTCTATACAATAATCTGTACAACCTGTATCTTTTATAGGTCACCATAGAAAGAGCATTTTCATCCTTAAAATTAATATTGGCGGACAACAGAAACAGGATGAGTCAAAATACATTGGAAAACATACTTCTGGTCAAACTTAATTCAAATCATTTAGATGAAGCTATTCAAAATCTTCCGTTATTTGAAGACAATGATTCCGACACAGGAGACTCAGATGCAGATGCATAATTTAATTACGATTCCCAATTTTTCCAAATTCTGAAGTTTTTTTCTTACTCCAACTCTACTGGTTTGAAAGTGGATCGTAGTCTGATTGCCAATTTCATTGAGAAGCGTGATGGCTGCATCGGCAGCGATTTGCATGACATTTACCTCAAGAACTCCTTCGAATTCGAGCTGGTGACTGACAAGTGGTCAGATTCCTGTTTGCCTCGAATGCGAAGTGGCTACATAGAGGTTTCTTAAATTTTAACCTTTTTTCTAAGACTTTAAAATCCATTTTTTTATAATAAACAATCCGTTTTAAATATTAAAATATGTTTCTATTGTTCCACAAAATCAATCGAATGCCTAGCATTTTATTCTATTACAATTTTCCAAGTAAAAATGCTATAAGATATTTACTTTAGTTACTATAGCACTGCTGAGAGCAGTAGCTGTAGTAATATAGAATGCTCTGCTCCAAAAAAAAACAAGAGAGAACGGTATAGTCGGGTGCCCCGACTATCAGATACCCGTTACTCAGCTAAGGGAGTGCGAGGGAGATAGATATATAAAATCTTTGATCGGGCATAATTTTTAAACGAATGGTCCGATTTGAAAAATTTCTTCTACATTTCGATAGGTATTGAGAGTCACAATAAAACTGCATTTTTAGTTTTCCAAAATCTTTAATGGTGTGGGCGCCAGACACCTTTCAAAAAATGGTGTAGGGCGATTGAGGGCGTTAGAGGGGGCGTGGCACCATTTTGAAATAAACTTGCGCTGCGTAGGAACTCCAAGAATATGCATGCAAAATGCCAATCCTCTAGCTTTTATAGTTTCCGAGATCTCAGCGTTCATACGGACGGACAGACGGACAGACGGACATGGCTAGTTCGACTCGGCTAGTGATCCTGATCAAGAATATATATACTTTATAGGGTCGGAAAAGCTTCCTTCTCCCTGTTACATACTTTTGCACGAATACAATATACCCTTTTACTCTACGAGTAACGGGTATAACTATAGTTTTTATACCCGTTACTCGTAGAGTCGAACTAGCCATGTCCGTCTGTCCGTCTGTCCGTCTGTCTGTATGAACGCTGAGATCTCGGAAACTACAAAAGCTAGAAAGTTGGGATTACACACACATATTCTTGGGCTTCCCACGCAGCGCAAGTTTGTTTCAGACGGTGGCCACGCCCCCTCTAACGCCTACAATCGCCCTAAACCATTTTTTGAAAGGTGTCTGGCGCCCACACCTTTAAATATTTTGGAAAAGTAAAAATGCAGTTTTATTGTGATTATCAATATCTATCGAATTGTAGAAATCGGACAATCCATTAAAAAGTTATGTGCAAAAAATGAAACAGCCACTAGATGGCGCTAGTAGCTTTGACGCGTGCATATATTAATCTCTCTCCCACTCCCTTTAGCTGAGTAACGGGTATCTAATAGTCGAAGTACTCGACTATAGCGTTATCTCTTGTTGTTATTGCTACGGCTCCATATAGTATTCTGACTGTAGCATTTCAAAAATGCTTTGCTCCAGGCTTCATAGAAATAACTCTCGTAGCTATAGCAAATAGTAAAAACTACAAATATAGCATAGCATTTTTACCTTTAAATTTTAAAGGTAAAAAATTTAAAAAAGAACTTACCAGGGGGCAAGTTTTTTCTACTCTTAAAAGAATGGTAAAAACAGAATAAAAATCCGATAATTTTTGGTGGTGATCACCGCAAAACGCACTTTTTTAAGTGCCTGTGTGTTTTACATGTGGATTTACATGGATTTGAGCCATACGCGGCTTGTTTTATTCGGTGGGATGTAAACTTTAAGTTTGTACCCATTATGATTTTACAACGGATTTATGTAGAGTTTTTACGATACATACAGCCGACTTACAGTGGACCAAAACACACATTTTTCATCTTTGTCGAGCTGCTGCGCTGCCATTACTTATCCAATCATATTGATTTGTATGGCAGAGTTAAGCTTTGATCTATTGACTTTAAAATTAAACAAAAACTGACCCAATTGGTTGGATATGTGCCGAGATATTGGAAGAAATTCGAAAAAAGTCCGATATTTAACATTTTGAAAAAAAAATTAGTGGTATTTTCGTGATTTGGGGGTCCAACACTAACAGAATTTTCCATCAATTGCTTTGGAGCTCTCCAAGAATATTATTTTATTTTGTTATTTTGTAAACTAGTGTAATAATATACAAAAGTTTTAAATTAAATCCATCTAACCAGTTTTTATAGAACAAATAGCAAAGTTAGTTGATTTTTTGATGCCAAAAATGGTTTGTTAATCGACTAAGGTTGAAATCTGAAGTTAACGTCATTAATTTCTACTTGGGGTGGACCTGCTTCGTTAGGATTGATTGACTCTGCCTTATCCATTGTTCAATGCGTACACTCAAGATCGAGAACTGACTAGTTTAATTGAAAAGTAGGTTCTACCCCTAGCGGCGGCACCTGCAACTGAACTGAAGATAAAATGGGAAACAGCAAGAATCTCAGCCTTTCAGAGAAATAGCTACTTGGCGCAAAAATTTTTCTATTTTTTGTATGTGTACTACATGTATATAGGAACAGGTTCCCTTCAGTTCCAGAAATCAGTTTTCACTCGTGAATCAATCAGTTTTCACTCGTGAATCACCAGGTGAATCACTCGTGACATATAATTTGGCTCTCGGACGCACGCGTGATTTTCCATAGAGACATTTGTTTGAGATGTCTTACCCCTTACCCTAGTGACAGCTCAAATGACAATTTCTTCGAAGTCACCGGTGATATCACCAATGCCTTATACGAATTTGTCATATGAGACGTCACCACCCTGTGACATGTCACGCATGATTTCACGTGTGACTTTTTCCAAAATATCATCAGCAATTTCATTACAAAACAAGAAAGGAAGCTAGCTTCGGCCAGCCGAAGCTTATATACCCTTGCAGATCATTTCTATTAATTTACAAAAACATTAAATTTAAATGAACTTGCGTATATGTTACAACAATCCAAATTTTAGCTGCTTTCGTATAATTAATTTTTTGATCCTACCTATGGCAGCTATATGATATAGCCGTCCGAATTTTGTTAAATTTTATACGAAATTTTTAAATAATGAAGAAAAGCCATATCCCAGAGAAGAAGGGAATGTAATAAAAGTCAACAAAGATATAATTTGTTTCCGATTTTTAAAAAATTGTATTCGAAATTCAGAAATATTTTAAAATTTGTATTCCCAAAAGTAGAAGGTAATATTTCAAAAAACACCCAAGCTAGAATTTTTTGACGGTTTTTTTTCGATCCTTCCTATGGGAGCTATAAGATATAGTTGTCCGATCCGGTCGGTTCCGACATATATACTACCTGCAATAGAAAGAAGACTTTTGGGAAAGTTTGAGCGCGATAGCTTTAAAACTGAGAGACTAGTTTGCGTAGAAACAGACGGACAGACGGACGGACAGACGGACAGACGGACGGACAGACGGACAGACGGACGGACAGACGGACAGACGGACATGGCTAGATCGACTCGTCTTGTCATGCTGATCAAGAATACATATACTTTATGGGACGGAAACGTCTCCTTCACTGCGTTGCAAACTTCTGACTGAAATCATAATACCCTCTGCAAGGGTATAAAAAACCAAAATTACATACAAATTTATATTTATATTTTCATTTTATTTATTATACCCTTGCAGAGGTGACGTTTCCGACCCCGATCTAGCGATCTAGCCATGTCCGTCTGTCCGTCCTTCTGTCCGTCTGTCCGTCTGTTTCTACGCAAACTAGTCTCTCAGTTTTTGAGCTATCGGGATGAAACTTTCCCAAAAGTCTTATTTCTATTGCAGGTAGTATATATGTCGGAACCGGTCGGATCGGACAACTATATCTTATAGCTCCCATAAAAAGGATCGAAAAAAAAACGTAAAAAAATCTAGCTTTGGTGTTTTTTGAAATATTACCTTCTACTTTTGGAAATACTATTTTTTAATATTTCGGAATTTCGAATAAAATTTTTTAAAAATCGGAACGGTCGGAAAATTAAATGGAAATTAATAGGAACAAAATTATATCTTTGTTGACTTTTATTACATTCTCTTCTTCTCTGGGATATGGCTTTTCTTCATTATTTAAAAATTTCGTATAAAATTTAACAAAATTCGAACGGCTATATCATATAGCTGCCATAGGAAGGATCAAAAAATGAATGCAAAAGTTATACGAAAGCAGCTAAAATTTGGATTGTTGTAACATATACGCAAGTTAATTTAAATTTAATGTTTTTATAAATGAATAGGAATGATCTGCAAGGGTATATAAGCTTCGGCTGGCCAAAGCTAGCTTCCTTTCTTGTTTATCGAGTATTACTATAAAAGAGTAGATGTCGATTTGCGTCATGTTCCCCCAGCCCAAACTATAAGACCTAAAATTCTGGAATAAATTGGGTCTGAATCGTGTGTTAGAGGAGGTGTGCACTAAGAAAGGATTTTTTAAAATTCGGCTTCTAAGGACTCTCGAAAAATGCAAAATTGGTTGATTAAAACATCAACCATTCCCACAGTTTTCAACCAAACAAGTTATTATTTTTTTTTTTTAAGCTTTGTTTGTGGAAATCTTCGAAAGCCCAGAAGATGAGCCCCAACCGACTTCCGGTTGGGGCACTTAATTAATTTTTCCGCACCGATTAAGCGATCGGATCAGTTTTTTTTAAAAGTGTGGAGCTATGCCATACAATCCGTAAGGTTTTTTTTTTTTTTTGGACCCACAGTTGATTTTATGATTTTTTTTGTTTGCGGGGGCTGCGGGGGGCCTTTTTGGCAGCACGTTGTTTTTGTTTTTCGCAGCACACACGAACGTCAGCAAAAGCAAAGCGAGAGAGTAGTGAGCAGAGAAAGAGTCATTTGAAGCGAAAAAGAGGCGGCTAATGTTTTTTTTCTGGTTTAGAAACACCTGATAAAATTTGTACTATTTGGATACCAGAACGGATTATCTAATGGATGCAATTCTAAATCCAAATGTGTAGCTAATTTGTTAAATTTATAAGGTATTTTTGTTTTGATCGAGTATTACTATAAAAGAGTAGATGTCGATTTGCGTCATGTTCCCCCAGCCCAAACCATAAGACCTAAAATTATGGATACAATTGGGGTTCAATCGTGTCTTAGAAAGGGTGTGCACTAAGAAAGGATTTTTTGAATTTCGGCTCCTAAAGACTCCCAGGACTCTCGAAAAATGCGAATTTGGTTGCTTAACATGTTAACCATTCCCATTCAACCTAACAAGTTTATATTTTTATTTTAAGCTTTATTTATGGAAATCTTTAAACCCCCAGGAGATGAGCCCCAACCGACTTCCGGTTGGGGCACTTAATTAATTTTTCCGCACCGATTATGCGATCGGATCCGTTTTTGCTTAGAGTGTGGAGCTATGCCGTATAATCAGTAAGGTATTTTTGTTTTTTTTTTTGACCCACGGTTGTATTTATATGATTTTTTTTTGTTAGATTTCAAGGTTGCGTGGGCCTATTTATTTTTTGTTTGCTTCGGGAGTTCGGACCGCCGAACGATTTTCGAACACAGTTCTCACAAAGACAACGTCAGCAGAAGCAGAGCGAGAGAGTAAAGAGCATAGAGAGTCATTTGAAGCGGAAGAGAGGATTAGAACGGATTTCAAGGGGAGAGCAGTAAAAAACTTTCAGTTGTCAAAATTACATGTAAAAACGAAACGACACACAACGTTCATATGCATTTATCTTAAATAACAATGTAATCGTATCAATTTAGCGTCGCTTGTGAACGGTTGTGTTTACTTTTGTGCTATAAGTTTTTTGTGTTTTTCAGTGATTTTTCGCGAGTGTCTTGCGTTTGTTTATAAACAAAGCTTAGCCTAACAACTGTGTTAGTGTTTTTAAATAAATCTCCCAGTAAACGGGTACATGGTTATAGTTATTTTAACATTTCTATTGGATTTGTTTCATCGCTTGTCTTTGTTAGTGTAAATTACACGCTCTAAACTTGCTAAAACTCTTGTAATCTCTTTCCCACTCTCCCGCTCTCACTCTCTGAGAGCTTGCTGTACTTCTAATTTCTCTCTCTCTTGCTTGCTTTACATTTGTAACTGTTCGTGCGTATAGTTGTTGGTGCCCCACAAGCCACGCTCAGTCGATAGAAGATTTTTTCTCTCGCGCTCTCTTGTTTATAATTAAATTTGCGATCTCGCGCTCTTATACTTTTCGTTGTTTTGTGTCTTTGCGGTTTTGGAATTTGATCCCAGTGCCAAATTTACTTCAGGTATTTTTTTCAACATTTTCCTATTCCTATTCCTATTTCTTTGAATAACCTTTTTTTTCTTTACAATGGCTCTTATCTGTACCAAGAAAAGTTGTTCTCTTCCGATGTCAACTAAAGATTCTTTTATTATCTGCTGGCTCTGCGAATCGGTCATGCACGTCAAATGTGCAGGATTTACTGGCAGAGTTAAAGACTTCATTGAAATTCATTCCGGTCTCATGTGGGCATGTGAGTCCTGCAAGGAAATGACAGTCGAGATGAGTAGCTTTATGAGGCAGACTCGAGACGGTATATTGAACCTTTCACGAGTTTTTAAACAGCTCAATGACGGGTTCAATTCTGTTTGTGAACAATCGAGTATTACTATAAAAGAGTAGATGTCGATTTGCGTCATGTTCCCCCAGCCCAAACCATAAGACCTAAAATTATGGAATCAATTGGAGTTGAATCGTGGCTTAGATAGGGTGTGCACAAAGAAAGGATTTTTTGAAATTCGGCTCCTAAAGACTCCAAGGACTCTCGAAAAATGCGAATTTGGTTGCTTAACATGTTAACCATTCCCACAGTTTTCAACCTAACAAGTTGATATTTATACCCGTTACTCGTAGAGTAAAAGGGTATATTGTATTCGTGCAAAAGTATGTAACAGCTAGAAGGAAGCATTTCCGACCCTATAAGGTATATATATTCTTGATTGGGATCACTAGCCGAGTCGATATAGCCATGTCCGTCTATCCGTCTATCCGTCTGTCTGTCTGTCTGTCTGTCTGTCTGTCTGTCTGTATGAACGCTGAGATCTCGGAAACTACAAAAGCTAGGAAGTTGGGATTACCCACACATATTTTTGGGCTTCCCACGCAGCGCAAGTTTGTTTCAGACGATGGCCACGCCCCGTCTAACGCCCACAATCGCCTTAAACGATTTTATGTGTGTGTCTGTGTCTGGCGCCCGCACTATTAAAGATTTTGGAAAAGTTAAAATGCAGTTTTATTATGTTTATCAATACCTATCGAAATGTAGTAGAAATTTTTTAAATCGGACCATTCGTTAAAAAGAGGGTATTATGATTTCAGTCAGAAGTTTGCAACGCAGTGAAGGAGACGTTTCCCCATAAAGTATATATATTCTTGATCAGCAGGACAAGACGAGTCGATCTAGCCATGTCCGTCTGTCCGTCTGTCCGTCCGTCTGTCCGTCTGTTTCTACGCAAACTAGTCTCTCAGTTTTAAAGCTATCGGGCTCAAGCTTTCCCAAAAGTCTTCTTTCTATTGCAGGTAGTATATATGTCGGAACCGACCGGATCGGACAACTATATCTTATAGCTCCCATATGAAGAATCGAAAAAAAAAACGTAAAAAACGTAAAAAAAATTCTAGCTTTAATGCTTATACCCGTTACTCGTAGAGTAAAAGGGTATATTGTATTCGTGCAAAAGTATGTAACAGGGAGAAGGAAGCTTTTCCGACCCTATAAAGTATATATATTCTTGATCAGGATCACTAGCCAAGTCGAACTAGCCATGTCCGTCTGTCCGTCTGTCCGTCCGTATGAACGCTGAGATCTCGGAAACTATAAAAGCTAGAGGATTGGCATTTTGCATGCATATTCTTGGAGTTCCTACGCAGCGCAAGTTTATTTCAAAATGGTGCCACGCCCCCTCTAACGCCCTCAATCGCCCTACACCATTTTTTGAAAGGTGTCTGGCGCCCACACCATTAAAGATTTTGGAAAACTAAAAATGCAGTTTTATTGTGACTATCAATACCTATCGAAATGTAGAAAAAATTTTTCAAAGCGGACCATTCGTTAAAAAGTTATGCCCGATCAAAGATTTTATATATCTATCTCCCTCGCACTCCTTTAGCTGAGTAACGGGTATCTGATAGTCGGGACACCCGACTATAGCGTTCTCTCTTGTTTTTGAAATATTACCTTCAACTTTTGGGAATACTATTTTTTAAATATTTTTGAATTTCGAATAAAATTTAAAAAAAATCGGATGACTATATCATATAGCTGCCATAGGAACGGTCGGAAAATTAAATGGTAATTAATAGGAAAAAAATTATATCTTTGTTGATTTTTATTACATTTTTTTCTTCTCTGGGATATGGTTTTTCTTTAACAATTTAAAATTTCGAATAAAATTTAACAAAAATCGGATGGCAATGTAATACGAAAGCAGCTAAAATTTGGATTGTTGTAACATATACGAAAGTTCATTTAAATTAATGTTTTTGTAAATGAATAGGAATGATCTGCAAGGGTATATAAGCTTCGGTTGGCCGAAGCTAGCTTCCTTTCTTGTTATATATCCATCTCCCTCGCACTCCCTTTAACTGAGTAACGGGTATCTGATAGTCGGGGCACCCGACTATAGCGTTCTCTCTTGTTTTATTTCAAGCTTTATTTATGGAAATCTTTAAAACCCCAGGGGATGAGCCCCAACCGACTTCCGGTTGGGGCACTTAATTAATTTTTCCGCACCGATTATGCGATCGGATCCGTTTTTGCTTAGAGTGTGGAGCTATGCCGTATAATCAGTAACGTATTTTTGTTTTTTTTTTTTTGACCCACGGTTGTATTTATATGATTTTTTTTGTTTCAAGGTTGCGTGGGCCTATTTATTTTTTGTTTGCTTCGGGAGTTCGGACCGCCGAACGATTTTCGAACACAGTTCTCACAAAAACAACGTCAGCAGAAGCAGAGCGAGAGAGTAAAGAGCAGAGAGAGTCATTTGAAGCGGAAGAGAGGCGGCCAACTTTTTTTTTTCTGGTTTAGGAACATTTGAGCAAAGTTTCACAATTTGGATACCAAAACTGATTATTTCATGGATGCACTTCTAAGAAAAAAAGTGCAGCTAATCCCTTAAATCCATAAGGAATTTTTGTCTTCACTTAAAATAATTTTTAGAACGGATTTCAAGGGGAGAGCAGTAAAAAACTTTCAGTAGTCAAAATTACATGTAAAAACGAAACGACACACAACGTTCATATGCATTTATCTTAAAAAACAATGTAATATCTGCGTGCACAAATAAAAATTGCAATTTAAGAAAAAGCCAGACTTCACAAGTTTTGAAAGAATTGGTCATAAATTGTGTTGTAGAGGATGGGGGCAAGAAGGAAATTGTTTGAAAAATGTGTCTCCAAAAGACTAACAGGAAACCTTAAACATCGCTAAATCTTGACTTTTAGACCGAATTACTTACAGTTTACACCCAAACGAGTTAGTGCGCCATGTTTTAGTTTTCTTTTATTATCGGAATTTTATTAATCCAGCTGTTGAGCCCCAACCGACATTGGGGCACTTAATTTACTTTTAACCCACCGATCCTGCGATTGGATCCGTTATTCGGTTAAACCATATTGGCCGTAGCGTACCATAGGTATTTGTGTGTTATTTTCAATATTTTTTTAAGTTTTTAAGGTTTTTCGGGGGTTTATTTGCAGCACTCTGTTTGTTTTTCTTTTAATTCAGCTGGCCAAAACGATTAGGTTAAGGTGGGAATAAAGTGTGGTTAATGCGGGGTTAAGTTGTGGCTAAGGGGGTAATTGCTAGATTAGGGTGACGCTAACAGGTAATGTAAAGAAAGGGTGAAGGTGAAAAATGTAAGGTTATTTTTGACTTTTGCGAGGATAAGGTGGGTTAAGATGACAAACAAGAAAAAGTGATGTTTAAGTAGAATTACAGTGGGTTTTAAGCAAGGAAACATTTTTTTCTAGATTCTAGACTAGAGTGGGAAAATTGTTGGCTAAGGAAAGAAAGAAATGGTGCTATGGTGGAGAAAGGTGGTTAAAATAATGGTTTTTTGGCGTGAAGGCTGAATATGGATGAGTTAGGCGAGGAAATAGTGAAAACTGCATTAAGGTGTTAAAAAATTGTGCCTGGGGTGAGAGACAAGTGGGGTTAAGGCGGTGTAAAGGAAAGGTAAGTTATGGTTAGGGGTTATGGTAAAATATTAGGTGGGTTTACTGTAGTGCTCAGCTAAGGTTAGGCGGGATTTTACGTGGATATTAATTAAAAATCTGAAATATAATAAAATCAGGTTACTATCTAGAGCAAGAAATGATTTGCTAATAATAGCGGACAACGTCGCTTCGGGTATTGCTAGTTTTCTTATAAAAAAGAATAAATTAACGGATTTCGTGAAAACAGGTCTTAATCTAACCAGGGACTGACAGAAATACAACCATTGGGACAAAGCCTTTTTGACCTTTTTTGGCTCTTAAAACGATGCACGCGGACGCAGCTTCAACTTTCCTAAAATCAAGAAGAAAGTCCAAAAAACTTTTTAGAAAAGTATAAAAAAAATAGTTTTAAATAGTTTTTTTTTTATTTTCCATCAAAGTTGAAAAACATGGAAAAAAATAGTGTCTGGCGACCACACCTTTAAAGATGAGTAAAAGATCAGTTTTATTGTGTTACCTATCGAAATGTAGAACAATTTTTCAAATCGGACCATTCGTTAAAAAGTTATACGCGATCAAAGTTTTATATATCCATCTCCCTCTCACTCCTTTAGCTGAGCAACGGGTATCTGATAGTCGGGGCACCCGACTAACGCGTTCTCTCTTGTTTTAATTTAATATAAAAGAAGAACGGAAACTAACTTTGGCAAGCCAAAGTTTTAAAACCTTTACAGATTTCACGAATAAACAAGAAATGAAGTTAACTTCGGCAAGCCAAAGTTTATATACCCTTGCAGTTATAATAAGTACTCAAAGTTTAGTCCTCACTCAAAAAAAAATTGCTCTAATGAATGAGCCGAACAATGTCGTGGAATAACTGCATTAGTGTAGTTCCTATAAAATACAGTCAAATCTTTGAATGTGCCTTTAGTCAACTTAACCAACTTAAAGGCTGTTATAAATCATTGAAGGTGTATCTTTTGTCCGTTAAATTCCGGGATGGCATTCGAGATATCTTTTATATACGGCCATTGGGCTGCTGGATCCGCTATTATGTTTTATTTTATGGCTGCCACACTTATATCTAATTCTATATCTTTATACCCTTGCAGAAAACTGTACAAAAAAATCAAAAAACTGTTGAGCTATACATAAGTATCCATACATACGTTCAGATGCATTTACTTACAGTTTACACCCAAAAGAGTTAGTGCGCCATGTTTTAGTTTTCTTTTATTATCGGAATTATTTTAACCCAGCTGTTGAGCCCCAACCGACATGGGGGCACTTAATTTACTTTTAACCCACTGATCCTGCGATTGGATCCGTTTTTCGGTTAAACCATGTTAGCCGCAGCGTACCATAGGTATTTGTGTGTTATTTTCAATATTTTTTCAAGTTTTTAAGGTTTTTCGGGGGTTTATTAGCAGCACTCTGTTTGTTTTTCTTTTAATTCAGCTGACCAAAATTATAGATTTAGGATACCAAAACGATTGGGTTAAGGTGGGAATAAAGTGTGGTTAATGCGGGGTTAAGTTGTGGCTAAGGGGGTAATTGCTAGATTAGGGTGACGCTAACAGGTAATGTAAAGAAAGGGTGAAGGTGAAAAATGTAAGGTTATTTTTGACTTTTGCGAGGATAAGGTGGGTTAAGATGACAAACAAGAAAAAGTGATGTTTAAGTAGAATTACAGTGGGTTTTAAGCAAGGAAACATTTTTTTCTAGATTCTAGACTAGAGTGGGAAAATTGTTGGCTAAGGAAAGAAAGAAATGGTGCTATGGTGGAGAAAGGTGGTTAAAATAATGGTTTTTTGGCGTGAAGGCTGAATATGGATGGGTTATACTGGAGTTAAGGCGAGGAAATAGTGAAAACTGCATTAGGGTGTTAAAGAAGTGTGCCTGGGGTGAGAGACAGGTGGGGTAAAGGCGGTATAAAGGAGAGGAAAGTTATGATTAGGGGTTATGGTAAAATATTAGGTGGGTTTACTGTAGTGCTCAGCTAAGGTTGGGCGGGATTTTACTTGGATTTAAAATCAGGTTACTATCTATAGCAAGAAGTGATTTGCAAATAGTAGCGGACAACGTCGCTTCGGGTATTGCTAGTAAAACACAAATAGTGGGACTTCTAATTTAAGAAGGAAAACCAATCCCACAAATATGGGGGCTCATCCTACGTGAAAAGTGTTAAGTAAAACGACGAAAAGTGTGCAAGAAACAAAGATTTACAACGACGAAGACTGTGGGAACTGAAAAGAAAAGCTTGGAAAAACGACGTACGAGTGTGTAAAAACGACGCTACAAATACCACGATAATCTGCACTATACATATGCTTAAAACGACGCGTAAGTGCATTTAAACGACGAGTACAGACCGTGAGTGTGAACGACGGATACGAGTAGAAGGAAGAACAGCGAGTACGAGCAAAGAATAACTTGCAAAAAGTGTGCAAAAATTGTTTCTGCAACCATGACGACCCTTGCTGATTTTGATTCGGTTTTACAGGCGTTGAGAACTGAAAAAAAGAAGAATGTGGACCTTTTACACAAATTTGTGTACGAATACGACGGTGATCGGCATAATCGAAAAAGACTGCATGGTTTCGAAGGCTTTGATTTTGTGGAAAGTGATGAGCTCTTCAACCAGAAAGTGTCTTACGTCGCGCAAAATTTGTTAAACAACGACCTCACCATAATTTGCAGCATTTTGGGCTTGCAACACGACAAAAATGATCTTATGCTGCACATTTTCCGAAATTTGCGTGTAGGAAAACTACTAGAAGATGCTGATCAAGAGGAATTTGATGACGATGAAATAGACGAACAAGAGGAGAATAACGAAGACAACGACGAGAAAAGTTCAAACGATTAAGACGACGAGTTTCGTTCTATACGCAGCAACGCAGAAAAGCAGGCAAAGAGGAGCAAAAAAAACGCAAAGGGTGGGACAGTGGCGTCCAAGAATAACGATTCCGCTTTGGTACAAAGTTTCGGCGTGAATTTGCCGCGATTTTCCGTAAACTTCCGCGATGTAGAAGATTCTATTCGACCATTCAGTGGAGATGATACCCTTGCAGTTGAGGTTTGGGTTTTCGATTTCGAGGACATGGCTTCCATTATGTATTGGGATGACCAGAAAAAATTCTTTTTCGCGAAACGTTCTCTTAAAGGTCTCGCTAAAATGTACATTATGAGTGAGCGCGGTATCAGAAGTTGGCAAATGTTGAAAGTTGCATTGATCAAAGAGTTTAAAGCCAAAGTGAATGGTGCTCATTTACATAAGTTGCTATCCGAAAGGAAGATCAAAAACAATAAAAATGTTCAAGAATATCTTCTTAAAATGAAAGAAATGGCTTCTCGTGGAAGTGTAGACAACAGTGCACTTATGCAGTACGTGATTGATGGCATCAATGATTTGAGCGTCAATAAATCGATTTTGTACAACGCTAAAGACTTGAAAGAGTTCAAGGAAAAGTTAAAAATTCGTGAAAAATCCGTAAAGCCTAATTATCAAGAAGACAAGTCGAAATCGCGATCGGCAAAAACAGTGCAGGCCAAAAGGACGTGTCCGTGCAAAGAAAGGTGAATTGCTACAACTGTGGTGCAAGTGGTCATACATCAAATCAGTGCCCTAATCCAAGCAACGGTCGGAAGTGCTTTAATTGCAATAATTATGGACACATTTCTAAAGACTGCCCCACAGGAAAAAATGAAACGGTTGAAACTCCGAAAAATACGCGCAAAGTATCGGATGATAAACTATCGATGTGTGAAGAAATTCGTATAAGGAACAACAAGTACACAGCTCTTATTGACACAGGCAGCAAATACAACATTATGAGTGAAACAACGTACGTAAGCTTGAATAAGCCTAAATTGAGTGCTGTGAACATTTTTCTAGACTCGCATTCTCCGAGCGGTGTATTATCGACGATCAAATCGAGCAGTGGCTCAAGGACGGAATCATCGAGCACTCTGAGTCCGAGTACAGCAGTCTGGTCGTACTAGTCAAGAAGCGCGACAACACATCTCGACTCTGCATTGACTACAGAAGGATTAACAAGAGATATGTTTCCCCTTCCCTTGATCGAAGACCAATCGGACCGTCTGCAAGATGCTCACGTATTCAGCACGCTGGACCTTAAGAACGGATTTTTCCACGTTAACGTCGACGAAGAAAGCCGCAAGTTCACGTCCTTTGTAACCCACAATGGCCAATATCAGTTCCTGAAAGTCCCTTTTGGTATTACGAATTCTCCAGGCATATTTCAAAGGCACGTTAACGCCATTTTCCGAGACTTGTCCCGATCTGGTATCGCGATTCCCTATGTCGACTATATCATTGTCCCAGCTGCAGACGAAGGCGAAGCAGTTGCCAATCTCAAGACAGTCGTCAAGCGCTGTGAAGACTACGGTTTGGTGATCAACCTAAAGAAATGCTGTTTCCTCAAAAAGAAAATCGAGTTCCTAGGTCATAGCATTGAAAACCAAAAGATTTGTATCTCAGATGAAAAGACGAAGGCTGTGACGAAGTTTCCTTTGCCGACAAACCAGAAGCAACTACAAAGCTGGGTCTGGTTGGATACTTCCGGAAATTTATCCTAAACTTTTCAATCATAGCCAAACCTTTGACCGACCTGATGAAGCACGACGCCAAGTTTGTTTTCTCCGACAGACTCTGATTACCCAGAAGCCAGTTCTCAAGATTTTTCATCCTCAGCACGAAACAGAGCTTCATACAGATGCATCGATTGATGGTTTCGGAGCAGTTCTGCTTCAAAAGTCGCCCAATGACAACCAGATACACCCAGTTTACTACATGGAAAAACTATGGAAAAAAGAGAAGTCTGTACTCGAGTCGCACGTTGGATCCTTGCACTTCAAGAGTTTAACTTTGAAGTTGAACACAGATCATGTACACGCATACGTCATGCAGATGCTTTAAGCCGTTACCCTGTAATGATGATCTCCGACGAAAGCGTGCTCAGCAAATTAAAGAGTGTTCAATCGCAGGACGAGGAACTAAAAGCTATAATTGACATCCTTGCTGAGAAAGCTAGCTACAACAATTTTTTCATGAGGTCTGGTCTTATGTACAAATTGGTGAACGACGATGAACTGATAGTTGTACCACCAATCCTCCAACGCGAAATCATTCGACAGGCTCATGAAAAGGACATTTTTCGGTAAAGAAGACGAAGGAAATCATCGAAAAAGAAATATTACATTCCAAAACTTGAAGACAAGATTCAACGACAAATCAAATGTTGCATTCCGTGAATTGTCCTTAACCGCAAACTTGGGAAAAAGGAAGGAGAGTTACACCCATTGCCGAAGGAAGCGGAGCCGCTTCAAACAATCCACATCGATTTTTTGGGACCTCTCGAATCGACTCACAAGGCATACAAGCACATTCTTGCTGTCATTGACGGGTTCACTAAATTTTGTTGGTTGTATCCCACAAAATCAACATCTTCCAAGGACGTCATCACCAGACTGGAAGCTCAGAGCGCAATATTTGGCAATCCTGTACAAATAATATCCGATCGAGGCACAGCGTTCACTTCAGACGACTTCAAAAAGTATTGTGAGAACAAGGGTATTGAACTTCATGCAGTTACCACAAGAGTTCCAAGAGCAAACGGGCAAGTTGAACGCCTCAACGCCACAATTGTATCCGTGCTCTCCAAACTGTCTATAGATGATCCAAGCAAGTGGTACAAGTTTGTGAACCAGGTTCAACAGACCATCAATTCGACGTACTGCAGGAGTACACATACTACTCCATTCGAGCTACTCGTAGGCATCAAGATGCCCACTAAAACTGACGCTAAGCTGAAGGAAATGATCGAGCAAGAACTAATCCAAATGTTCCAGGACAATCGAGACGAGATCCGCAAAGCTGCCAATCAACAGATCCTTGTCATGAAAAACGAGAACAAGCACTCGTATAATCTCAGACGTAGACCAGCAACAACATACAAAGTCGGCGATATTGTCGCTATCAAACGCACTCAGCTTGGTGGTGGGCCTAAGTTAAAGCCTAAGCCCAAGGACACTTACGATGTGGTAAAAGAATCTTTATCTTCTGACGGGCCAAGATGCACTACCCCTTTCGCCGAATATATGAAGCCATGGATACAAGTATCCTCTGACGACGACGACGATACATTCGGGACGAATGTTTAGAAGGATGGCCGAGTTGTGGGAATAGGTCTGGCAGCTCCGTTCAGTCCAACCCATCCCTAACCAGCTGCTGGCAAAAACAGTTTTGGCGAAGGAGAAAAAGAAATTTCAACGATTATTAAGAACGAGAGAAGCGATTGAGCAAGACGTGCGAATTAACGAAGAAGGAACGACGCGATCAAATTATTAAAAATAGAAGTTAATCCAAGAAAGACGAAGAATAAAGACGTGCGAAAAAGAAGTTTAAGAACGACGCGATTTAAGTATCTATAAACTCAGTTTAATTCTATTATAAGATCATTAAAATACCCAAGACCTTATCCGAATTACTTATCACTAATTTCATTTCAATAAAACTATCAACTTATTATAATAAAACACAAATAGTGGGACTTCTAATTTAAAAAGGAAAACCAATCCCACATATTTTAAAGGTGAATCTGAAGATATGGAACTAAAAAGCTTTCAAAGTAAAATGACTATCATTAATAAAGGTTCTGATTTAAATTGTCTCTTCCATGAACATACCATGGAAAAAGTTTTTAAAACTCAAGATTTTCAAGAGAGACAGGCGATGGTCGCTAATAAAAATAGTTCGCTGGGAAATGAATGAGAATCATTATATACCGATGGGTGGTTTGTCATTCATACCCACACCTCGTTTCCTATTAGCGAAAAGAGCAATGATTAATGTTCGTAGCGAAAGGGATCATTATTTCTTTAAATGGGTTTTGTTATCTGCCTTAAAAGTCGTTTCACATCCACAAAGATGTTTATCATATAACTTTAATATCCCTGGAGATAATTCATGACGAAATAAAATAAGATTTCACAGGGTTGTCTTTCCCCCTTGTTATAAAATGTATTAAGCATTTCTTAAAAAATAATAGCTATATGAGCTTAAACGTTATCGGGTATAATGAAGATTCGAAGGAAATCATTGGACCACTTTTTTAATCGGAAGTGGAAAAACCCCTTCATATATATTTATTATTCTTGGAAGAAGATGGAAATGGACATTATATATATATTAAAAATAATTTCAAGGTAAATTACACTACTTTTTATCTTTTTTCAATAAGTAAATTTCATATATATTTCGTTTTATAGACTAACGAGTGCTCAAAGAGGAAATCAAAAAAGAGGACAATTTATATGTAATGCATGCCTAAATTATTCCGTTACTGAGGAACTTGCATTAAAACACAAGACGCTCAATATACTACAATTTACCCAAGTACAACACCAGCTTCAAGTTCCATTTGTTGTCTACGCGAATGTCTCCTGGAACCAACCAATCATGAAGTGCTTATTATATAAAGTGTGCTTTTGATTCTAGACTAGATAAATTTGTTTTAGAAACAGGAGAAAATTTGGGATCACGTTTGTAAATTCATTGATAGAAAATTTAACTATATCTACATAAAATAATAAAAAAACTAATCTTTGGATTAAATAGCAGAGCATGTAAAAAACAGTTGATCGTTTTTTCGTTTGCTGTCTCGGTCTGAACGAAACCGAAAAAAACTTAAAAATTAGGTTTCGGTCTGAGCGAAACCCTTCATTTCAGCTTGTATCAGATTTCGGTTGACCGTTCTCAACGGAGAATCAATTATTTCAGTCCTTCAAAAACCGTTTTTTGGGACCGTCTGGACGAAACAGTCCCAAAAAGTGTTAGTAGATGAACAAAACTTTGAAATGCTCAGTAAAAACGGTCTTTTTTCGACAGTTCTGCCTTTCCCTTACCTTACACCTTTATAATATTTAAGGCAATATATAGAACATTTATTTAAAAATACATATATAGTAATTAACGTAATTATCAGCACCTGTGCTTATTACCATTCTCTTCTAAAGAATTCGCGGTTTTTCAACATTTATGATGAAGAGCCATTGGTGATGCTGTTATACAAGTAAATATATACAAAGGCCATCATCTCCTGAATAATTCGCGGTTTTAAGTCTTGTAAGATAAAGCTTCTAAGGGATGGCGTTATACGAGTAAATATATACAATGGCCATCTTCTTCTAAAGAACTCGCGGTTTTTTATTTAGTTTGATAAAGCGTCTAAGAGACAGTGGTTTACGAGTAAATCATCTTCATCTTCCATCATCTTCTGAAGAATTCGCAGTTTTTCATATTTTACATTAGGTAAAAGTATAACTGGAAATATTGGTCTGCTAAAGTATAGTACTTCGCTTTCAAGCTTAAGAGACAATAATAAAATCCAAAATACTCTTTGTTTAATATTTTTAAAAATAAAAAATCCAATTATTGTAAAAAATTAAATTTTAAAAATTTAATTATGTTGTGAGGAGTTAAGTAACTCCGCACAAGTAAACACACGAAATACATGGAGAACTACATGGAGACCGGCCGCACTTTGGACTTTAGTGTAGTGCCGTGTGCAGAGGGCGAAAGGTCGAACGGTAAAAAACCGTGCACTTTGGACCCTGAAGTGGAGAGTTGGAGAGAGAGTTGGGAGAGTACCAACCCAGAGAGAGAGCAAAGAGAGGCGTCAGAGCGAGACGGCACTAGCCTGAGGGAGAGACGAGAGAGCGCAGGCGTGCCGTGAGCAAGGAATTAACGGTACAGCGCCGCACTTTGGACCCTAGAGTGGTGTCGTGCGCAGAGGGCGAAAGGTCGAACGGTAAAACCGTGCACTTTGGACCCTGAATTGGAGAGATGAAAAGGAGAGGCCGAGGATTAACGGGACCCAGAGGCCTATATAAGCGGGCTCTGCGCTGGAGTCGGGACCGAGTCATCGAGCATCAAATCGCGAGTGAACAACGTTTAGTAAAGTCAAAGTCAAGGAGAAACCGCCGTGGAAAACCAGCAAGGAGCAAGATCGCTACGTCAAGAAGTTCGGGACCAAGCAAGTCTCCGAATTGCGACACAGGTAGCTGAGGTCCTTCAAGGCAACGCACGGCTAAGTCTGCAGAACATCAAGGTTGGCCGTAGTACCGACCATCACGACTATATTGGCTGTGGTACCGATTAGTCCGGCTACGTTGGCTGTAATACCGGTCAGTTTGGCTGCATTGGAAACTGAATAGGCGTCTAGCGGGACCGGCCGGGACAGAGCAAGGGACAGGAGACTGCAGCTGGCAGGACGAAGGTCTTGCAAGCGTGGTGCTTGTTCACCCTAGTCTGAGAACGGTGACGCTTCCCTGAGCCCAACAACCCAACTCCACGCCCTCGTCTACGAGTGGCAGCGAAAGTACCCGGCGCATCCAGGAGCACCTGCAGCAAGAAACCACGGATCGGAGTCGCAGGAGCATCGTCAGCACGAGTTACAACAATTATTATAAAACCAGAGCCGTAATTAAACGCTTCCTTGAACTGAATTCTGAAGTGTTTTACTGTTAACCGGGCGGTCACGTTTATACAAATTTGGTGGGACGGACACACAAATCTACTGAGCTAGCCGCACGATCTGCATAGCGAGCAAACCGTAAAAATCAGTCGGTTACATCTGGCGCCCAAAACGTGATCATCCCGGCAGTAAAAACAAATAAAAAGCAGAATGGGGAAGAGTTGGATTTACCGTCTGAAGAAAGAGGACTTTGCCCATGTCTCACAGAGGTTAAACATTAGTCTGGAAGGCAGATCGGAAGACATCAGAAAGGCATTGTCCGAATATTATTCACAGACTGAGAACGACCCCAAGCTAGTCGATATCTGGGCCGAGCTTGAAGCAAAATACGGCGACAGACCAGGCACCAGTATAAAGATAACAAACGCCGAGGGTGAAGATCTATTGGAAGGTTTGAGCGTCGAAAACATGCAGAAGGAGGCGCAAAAGAGAGAGCCAAGCCAGGAAAGGCAAAAGGCAACGCAAAAGACAGAACCGATACCGACCTCTACACCCAGCAACCCAGATTATGCCAAAGTCGCGAAGCAGGTCAGAGAATGGTCGTTCAGATTTGATGGCACAGAGAAAACACTCGAATTCCTGGAGCAGGTGGAATGGTCCGCGAATACCTACGGGTTGGATTTGAATTTAATACCTCGAGCGATGCCTGAGCTACTACAAGGAAGAGCATTAAAATGGTTCATCTCAAACAACCGGCATTGGAAAACATGGGTAGAATTTATGGAGAGTTTCCAAACATTCTTCCTACCCAGAGGGTATTTTGCCAAGCTAGAGGACCAGGTGAAAGCTCGGAAGCAGGGATTCAGGGAGCCGTTCAAAGATTACATGGTGGAAATGCAGACCATGGTAAGACCGCTCGGGTACAGTCCGGAGAAAATAGTCGAGATCATAAGGGAAAACAGCACACCAGACATAAGAATTTCCCTCCGAACATACAAAGTCGACAACCTGGAAGCCCTCATGATCCTGGCCGACGAGTACGAAGAGCTGGAAAAAGAGCGGGAAGCATTCTCACAAGAGAATAAGTTCAGCAGGACAAAAACGACATTTCCGACTCAGGTAACATGTAGAAGATGCGAGGATACCAGCAGGCAAGACAGGCAAACCGAACCATCGCGAAACACGCCGAATACGGAATATCAAAGGCTGCAGGCAAACACTTTATGGAGACCACCAAACACCACCCAGAGACCACAAAGCACGCCAGCAGGAAGCAACCAAGCCCACCAATACATATCCAACCCGCAGGAGGCGTGTCGCAAATGTGGCGGACAAGGGCATTGGGCAAGAGGTTGCCGAAACCAGCGGTTGCTATTTTGCTGGATATGCGGCAAGGTGGGGGTGAGATGTATGGAATGTTGCCAGAGAGCGGGAAATGGCCAGCGATCCCAGTCACAGAGAGGCGAGCGGGGGTCGCACGTTGTTACCTCTCCAATCTAACTGGCAGGCTAATCGAAGAGGAGCAGCAGTTGTCCGCAGCGGTGACGATTGGTGGGAACTCGTACAAAGCCACCGTACAAAGCCACCGACACCGGGGCAACAGCTAGCTTCATCAGCGAAGAGCTGGCGGACAATCTGGCTGCTCTGGGAAAGATTACACGGACGAGACGGCAAGTTAGGTTGGCAGACGGAAGGTACAGCGAAGTAGGCGCGCAGCTCGAGGTAGAAGTCGAATTCGGCAACAAACGACTGACCATGAGCCTGCTGATATTACCAGGGGTAGTAGACGCATTGGTGCTGGGATGGAATTTTCTCACACAAGTTGGCGCTGAGATAAAGTGCGCAGGTCACGAAATCCGCATACCGGCCAGGAACAGACACAACGGATGGCTGGAGGAAAAATTGTCGGTGGCTGTTGTTCAAGAAAACCGCGAGGAAGGAAACATCGAGCAATTCCTAGAAGCAGAGCTGGCAGAATTCCGAGCCATGAGCGGAACTTCGAACGTGGCCGAACACCAGATCACCATGAAGGACGACAAACCTATAAAACAAAGATACTACCCTAAGATCCCCAAAGTTCAAGGGGAGATCATGCAAAGGTGGACGAACTTCTGGAAATGGGTTTTATAGAACACTCGAAAAGCCCGTATAGCTCTCCCATAGTGATGGTGAAGAAAAAAACCGGCAAGTGGAGATTGTGCGTCGACTTCCGACAGAAAAACGCAAAATCGGTGAAGGACGCGTACCCAATGCCACGTATCAACTACATCCTGGACCAACTACGAGAAGCACCCTATATCAGCAGCCTGGACTTAAAGCATGGATATTGGCAGATTCCGCTGGAGGAAGCAAGCAGAAAGTTCACGGCGTTCACGGTGCCAGGAAAGGGGCTCTTCCAATGGAGAGTGATGCCATTTGGATTACACTCGGCATCCGCAACATTTCAACGGGCCTTGGACCAAGTGATTGGACCAGAGATGTCTCCTCATGCGTTTGCCTATCAGGACGACATAATCGTCATCGGACGCACTCAGCGAGAACACAAGGCAAATTGGCAAATGTTGAAAGTTGCATTGATCAAAGAGTTTAAAGCCAAAGTGAATGGTGCTCATTTACATAAGTTGCTATCCGAAAGGAAGATCAAAAACAATAAAAATGTTCAAGAATATCTTCTTAAAATGAAAGAAATGGCTTCTCGTGGAAGTGTAGACAACAGTGCACTTATGCAGTACGTGATTGATGGCATCAATGATTTGAGCGTCAATAAATCGATTTTGTACAACGCTAAAGACTTGAAAGAGTTCAAGGAAAAGTTAAAAATTCGTGAAAAATCCGTAAAGCCTAATTATCAAGAAGACAAGTCGAAATCGCGATCGGCAAAAACAGTGCAGGCCAAAAGGACGTGTCCGTGCAAAGAAAGGTGAATTGCTACAACTGTGGTGCAAGTGGTCATACATCAAATCAGTGCCCTAATCCAAGCAACGGTCGGAAGTGCTTTAATTGCAATAATTATGGACACATTTCTAAAGACTGCCCCACAGGAAAAAATGAAACGGTTGAAACTCCGAAAAATACGCGCAAAGTATCGGATGATAAACTATCGATGTGTGAAGAAATTCGTATAAGGAACAACAAGTACACAGCTCTTATTGACACAGGCAGCAAATACAACATTATGAGTGAAACAACGTACGTAAGCTTGAATAAGCCTAAATTGAGTGCTGTGAACATTTTTCTAGACTCACATTCTCCGAGCGGTGTATTATCGACGATCAAATCGAGCAGTGGCTCAAGGACGGAATCATCGAGCACTCTGAGTCCGAGTACAGCAGTCTGGTCGTACTAGTCAAGAAGCGCGACAACACATCTCGAATCTGCATTGACTACAGAAGGATTAACAAGAGATATGTTTCCCCTTCCCTTGATCGAAGACCAATCGGACCGTCTGCAAGATGCTCACGTATTCAGCACGCTGGACCTTAAGAACGGATTTTTCCACGTTAACGTCGACGAAGAAAGCCGCAAGTTCACGTCCTTTGTAACCCACAATGGCCAATATCAGTTCCTGAAAGTCCCTTTTGGTATTACGAATTCTCCAGGCATATTTCAAAGGCACGTTAACGCCATTTTCCGAGACTTGTCCCGATCTGGTATCGCGATTCCCTATGTCGACTATATCATTGTCCCAGCTGCAGACGAAGGCGAAGCAGTTGCCAATCTCAAGACAGTCGTCAAGCGCTGTGAAGACTACGGTTTGGTGATCAACCTAAAGAAATGCTGTTTCCTCAAAAAGAAAATCGAGTTCCTAGGTCATAGCATTGAAAACCAAAAGATTTGTATCTCAGATGAAAAGACGAAGGCTGTGACGAAGTTTCCTTTGCCGACAAACCAGAAGCAACTACAAAGCTGGGTCTGGTTGGATACTTCCGGAAATTTATCCTAAACTTTTCAATCATAGCCAAACCTTTGACCGACCTGATGAAGCACGACGCCAAGTTTGTTTTCTCCGACAGACTCTGATTACCCAGAAGCCAGTTCTCAAGATTTTTCATCCTCAGCACGAAACAGAGCTTCATACAGATGCATCGATTGATGGTTTCGGAGCAGTTCTGCTTCAAAAGTCGCCCAATGACAACCAGATACACCCAGTTTACTACATGGAAAAACTATGGAAAAAAGAGAAGTCTGTACTCGAGTCGCACGTTGGATCCTTGCACTTCAAGAGTTTAACTTTGAAGTTGAACACAGATCAGGTACACGCATACGTCATGCAGATGCTTTAAGCCGTTACCCTGTAATGATGATCTCCGACGAAAGCGTGCTCAGCAAATTAAAGAGTGTTCAATCGCAGGACGAGGAACTAAAAGCTATAATTGACATCCTTGCTGAGAAAGCTAGCTACAACAATTTTTTCATGAGGTCTGGTCTTATGTACAAATTGGTGAACGACGATGAACTGATAGTTGTACCACCAATCCTCCAACGCGAAATCATTCGACAGGCTCATGAAAAGGACATTTTTCGGTAAAGAAGACGAAGGAAATCATCGAAAAAGAAATATTACATTCCAAAACTTGAAGACAAGATTCAACGACAAATCAAATGTTGCATTCCGTGAATTGTCCTTAACCGCAAACTTGGGAAAAAGGAAGGAGAGTTACACCCATTGCCGAAGGAAGCGGAGCCGCTTCAAACAATCCACATCGATTTTTTGGGACCTCTCGAATCGACTCACAAGGCATACAAGCACATTCTTGCTGTCATTGACGGGTTCACTAAATTTTGTTGGTTGTATCCCACAAAATCAACATCTTCCAAGGACGTCATCACCAGACTGGAAGCTCAGAGCGCAATATTTGGCAATCCTGTACAAATAATATCCGATCGAGGCACAGCGTTCACTTCAGACGACTTCAAAAAGTATTGTGAGAACAAGGGTATTGAACTTCATGCAGTTACCACAAGAGTTCCAAGAGCAAACGGGCAAGTTGAACGCCTCAACGCCACAATTGTATCCGTGCTCTCCAAACTGTCTATAGATGATCCAAGCAAGTGGTACAAGTTTGTGAACCAGGTTCAACAGACCATCAATTCGACGTACTGCAGGAGTACACATACTACTCCATTCGAGCTACTCGTAGGCATCAAGATGCGCACTAAAACTGACGCTAAGCTGAAGGAAATGATCGAGCAAGAACTAATCCAAATGTTCCAGGACAATCGAGACGAGATCCGCAAAGCTGCCAATCAACAGATCCATGTCATGAAAAACGAGAACAAGCACTCGTATAATCTCAGACGTAGACCAGCAACAACATACAAAGTCGGCGATATTGTCGCTATCAAACGCACTCAGCTTGGTGGTGGGCCTAAGTTAAAGCCTAAGCCCAAGGACACTTACGATGTGGTAAAAGAATCTTTATCTTCTGACGGGCCAAGATGCACTACCCCTTTCGCCGAATATATGAAGCCTTGGATACAAGTATCCTCTGACGACGACGACGATACATTCGGGACGAATGTTTAGAAGGATGGCCGAGTTGTGGGAATAGGTCTGGCAGCTCCGTTCAGTCCAACCCATCCCTAACCAGCTGCTGGCAAAAACAGTTTTGGCGAAGGAGAAAAAGAAATTTCAACGATTATTAAGAACGAGAGAAGCGATTGAGCAAGACGTGCGAATTAACGAAGAAGGAACGACGCGATCAAATTATTAAAAATAGAAGTTAATCCAAGAAAGACGAAGAATAAAGACGTGCGAAAAAGAAGTTTAAGAACGACGCGATTTAAGTATCTATAAACTCAGTTTAATTCTATTATAAGATCATTAAAATACCCAAGACCTTATCCGAATTACTTATCACTAATTTCATTTCAATAAAACTATCAACTTATTATAATAAAACACAAATAGTGGGACTTCTAATTTAAAAAGGAAAACCAATCCCACATATTTTAAAGGTGAATCTGAAGATATGGAACTAAAAAGCTTTCAAAGTAAAATGACTATCATGAATAAAGGTTCTGATTTAAATTGTCTCTTCCATGAACATACCATGGAAAAAGTTTTTAAAACTCAAGATTTTCAAGAGAGACAGGCGATGGTCGCTAATAAAAATAGTTCGCTGGGAAATGAATGAGAATCATTATATACCGATGGGTGGTTTGTCATTCATACCCACACCTCGTTTCCTATTAGCGAAAAGAGCAATGATTAATGTTCGTAGCGAAAGGGATCATTATTTCTTTAAATGGGTTTTGTTATCTGCCTTAAAAGTCGTTTCACATCCACAAAGATGTTTATCATATAACTTTAATATCCCTGGAGATAATTCATGACGAAATAAAATAAGATTTCACAGGGTTGTCTTTCCCCCTTGTTATAAAATGTATTAAGCATTTCTTAAAAAATAATAGCTATATGAGCTTAAACGTTATCGGGTATAATGAAGATTCGAAGGAAATCATTGGACCACTTTTTTAATCGGAAGTGGAAAAACCCCTTCATATATATTTATTATTCTTGGAAGAAGATGGAAATGGACATTATATATATATTAAAAATAATTTCAAGGTAAATTACACTACTTTTTATCTTTTTTCAATAAGTAAATTTCATATATATTTCGTTTTATAGACTAACGAGTGCTCAAAGAGGAAATCAAAAAAGGGGACAATTTATATGTAATGCATGCCTAAATTATTCCGTTACTGAGGAACTTGCATTAAAACACAAGACGCTCAATATACTACAATTTACCCAAGTACAACACCAGCTTCAAGTTCCATTTGTTGTCTACGCGAATGTCTCCTGGAACCAACCAATCATGAAGTGCTTATTATATAAAGTGTGCTTTTGATTCTAGACTAGATAAATTTGTTTTAGAAACAGGAGAAAATTTGGGATCACGTTTGTAAATTCATTGATAGAAAATTTAACTATATCTACATAAAATAATAAAAAAACTAATCTTTGGATTAAATAGCAGAGCATGTAAAAAACAGTTGATCGTTTTTTCGTTTGCTGTCTCGGTCTGAACGAAACCGAAAAAAACTTAAAAATTAGGTTTCGGTCTGAGCGAAACCCTTCATTTCAGCTTGTATCAGATTTCGGTTGACCGTTCTCAACGGAGAATCAATTATTTCAGTCCTTCAAAAACCGTTTTTTGGGACCGTCTGGACGAAACAGTCCCAAAAAGTGTTAGTAGATGAACAAAACTTTGAAATGCTCAGTAAAAACGGTCTTTTTTCGACAGTTCTGCCTTTCCCTTACCTTACACCTTTATAATATTTAAGGCAATATATAGAACATTTATTTAAAAATACATATATAGTAATTAACGTAATTATCAGCACCTGTGCTTATTACCATTCTCTTCTAAAGAATTCGCGGTTTTTCAACATTTATGATGAAGAGCCATTGGTGATGCTGTTATACAAGTAAATATATACAAAGGCCATCATCTCCTGAATAATTCGCGGTTTTAAGTCTTGTAAGATAAAGCTTCTAAGGGATGGCGTTATACGAGTAAATATATACAATGGCCATCTTCTTCTAAAGAACTCGCGGTTTTTTATTTAGTTTGATAAAGCGTCTAAGAGACAGTGGTTTACGAGTAAATCATCTTCATCTTCCATCATCTTCTGAAGAATTCGCAGTTTTTCATATTTTACATTAGGTAAAAGTATAACTGGAAATATTGGTCTGCTAAAGTATAGTACTTCGCTTTCAAGCTTAAGAGACAATAATAAAATCCAAAATACTCTTTGTTTAATATTTTTAAAAATAAAAAATCCAATTATTGTAAAAAATTAAATTTTAAAAATTTAATTATGTTGTGAGGAGTTAAGTAACTCCGCACAAGTAAACACACGAAATACATGGAGAACTACATGGAGACCGGCCGCACTTTGGACTTTAGTGTAGTGCCGTGTGCAGAGGGCGAAAGGTCGAACGGTAAAAAACCGTGCACTTTGGACCCTGAAGTGGAGAGTTGGAGAGAGAGTTGGGAGAGTACCAACCCAGAGAGAGAGCAAAGAGAGGCGTCAGAGCGAGACGGCACTAGCCTGAGGGAGAGACGAGAGAGCGCAGGCGTGCCGTGAGCAAGGAATTAACGGTACAGCGCCGCACTTTGGACCCTAGAGTGGTGTCGTGCGCAGAGGGCGAAAGGTCGAACGGTAAAACCGTGCACTTTGGACCCTGAATTGGAGAGATGAAAAGGAGAGGCCGAGGATTAACGGGACCCAGAGGCCTATATAAGCGGGCTCTGCGCTGGAGTCGGGACCGAGTCATCGAGCATCAAATCGCGAGTGAACAACGTTTAGTAAAGTCAAAGTCAAGGAGAAACCGCCGTGGAAAACCAGCAAGGAGCAAGATCGCTACGTCAAGAAGTTCGGGACCAAGCAAGTCTCCGAATTGCGACACAGGTAGCTGAGGTCCTTCAAGGCAACGCACGGCTAAGTCTGCAGAACATCAAGGTTGGCCGTAGTACCGACCATCACGACTATATTGGCTGTGGTACCGATTAGTCCGGCTACGTTGGCTGTAATACCGGTCAGTTTGGCTGCATTGGAAACTGAGTAGGCGTCTAGCGGGACCGGCCGGGACAGAGCAAGGGACAGGAGACTGCAGCTGGCAGGACGAAGGTCTTGCAAGCGTGGTGCTTGTTCACCCTAGTCTGAGAACGGTGACGCTTCCCTGAGCCCAACAACCCAACTCCACGCCCTCGTCTACGAGTGGCAGCGAAAGTACCCGGCGCATCCAGGAGCACCTGCAGCAAGGAACCACGGATCGGAGTCGCAGGAGCATCGTCAGCACGAGTTACAACAATTATTATAAATCCAGAGCCGTAATTAAACGCTTCCTTGAACTGAATTCTGAAGTGTTTTACTGTTAACCGGGCGGTCACGTTTATACAAATTTGGTGGGACGGACACACAAATCTACTGAGCTAGCCGCACGATCTGCATAGCGAGCAAACCGTAAAAATCAGTCGGTTACATCTGGCGCCCAAAACGTGATCATCCCGGCAGTAAAAACAAATAAAAAGCAGAATGGGGAAGAGTTGGATTTACCGTCTGTAGAAAGAGGACTTTGCCCATGTCTCACAGAGGTTAAACATTAGTCTGGAAGGCAGATCGGAAGACATCAGAAAGGCATTGTCCGAATATTATTCACAGACTGAGAACGACCCCAAGCTAGTCGATATCTGGGCCGAGCTTGAAGCAAAATACGGCGACAGACCAGGCACCAGTATAAAGATAACAAACGCCGAGGGTGAAGATCTATTGGAAGGTTTGAGCGTCGAAAACATGCAGAAGGAGGCGCAAAAGAGAGAGCCAAGCCAGGAAAGGCAAAAGGCAACGCAAAAGACAGAACCGATACCGACCTCTACACCCAGCAACCCAGATTATGCCAAAGTCGCGAAGCAGGTCAGAGAATGGTCGTTCAGATTTGATGGCACAGAGAAAACACTCGAATTCCTGGAGCAGGTGGAATGGTCCGCGAATACCTACGGGTTGGATTTGAATTTAATACCTCGAGCGATGCCTGAGCTACTACAAGGAAGAGCATTAAAATGGTTCATCTCAAACAACCGGCATTGGAAAACATGGGTAGAATTTATGGAGAGTTTCCAAACATTCTTCCTACCCAGAGGGTATTTTGCCAAGCTAGAGGACCAGGTGAAAGCTCGGAAGCAGGGATTCAGGGAGCCGTTCAAAGATTACATGGTGGAAATGCAGACCATGGTAAGACCGCTCGGGTACAGTCCGGAGAAAATAGTCGAGATCATAAGGGAAAACAGCACACCAGACATAAGAATTTCCCTCCGAACATACAAAGTCGACAACCTGGAAGCCCTCATGATCCTGGCCGACGAGTACGAAGAGCTGGAAAAAGAGCGGGAAGCATTCTCACAAGAGAATAAGTTCAGCAGGACAAAAACGACATTTCCGACTCAGGTAACATGTAGAAGATGCGAGGATACCAGCAGGCAAGACAGGCAAACCGAACCATCGCGAAACACGCCGAATACGGAATATCAAAGGCTGCAGGCAAACACTTTATGGAGACCACCAAACACCACCCAGAGACCACAAAGCACGCCAGCAGGAAGCAACCAAGCCCACCAATACATATCCAACCCGCAGGAGGCGTGTCGCAAATGTGGCGGACAAGGGCATTGGGCAAGAGGTTGCCGAAACCAGCGGTTGCTATTTTGCTGGATATGCGGCAAGGTGGGGGTGAGATGTATGGAATGTTGCCAGAGAGCGGGAAATGGCCAGCGATCCCAGTCACAGAGAGGCGAGCGGGGGTCGCACGTTGTTACCTCTCCAATCTAACTGGCAGGCTAATCGAAGAGGAGCAGCAGTTGTCCGCAGCGGTGACGATTGGTGGGAACTCGTACAAAGCCACCGTACAAAGCCACCGACACCGGGGCAACAGCTAGCTTCATCAGCGAAGAGCTGGCGGACAATCTGGCTGCTCTGGGAAAGATTACACGGACGAGACGGCAAGTTAGGTTGGCAGACGGAAGGTACAGCGAAGTAGGCGCGCAGCTCGAGGTAGAAGTCGAATTCGGCAACAAACGACTGACCATGAGCCTGCTGATATTACCAGGGGTAGTAGACGCATTGGTGCTGGGATGGAATTTTCTCACACAAGTTGGCGCTGAGATAAAGTGCGCAGGTCACGAAATCCGCATACCGGCCAGGAACAGACACAACGGATGGCTGGAGGAAAAATTGTCGGTGGCTGTTGTTCAAGAAAACCGCGAGGAAGGAAACATCGAGCAATTCCTAGAAGCAGAGCTGGCAGAATTCCGAGCCATGAGCGGAACTTCGAACGTGGCCGAACACCAGATCACCATGAAGGACGACAAACCTATAAAACAAAGATACTACCCTAAGATCCCCAAAGTTCAAGGGGAGATCATGCAAAGGTGGACGAACTTCTGGAAATGGGTTTTATAGAACACTCGAAAAGCCCGTATAGCTCTCCCATAGTGATGGTGAAGAAAAAAACCGGCAAGTGGAGATTGTGCGTCGACTTCCGACAGAAAAACGCAAAATCGGTGAAGGACGCGTACCCAATGCCACGTATCAACTACATCCTGGACCAACTACGAGAAGCACGCTATATCAGCAGCCTGGACTTAAAGGATGGATATTGGCAGATTCCGCTGGAGGAAGCAAGCAGAAAGTTCACGGCGTTCACGGTGCCAGGAAAGGGGCTCTTCCAATGGAGAGTGATGCCATTTGGATTACACTCGGCATCCGCAACATTTCAACGGGCCTTGGACCAAGTGATTGGACCAGAGATGTCTCCTCATGCGTTTGCCTATCAGGACGACATAATCGTCATCGGACGCACTCAGCGAGAACACAAGGACAACCTTAGAGAAGTGTTTCGGCGTCTGAAAGAGGCGAACCTGAGAATAAACCCCGAGAAGTGTCAATTCTTCAAAAAGGAGCTGCTGTACCTGGGACATCGAGTTACAAGCCAAGGAATTGGCACAGACCCAGAGAAGGTTGCTGCCATAGCCCAATTAGAACCACCTGCAACCGTCCGCGAGCTAAGGCAATACCTAGGAGTGGCATCGTGGTACCGACGATTTGTACCAGACTTCGCACGCATCGTTAAGCCGCTCAACGACCTACTTCGCAAGGGCGTGAAATGGGTGTGGACGCAAGACCATCAACAGGCATTCGAGGAGGTGAAGGCGAGGCTGGTAACTGACCCAGTGCTAGCATGTCCAGATTTTGGAAAAACGTTCATCCTGCAAACAGACGCCAGCGACTACGGCATAGGGGCGATTCTGACACAGAACACGGAAGACGGCGAGAAAGTTATCTCATACTCTAGTCGAACGTTAAACGGAGCCGAGAAAAACTATTCGACAACGGAAAAAGAGTGCTTGGCCATTGTCTGGGCAATTCGAAAACTAAGGCCCTACCTGGAAGGCTTCCACTTCAAGGTGGTAACGGATCACATGGCACTGAAATGGTTGAACAGCATTGAAAGCCCATCCGGAAGAATCGCCAGGTGGGCCCTTGAGTTGCAACAATACGACTTTGAGATTGCGTACAGAAAGGGCCAATTGAACGTGGTAGCCGACGCTTTGTCCAGACAGCCGGTGCCGGAAACCCTCCGGTACCAAATACGGAATGCAACTGGATCAGAGACATGCGTGAGAAAATAAACGCTCAGCCGCAGAAATTCCCAGACTACGTGTTCGATGGCGAAACGCTGTATAGGCAGATCCCACACAGAGCTGGCAACGAAGATGTGGTGGCTTGGAAGCTATGCGTCCCTACAGATCTATGGGAAACGGTCCTACAAGAAAATCACGACTGCCCAGCGGCCGGCCATGTAGGAAGCCGGCGGACGATTGCCCGTCTAGCTGCCAGATACTACTGGCCAGGAATGCAAAGGGACGCAAGAGCATACGTTCGGAAATGCGAAGAGTGCCTAAAATATAAACCTAATCAGAGACAAGCGGCGGGGAAAATGCTGACTCAAATCCCCGGAAGATCCATGGGCAACGGTATGCGCGGATTTTGTGGGCCCTCTGCCAAGATCGAAGCACGGAAACCAAATGTTGTTGGTACTAATTGATCGTTTCTCAAAATGGACAGAATTGGTGCCACTACGAACCGCAACAGCATAAACCCTACAAAAGGCGTTTAGAGAACGTATAATCGCAAGGTTCGGAGTTCCGAAGGTGGTGATTACGGACAACGGGGTGCAGTTTGCCAGTCGGGCATTTAAAAAGTTTCTTCACGACATGGGAATAAAACAGCAATTCACGGCACCATACACTCCTCAAGAAAATCCCACCGAGCGCGCTAACCGAACCGTAAAAACCATGATCGCACAGTATTCCGGACAAAACCAAAGGAACTGGGATGAAAAGTGGCCAGAGATAATGTTGGCAGTTAACTCAAGCGTATCCGAGTCCACAGGATACTCTCCTTCCTTTCTGACGCAAGGCAGAGAACCACGGTTGCCAAACGCGTTGTATGACAGAGAAACACTGGGCTCAGGAAGGCAGACAGAGTCACCAGAGGGGAACGCCGAAAAACTAAAAGAAATCTTCGAGGTAGTCCGACGAAATTTAGAGAAGGCAGCGCAGGATCAAGCCAGACACTACAACCTCAGAAGGAGACAGTGGAATCCACGGATCGGCGATATCGTCTGGGCCAAGGAGCACCATTTGTCTAAAGCGGCAGAAGGTATCGCGGCCAAACTAGCGCCGAGATATGATGGTCCATATCAGGTGGTCGATTTTGTATCCCCCGTAATCTGCAAAATTCGCCACCAGAGAAACAAGAAAGAACGCACCGTGCATATCAGCGACCTAAAGCACCAAGAATATGCAGGCGAAGCGATCGAGGACAGAGATACGAGCGGGTCGCAAGCAGCAGAAGGATCGGGATTACAAAAAGCCGTTTAATCGTCAGGACAAGCCAGAGTCAACGGAAGATAAATGTGGGCAGACAGAAAAGATCGTTTAATCGTCAAGCGAATGCAGAACCACCAGAGTCCAAGTCCGCATTAGACAGTAGCATCCGTTTAATCGTCAGGCAAAAGCCTGAGTCAACGGAGCACGACACACACGAGCAAGGACTCTGATCACACCAGCACACACCTAAGTCAACGACGAACAAGGATCGGGATTACAAGAAGCCGTTTAATCGTCAGGACAAGCCGGAGTCAACGGAAAGGGGAGGTGGGCAGACAGAACGGTCTCGCAAATGAAGACTTGACAGATCCCAATGGGGCAGAGGCAACCGTTTCTGCGTCAGGCCAAAAGCCGGAGTCAACGGAGCATACAACCAATGGAAAGGGACTCTATCAAATAAAACATTCACCAGACCTACGAAACGATCACAATGGAAACAGGTGGATAACAACGACGAAACACATGTCACCGAGGAAAGGGGAGAGACGGTACGGGGTACCGTAAAACTAGAGAGAACACGCGTCAGTGGCGGCCGCCACAAGTCAACTGAAGAGACCAAGCCAAAAGGAAAGGTCTAGGAATCGGAAAATGGCGGCGCTAGACACGCAAAGTTAAGAGAAAGCGGGACCCCAAAAAGAAGACATGAGCCGCAAAGAGAACCAATAGGGACATAACGGTACGGCCCAAAAGGGAATCCCTAAAACCGAGGCTTTATGGTAAAGGAAGCTGCGAGGGAACGGGCAAACCAAATCAAGAAGCCAACATGAGTACAAGAGTTACCAGAGCAGCAGCGAGGAAGCAGGCCGCGCTTCAGCGAGGACCGGAAGGACCCGTCGCGGAGCAAGGACGGTCGGAGGGTAGGCCGCTGCCTATCTTCCGGCCCACCCAAACCCCGCGGCGTGGTGCCGAGGACGATGGAGCTCGCTCGGAGCCCGAGCCGGTAGTCACCACGGAGGAGAGTGACTTGGAGTGGGCCGAAGACCCGGTCAAGGAGAGGCAAGAGTGGCGCCTAAGAAGGGCCAGGGATCCGGCGATCGATGCAATCCCGCCGGGACACACCCGAACTTTTAAGGGTGCGGCGAAGAGGCCAAGGGGAAGCGGCAGCACGTCGATGAAGATGGCCAAAGCAAGGGTCAAAATGCTAAGGGATGAGGTCGAGCGAATGCGGACGATGAGGGCCCCGTTTGAAGACCGTAGAGCGGTCGAAAGGGACGTCGAGTCGGCGCATAAGGAGTGGAAGTGGATGAAGCAGGCCGCCCATGAAGCCGCTGTACAGGAGGCATACCGCCTCCAACAAGAAAAGAGGAAAGAGGAGGAGAAGCAACGGGCGGAGCTAGAGGCGAAGAAACGGGCGGAGCTAGAGGCGAAGCAACGGGAGGAGCTAGAGGCGAAGCAACGGGCGGAGCTGGAAGAGAAGCAGCAAGCAGAACAGCGGCAGGACACAGAGTGGCAACAACAGCTACAAAGGTGGGAGGAGGAGGAACGACAGCTGTGGACAAGCGAGGTCCTGGTGGACGCAGTGCCCCTAATCATGGAAGGGATGCCAGAGATTCCGCCAACCCCCATATACGGCGGCGTCGAGGAAGACGACCAAGGACCCGAAGCCCCGAGCCTCACGCTCCAATCGGATGGGTGGTTCACCCACCAATCCCCGAGACCACACCCCCAAGATTGGCCGAAGCTACCACCAACCCCCCGCCCGCAAGAGTGGCCAGAGGAGGCCTCACAGGATGCGGAGACCCCAGCACAGGACCCGCCGAAGGCGAATCCACGGGATCCAAGGGTGCGCCGAGACTTCGCCATGGCGATCATGGCGGCTGCAAATTCTCTCTTCCAGGTCATCTCTTTTTGCAACGGCACTCACAGGCGGTGGCCACTGTCCAAAGGCGAGTCAAGGGCAAGAGGGGGCTGTAAGAGAAATGGGATGAGAGAAATGGGAAATTAAAGAGAAAACTTACCAGCGAAAAATTTCTCCTCGTCATCATGTGCTTAGGGAAGGGGGCGCCAGCGATATTTGGCGGTCGATTGGCACTATCGTATAATAGCCGATCGATGGGCACGAAACAATGGAAATATCGGCATATGGAGGGTCACTCTAATAAACATCACGAGGATTAGGTGGCAACGCCGCCCCTAGGCGATATCGATAGGCGGGTCATGTCATCATATATATTAGTGTGACCAAGACGAATAACAGGAGATCGTGAATATTACTGGAGCGGGAAATTTAAATGTCAACGGCAACAGTAGGAATCAAGAAATGTTGCATCAACGAGGGAGCATCGTGGGAGAAAATCGTGACAGACGGATCGGCGCAGTCTAACTCAAGAAGCAGCTGTAGGCGTCGATGGAAGGATCGGTAAGACTCAAGGGCAACGAGGATACACAGGATAAAAGCCGGAGAGGAACAACGAGAATTCTAACGTCTGTGGGGAAAACATCTGAGGGGGGACTAAATCAAGAAGAAGAATGAATGGACTCAAAGGCTACACAGGATACACAGAATGACAGCCGGAGAGGAGGAACAAGCTCACTTTCGTCACCCGGAGAAAGGGGGGAATGTGAGGAGTTAAGTAACTCCGCACAAGTAAACACACGAAATACATGGAGAACTACATGGAGACCAGCCGCACTTTGGACTTTAGTGCAGTGCCGTGTGCAGAGGGCGAAAGGTCGAACGGTAAAAAACCGTGCACTTTGGACCCTGAAGTGGAGAGTTGGAGAGAGAGTTGGGAGAGTACCAACCCAGAGAGAGAGAGAGCAAAGAGAGGCGTCAGAGCGAGACGGCACTAGCCTGAGGGAGAGACGAGAGAGCGCAGGCGTGCCGTGAGCAAGGAATTAACGGTACAGCGCCGCACTTTGGACCCTAGAGTGGTGTCGTGCGCAGAGGGCGAAAGGTCGAACGGTAAAACCGTGCACTTTGGACCCTGAATTGGAGAGATGAAAAGGAGAGGCCGAGGATTAACGGGACCCAGAGGCCTATATAAGCGGGCTCTGCGCTGGAGTCGGGACCGAGTCATCGAGCATCAAATCGCGAGTGAACAACGTTTAGTAAAGTCAAAGTCAAGGAGAAACCGCCGTGGAAAACCAGCAAGGAGCAAGATCGCTACGTCAAGAAGTTCGGGACCAAGCAAGTCTCCGAATTGCGACACAGGTAGCTGAGGTCCTTCAAGGCAACGCACGGCTAAGTCTGCAGAACATCAAGGTTGGCCGTAGTACCGACCATCACGACTATATTGGCTGTGGTACCGATAAGTCCGGCTACGTTGGCTGTAATACCGGTCAGTTTGGCTGCATTGGCTGTAAATACCAATAAGGCTAGCTGTGCCGGCTGTAATACCGACTAGTCCGGCTACATTGGCTGTGATACCGATTAGTCTAACTGCGTGCGGCTAAGTTGGCCGTAGCACCGACTGGTCCGACTACATTGGCTGTAATACCGATTAGTCCAGCTGCGTCGGCCGTAACACCGATCAGTTGAGCAGGACATAGGCAGGGGCGTCCCTCCAGCAGAGTGTTGGGCACGAGCAGCAGACCGCAAGGGAGCAACGCAGGACAACGCAGCCACGAGTCGCCCAGGACGTCGACGAGGACAAGCATCCAGGGACCGCACCGAGAACCAGACACCAGGTACGATCGCAACAGCCAGGAGGGAAGGTTCAGGTGGAACGTTCGTCTTTCTCTGGGCGTTTGCTACAGGGACTGCTGGCGTAAACCGGCCGTAGTACCGGAGCGTCAAAAGAAACTGAGTAGGCGTCTAGCGGGACCGGCCGGGACAGAGCAAGGGACAGGAGACTGCAGCTGGCAGGACGAAGGTCTTGCAAGCGTGGTGCCTGTTCACCCTAGTCTGAGAACGGTGACGCTTCCCTGAGCCCAACAACCCAACTCCACGCCCTCGTCTACGAGTGGCAGCGAAAGTACCCGGCGCATCCAGGAGCACCTGCAGCAAGGAACCACGGATCGGAGTCGCAGGAGCATCGTCAGCACGAGTCACAACAATTATTATAAAACCAGAGCCGTAATTAAACGCTTCCTTGAACTGAATTCTGAAGTGTTTTACTGTTAACCGGGCGGTCACGTTTATACAAATTTGGTGGGACGGACACACAAATCTACTGAGCTAGCCGCACGATCTGCGTAGCGTAAAATATTAGGAAAAAACAAAGCACATTTTTGGTGTATAGAACATATCTGTAGTTTAAACACATAGGTATAAAAAGTCAAAAGACCGTTTTTGTTCTCCGTTCAGTTCAAACGGTCTTTGATCAACCGAAACAGTTTAGAAACTTAAAAAAACGGTTAATGGTTTAGCATATCTCTCGTGTGCAGTCGCTTTATTGATCGCTCTATAAAATAAACGATATTCTACCGAAAACTACATCTATAAAATTTAAGAAAGTCGATAACCGCCAAATATACTACCAGCTCTATACGCGGGCTTTGCAACACAGTGCTAATAAACAAAGCTTACTCTGTAAATCAGAAAATAAATTCTTGTTGAAAAACAAGTGCGGTTGTGCGTGCACCTTCAGTGAGAGACAATCGGTGCGGCAGCATCTTCGGAGTGCGAGAGAGAAAAAGGTTGCCCCATCAGTTAGGCTACCGCCGATAAGGCAGTTATACGCTATTGTCGATAAGGCAGTTTGTCGGCAAAGCAGTGAGTGGTTGCTAGCTAAGCTAGCATACAACTTAAAAAGATACAATCTGAAAGATACAATACAAACACAACCGACAAATACACCTAAATTTATATTAAATCAAACAATAAACAAATAAAAATAAATATCATGGGTTCTACTGCTCCGCCCACTAAACATACCCGCAACAACGCCGGAACAGCCAGCGAACGCAACTCCGATGTAAATTCGCCACAGCTGCTGGAGCTCCTAAAAACTCGTTTTGAGGAACAAACGGAAAAAATTGAGTCGGCCGTTCGGGAAGCGGAACAGCGAATGCTCAGCCGCCTTATGAATCGCTTGGACATTATCGCCGGGGAAGTAAAGCAAATGGATGCTCGAGTCCTGACGTTGGAGCGTGAGGTTGCCGATCTTCGCTCCATCAAGGACCGAATAGGTGAGCGTGTTGAGACGCTGAACAGGGAGGTGGCAAATCTACAAGCAGCAGGCGAGAGGTTGGGTGCACTGGAGTCCAGGCTGGCAACGCAATGCAGGGAGACTAGCTCGTGTGACCTGAGGGTTCATGGCGTGAAGGTGAAGATCTCAAAGCGCTCTATCACAAGCTATGCTTTAATCTCCTGCTGACTCCACCACCAAAAGTTTCCGATATCTTCCGAGCAAGGAAATCACAACAAACTCATGTGGATCCAGTAATAATAATAAAAATGTTAAACCCACGCGAAAAGATCAGGCTGCTTGGTCAAATCGGAATGTACAGGCGCGAGCACAAGAAACAACTTAGCTTGCAGTTTCTGGGTTTCAATTCAGAAGCGATAATTTATGTTAATGAGCAATTGTTAAAAGAACATTATCTCATTTTCAAAGAAGCTATGCGTATGAAAAAGCATAAAGTTCTTACGGCCGTCTTTACACGACGCGGACTTGTGCACGTGCGCTGCGCTCGAAGAGAGGGCGTCCTTTGGATCAAGAGTATGGAGGAACTTTCGTCACTCACGTCTGTTAATCATTCGCCTGATCCACTTTCTACATCTCTCACTAACGCTTCGGCTGGAACCGAAGCTGATAGCTTTCGTTCTTAATCGTAAAAATTGTATCCTCCTAATTAAGATAGGTCTAAAAATAGTTTACTTTGATAAATTAAGAACTTATACTTTGAATATTGAGATTGCGCCCCTAATAACCATTGATAACAACAATGCAGAATGAGGAAGTTTGTTCCATAGCTAGTGCCATGATAAAAACTATTAGTAACTATAAAAATGGTCTCAAAATCGTTCATTTAAATGCACAAAGTCTGTTAAAAAAGATTGATGAGTTTAGATTCCTTTTCACCCAGTCTAATGTCGATGTGATATGTGTGTCTGAAACGTGGTTTGTACCTGATCTGTGTGATTCGTCTATTGTCTGTGAAGGCTATAATGTTCATCGATCCGATCGTATTGGTCATGCAGGAGGTGTGGCTATATATGTGAATGTGCAGCTGAAATGTAAAGTGGTACTTAAAAAGCCAAGTGACAGTATTATTGAATACATTTTATTAGAAATTCCCAATAAATCCCATGGAAGAACCCTTCTTGGTTGCATATATAGACCGAATCGGGCAATTGACTACGGTTCATTACTAAATGTGGTTTCAGATATTTCGCTGGAGTACACTGACATCATATTGGCAGGCGATTTCAACAGTAACCTATTCTCAGAAAGCCATCTCGTGGATAACTTTAAATCCCTTGGTCTGTACTCAGTAAACGAAACGATTCCCACGCACTATAGCAACCACTGTGATACATTACTTGACCTATTTCTTATCAATGACCCCAGCAAAATCATACATTATGACCAGGTTTCAGTACCAGCCTTCTCCAGACATGACCTAATATTTTTAACATATGACTTGCCCTTTGACTGCACAATTAATTCTTTTACGTATAGAGACTACAAAAATA
Source organism: Drosophila pseudotakahashii (assembly GCA_035046095.1). Classification (NCBI taxonomy): domain Eukaryota; kingdom Metazoa; phylum Arthropoda; class Insecta; order Diptera; family Drosophilidae; genus Drosophila; species Drosophila pseudotakahashii. The sequence goes on from JAWNOE010000015.1 coordinate 1,207,664, forward strand.
TAAACTGTGATGAATTAAAGACTGAATTTTTCTGTTGTGATTGGTCATGTATTTACAATCTTTGTCATGTAGACTGTCAATTAGATGTTTTAACCAACAATATCCAGTATTTGTTCAACAAGTTTGTGCCCCCAAGGACCAAGGTGATTCAGCCAATGCAAAATCCGTGGTTCAGTAGAGAAATTAAAAACCTAACCCGTCAGCGAGATGTAGCTTACCTCCGGTGGAAACGATACAAAACTGATGAATATCGCAAGCAATACAAAGAGGCTAGGGTAAAAGTAAACAAAAAGATAAAATCAGCGAAGAGAGAGCACTATAATATACAATTTAATAACTGTGTTAACTCAAAGAATAGATGGACCAAGCTAAAACAGTTAGGTATTGGAAAATGTAAACAGCAGACAGAGTCTGAGGTGGACGTTGAATTAATAAACAAAAAGTTTCTGGAAATAGATGTACCTGAAGCAACATGCAATCCGTACCTGAATACTCAACCCCTCTGTGATACTAGTTTTAGCTTTACATGTATAAATCAAAGTGATGTCCTAGATAGTATTCTGCATGTCAATTCCAATGCTGTAGGTCTCGATAATATGTGTCCAAAATTTGTAAAGCTTTTGCTCCCCTTAATGTTGCCCCATGTTACATATATTTTTAACACTGCTATTACTACGTCTTCATTTCCGACAATATGGAAAAACGCCAAAATATTCCCAATTACCAAGCTAAACAATGACTATAGGCCTATTTCAATATTACCTTTCCTATCAAAAGTCTTTGAAAATCTTATGTCCTCTTAGATTCAACTTTACTTAGCTAATAATTCCTTACTAAATGAAAAACAATCTGGATTCCGTAAGAAAAGGAGTTGTATTACTGCAATCACTAATATTGTTGAGGATATTAGACAAAAACTGGATGGGAACTGCGTAACGTTTCTAACGCTCCTTGACCATAGTAAGGCTTTTGATTCTGTGAATCATAATATTCTCATTACCAAGCTTAGAAACATGTTTCATTTCTCGACTAATGCGACAAAGCTTATTAGGTCGTACTTAACGAATAGATATCAAGCGGTCGTCTCTCGGACGCAAGTTTCGTCCCTCCGAAACTTAACCAGGGGAGTGCCACAGGGATCTGTGCTAGGCCCTTTATTGTTTTCTATATATGTCAATGATCTCCCTAGTATCCTGTCTGAGTGTGAAGTACATTTATATGCTGACGATGTCCAAATATATGTTAGTAGACCCGTAACCGAAATACATGCCTGTGTCCGTATAAGTAATAAAATGTTGTCAATCATTGAAATATGGGCAAAGGAAAATGGCTTGGGTATAAATCCGAAGAAATCGAAGTGCTTGGTAATTGGTAAAAAGCCAATTTCAACACTTTCACTTCAAAAATTATATATAAACCATACGCCGATAAACTATGAAGTGAGTGCAGTTAATCTGGGGATAATATTTAACAATACTTTATCTTGGAGCAACCACATAGTCAAAGCGACAGGACGTACATATGCTCTGTTAAGAAAACTTTCATTTACCAAATCGTTTCTATCTGAGGAAGTTTGATTATTAATCGCCAAAGTTATCCTCATGCCCACTCTCTTTTATGGCATCGAAATTTTTGGTCATTGTGATGCGCGGGATATGCGCATATTAACTATAACTTTTAATTCAATTGTCCGTTATGTGTTTAACTTAAGACGTTTTGACCATGTATCACAAATGACATTTAAATTACTTGACCTTAATTTGACCTCCTGGATCGATTTTAGAACTTTAACATTCTTCCCTAAAATAGTAACGAGTGGAGAACCAAATTATCTTTTTAATAAGCTTACCCCAGCAACATCCCTAAGAACCAAAAATTACATATGCCCTCGAGTACAAACACTGTGTTCGAGAAGGCAATTTTTCATAAATAGTATTCGGCTATGGAACAATCTACCGCACTAATTCAAAACAATTAGGAGCGCAACTCAATTTTACAATAAAGTTAAAGATAAATTAAAATCGCAAGTTTAATTAAAAATAACAATAAAATACAATAATAATATATAAAAATAATAATAATAAAAAAAAATATTAAAAAACAAAAAAAAAAAATAAAAAATAAAAAAATTATAATATAATAGTAATTAAGTAAGTAAGTTAGGAAAATTGTTTAAATATTTTAAAAATAATAAGTTAAAAATATCAAATCAATGTGACTAGCGCCATAATTATAAGTGTGCACTTGTAGCGCTGGGATACTAAATAAATAAATTAAATATTAAAATTAAATGTTGAGCAAAGACCGAAAACCTTTTGAAACAAAATAAACAGTTTCTATGTGACTATTTTCTCAAAGGGTCCCAAAGTGAAAGTTATTTTGAGACAGCTACAAATAGTCAACTGTTTTTTACATGCTCTGTAAAATAGTTCCTATTAGAATGACTTTAATTGTTCAATTTGTCAGAGATCATTGTCATTTCACTGGTCGCTTTAGAGGTGCAGCCCGCTCTAAATGTATTTTGGATTATAAAGTAAGCCATTTCATACCAGTATTTTTCCATAATTTTTCAAAATACGCCTGTCATTTATTTATTCAAGATTTAGGAAACATTCCCGGTGAAATTTTAATAATACCGATTGATAAGGAGAACAATATATTTCTGTTTCAAAAACAATGAAATGTTTTATTGGAAATAGTTTTGAAATTCGTTTTCTCGATACATATAGATCTATTCCATCGAGCATAGATACCCTAGCATCTGATTAAGTTGCTCATTGAATTCTGTTAAAACAAGAAAGGAAGCTAGCTTCGGCCAGCCGAAGCTCTAATACCCTTGCAGATCATTCCTATTCATTTACAAAAACATTATATTTAACTTAATTTTCGTATATGTTACAACAATCCAAATTTTAGCTGCTTTGTATTACTTTGGCATTATTTTTTCATCCTTCCTATGGCAGCTAAATGATATAGCCGTCCGATTTTTGTTAAATTTGACTCGAAATTTTGAAATGTTAAAGAAAAGCCTATCCCAGAGAAGAAAAGAATGTAATAAAAATCAACAAAGATATAATTTTTTTCCTATTAATAACCATTTAATTTTCCGACCGTTCCTATGGCAGCTATATGATATAGACATCCGATTTTTTTTTTAAATTTGTTCGAAATTCAGAATTATTTAAAAAATAGTGTTCCCAAAAGTAGAAGGTAAAATTGCAAAAAACACCAAAGCTAGAATATTTTTACGTTTTTTTTCGATCCTTTAAATGGGAGCTATAAGATATAGATGTCCGATCCGGTCGGTTCCGACATGTATACTACCTGCAATAGAAAGAAGGCTTTTGGGAAAGTTTGAGCCCGATAGCTTTAAAACTGAGAGACTAGTTTGCGTAGAAACAGACAGACAGACGGACGGACAGACGGACATGGCTAGATCGACTCGCCTAGTGATGCTGATCAATAATATGTATACTTTGTAGGGTCGGAAACGTCTCCTTCACTGCGTTGCAAACTTCTGACTAAAATAATAATACCCTCGCAAGGGTATAAAAATGTTCAGTAATGATGTGGAATTTCAACTGATGCGTAAAAAAGGTATATTTCCCTATGAATATTTAAATTCCGCTAGTAGACTCGAGGAATTCTCATGTTCTACTCTAAAAGATTATTTGGAATTATACTTAAAAACAGACGTTTTCCTTAAACTGCCATTTTTGAAAATTTCCGACCCAGCTGACCCGTGTAATCATGGCACCAGGTCTATCTTGAAAGGCAATGTTAAAAAGTACAAATATTAAACTTGAATTGTTGACGGATATAGACATGTATAGATTCATTCAAACTAGCATTCGAGGGGGTTTAGTTCAATGTTGTCATAGGTATATAAAAGCAAATCTCTATATTAATATAAGGGAAGGCATAAAAAATGTCCAGTAGCAAATTCCACTCAGAACGGATTGACATAAAAATCTCAAAAAAATCACATTAACTCGGAGAATAATTAGGAGCCCCGTGTGAGGTATAAATTAGATCAATAAACGACCCCAAAGTGCCCCAAAATTCGATTCATTATACCCTTGCAGAGGGTATTATAATTTTGGTCAGAAGTTTGTAACGCAGTGAAGCAGACGTTTCCGACCCCATAAAGTATATATATTCTTGATCAGGATCAATAGGGGAGTCGATATAGCCATGTCCGTCTGTCCGTCTGTTTCAATACCGTTTGCGAGCTCAGTTTAAAAGCTAGCGCCTTGAAACTTTCACAGTCGTCCTAAAACATGTGTACGCAGATCAAGTTTGAAAGCCGACCCGATCGGACGTCTATATCCTATAGCTCCCATAGGAACAATCGGATATAGCTTTCACAAAATGAAGATATTTCGCTCAGTGTAAGAGCTATTGACAAGAATCTTTCTTAATCTTATTATTTTACGCATACCTTGATCAGGGTAAAAGCGCGTGCCGATCGGACGTCTATATCTTATAGCTCCCATAGGAACAATAGGGTGAAATCGGTCAAAATTTGTCGTTTTTCAGGATATTTCGCGCAGAATATAAGCTATTCCCATGAAACTTTCCAAATCGTATTTTTTTGTGTGTACCTTGATCAGGGTAAAAGCGCGTGCCGATCGAACGTCTATATCCTATAGCTCCCATAGGAACAATCGGATATAGCTTTCACAAAATGAAGATATTTCGCTCAGTGTAAGAGCTATTGACAAGAATCTTTCTAAATCTTATTATTTTACGCATACCTTGATCAGGGTAAAAGCGCGTGCCGATCGGACGTCTATATCTTATAGCTCCCATAGGAACAATAGGGTGAAATCGGTCAAAATTTGTCGTTTTTCAGGATATTTCGCGCAGAATATAAGCTATTCCCATGAAACTTTCCAAATCGTATTTTTTTGTGTGTACCTTGATCAGGGTAAAAGCGCGTGCCGATCGAACGTCTATATCCTATAGCTCCCATAGGAACAATCGGATATAGCTTTCACAAAATGAAGATATTTCGCTCAGTGTAAGAGCTATTGACAAGAATCTTTCTAAATCTTATTATTTTACGCATACCTTGATCAGGGTAAAAGCGCGTGCCGATCGGACGTCTATATCTTATAGCTCCCATAGGAACAATAGGGTGAAATCGGTCAAAATTTGTCGTTTTTCAGGATATTTCGCGCAGAATATAAGCTATTCCCATGAAACTTTCCAAATCGTATTTTTTTGTGCGTACCTTGATCAGGGTAAAAGCGCGTGCCGATCGAACGTCTATATCTTATAGCTCCCATAGGAACAATAGGGTGAAATCTGCAAGGGTATTAAAACTTTCGGCTTGCCGATGTTAGCTTCCGTCCTCGTTTTTTTAATTTTTGCTTTTGCCATTACTCTGGTATAAATGTTGTTAAAATGGGTTATAAATGTGATGTTCATAATCTTATGGCATACTTGCAAATAACTGTATTTAATTTTTTTGGAAATTCAGCCTCCTTTACCAAGTCCCCAATATTTTAAAATTTTGTTTTGCCATCTGACGTCACGGCCTTCACATATGTATGTATGTATGTTCTGCTGGCGCACTTTGCATAAAGTCGTACATGTATGTGTGTATGTTATGCTGTCGCACTTTCAGTATGACCGCGCAAGGGGAATTTAAGTGTGACCGCGCAAGGGAAAAAAATAAAAATACCACAGTCACAGCAGATTTAAAATGCGCGGTTGAAAAATCGATTATATCGAAAATCGATTCTTTTGCGCCATTTTTTTTTAGCTAAACGTTAAATTTTAAAAAAGATTTTCTTGTATGCAAAATCATGCTGCTCCACACACAATCACTAGATATGTGCGTGTGTACGTGTGTGTGCGCATTGCAGCTGACTAAGGATGTGAGATTCGCTTAGATTCAAATTGAAGATAACACTGATATCCTTTTGCTAGAAGAATATTTCATTTACATTTCCCCAACAGATTTAAAACATTTTCTTACAGATTTTTGTGTTTTAAAATTCAAATCGCATTGAAAATATTAAAAGAACACTAAATATTCAAATCAATTGATTCTCTTGCTCTTCCTTACACGTGCCTCAAATTGTTTAAGCAAATGGAAATGTTTAAACAATTTGATTCACGGCGTCCTCTTCCACCTGCCTTCCTGTCGTCTCTATATCAATATAAGGGAAGGCATAAAAAATGTCCAGTAGCAAATTCCACCAAGAACGGATTGACATAAAAATCTAAAAAAATCACATTAATTCGGAGAATAATTAGGAGCCGCGTGCCCCAAAATTCGATTCGTTTTTATACCCTTGCAGAGGGTATTATAATTTTGGTCAGAAGTTTGTAACGCAGTGAAGCAGACGTTTCCGACCCCATAAAGTATATATATTCTTGATCAGGATCAATAGGGGAGTCGATATAGCCATGTCCGTCTGTCCGTCTGTCCGTCTGTTTCAATACCGTTTGCGAGCTCAGTTTAAAAGCTAGCGCCTTGAAACTTTCACAGTCGTCCTAAAACATGTGTACGCAGATCAAGTTTGAAAGCCGACCCGATCGGACGTCTATATCCTATAGCTCCCATAGGAACAATCGGATATAGCTTTCACAAAATGAAGATATTTCGCTCAGTGTAAGAGCTATTGACAAGAATCTTTCTAAATCTTATTATTTTACGCATACCTTCATCAGGTTAAAAGCGCGTGCCGATCGGACGTCTATATCTTATAGCTCCCATAGGAACAATAGAGTGAAATCGGTCAAAATTTGTCGTTTTTCAGGATATTTCGCGCAGAATATAGCTATTCCCATGAAACTTTCCAAATCGTATTTTTTTGTGCGTACCTTGATCAGGGTAAAAGCGCGTGCCGATCGAACGTCTATATCCTATAGCTCCCATAGGAACAATCGGATATAGCTTTCACAAAATGAAGATATTTCGCTCAGTGTAAGAGCTATTGACAAGAATCTTTCTAAATCTTATTATTTTACGCATACCTTGATCAGGGTAAAAGCGCGTGCCGATCGGACGTCTATATCTTATAGCTCCCATAGGAACAATAGGGTGAAATCGGTCAAAATTTGTCGTTTTTCAGGATATTTCGCGCAGGATATAAGCTATTCCCATGAAACTTTCCAAATCGTATTTTTTTGTGCGTACCTTGATCAGGGTAAAAGCGCGTACCGATCGCACGTCTATATCCTATAGCTCCCATAGGAACAATCGGATATAGCTTTCACAAAATGAAGATATTTCGCTCAGTGTAAGAGCTATTGACAAGAATCTTTCTAAATCTTATTATTTTACGCTTACCTTGATCAGGGTAAAAGCGCGTGCCGATCGGAAGTCTATATCTTATAGCTCCCATAGGAACAATAGGGTGAAATCGGTCAAAGTTTGTCGTTTTTCAGGATATTTCGCTCAGAATATAAGCTATTCCCATGAAACTTTCCAAATCGTATTTTTTTGTGCGTACCTTGATCAGGGTAAAAGCGCGTGCCGATCGAACGTCTATATCTTATAGCTCCCATAGGAACAATAGGGTGAAATCTGCAAGGGTATTAAAACTTTCGGCTTGCCGATGTTAGCTTCCGTCCTCGTTTTTTTAATTTTTGCTTTTGCCATTACTCTGGTATAAATGTTGTTAAAATGGGTTATAAATGTGATGTTCATAATCTTATGGCATACTTGCAAATAACTGCATTTAATTTTTTTGGAAATTCAGCCTCCTTTACCAAGTCCCCAATATTTTAAAATTTTGTTTTGCCATCTGACGTCACGGCCTTCACATATGTATGTATGTATGTTCTGCTGGCGCACTTTGCATAAAGTCGTACATGTATGTGTGTATGTTATGCTGTCGCACTTTCAGTATGACCGCGCAAGGGGAATTTAAGTGTGACCGCGCAAGGGAAAAAAATAAAAATACCACAGTCACAGCAGATTTAAAATGCGCGGTTGAAAAATCGATTATATCGAAAATCGATTCTTTTGCACCATTTTTTTTTAGCTAAACGTTAAATTTTAAAAAAGATTTTCCTGTATGCAAAATCATGCTGCTCCACACACAATCACTAGATATGTGCGTGTGTACGTGTGTGTGCGCATTGCAGCTGACTAAGGATGTGAGATTCGCTTAGATTCAAATTGAAGATAACACTGATATCCTTTTGCTTGAAGAATATTTCATTTACATTTCCCCAACAGATTTAAAACATTTTCTTACAGATTTTTGTGTTTTAAAATTCAAATCGCATTGAAAATATTAAAAGAACACTAAATATTCAAATCAATTGATTCTCTTGCTCTTCGTTACACGTGCCTCAAATTGTTTAAGCAAATGGAAATGTTTAAACAATTTGATTCACGGCTTCCTCTTCCACCTGCCTTCCTGTCGTCTCTATCGAGTATTACTATAAAAGAGTAGATGTCGATTTGCGTCATGTTCCCCCAGCCCAAACCATAAGTCCTAAAATTCTGGAAAAAATTGGGTCTGAATCGTGTGTTAGAGGAGGTGTGCACTAAGAAAGGATTTTTTAAAATTCGGCTCCTAAGGACTCCCAGGACTCTTGAAAAATTCAAAATTGGTTGATTAAAACATCAACCATTCCCACAGTTTTCAACCAAACAAGTTGATATTTTTTTTTTAAGCTTTGTTTGTGGAAATCTTTGAAAGCCCAGAAGATGAGCCCCAACCGACTTCCGGTTGGGGCACTTAATTAATTTTTCCACACCGATTATGCGATCGGATCCGTTTTTATTTTAAAGTGTGGAGCTATGCCATACAATCAGTAAGGTATTTTTTTTATTTTATATGATTTTTTTTGTTAGATTTCAAGATTGCGGGGGCCTATTTGGCAGCACGTTGTTTTTGTTTGCTTCGGGAGTTCGGACCGCCGAACGATTTCCGAACACAGCTCTCACAAAAACAACGTCAGCAGAAGCAGAGCGAGAGAGTAAAGAGCAGAGAGAGTCATTTGAAGCGGAAGAGAGGCGGCCAATTTTTTATTTCTGGTTTAGGAACATTTGATAAAAAAAAAACAATTTGGATACCAAAACTGATTATTTAATAGATGCACTTCTAAGTAAAAATGTGGAGCTAATCCGTTAAATCCATATGAAATTTTTGTTTTGACTTAAAATAATTTTTAGAATGGATTTCAAGGGGAGAGCAGTAAAAAACTTTCAGTAGTCAAAATTACATGTAAAAACGAAACGACACACACTTACATCGATATGTCGGGATGTACATATATGTATGTAAAATTATCTTAATTTCACAATTGGGATAAAATACACGGATCATCTAATGGATGCAATTCTAAATCAAAAGGTGTAGGTGGTCCGTAAAATATTCAGGTTTTTGAGTTTCTGGGCTCTACTTCAATACTGTAAAAAATTAACAAAAACTATTGAGCTATACATATGTGTACATACATACGTTCATATTCATTTATCTTAAAAAAACAATGTAATATCTGCGTGCACAAATAAATAATTGCAATTTAGGAAAAAGCCAGACTACACAAGTTTTGAAAGAATTGGTCATAAATTGTGTTATAGAGGATGGGCGCAAGAAGGAAATTGTTTGAAAAATGTGTCTCCAAAAGACTAACAGGAAACCTTAAACATCGCTAAATCTTGACTTTTAGACCGAATTACTTACAGTTTACACCCAAAAGAGTTAGTGCGCCATATTATTTTAACCCAGCTGTTGAGCCCCAACCGACATGGGGGCACTTAATTTACTTTTAACCCACCGATCCTGCGATTGGATCCGTTTTTCGGTTAAACCATGTTGGCCGTAGCGTACCATAGGTATTTGTGTGTTATTTTCAATATATTTTTAAGTTTTTAAGGTTTTTCGGGGGTTTATTTGCAGCACTCTGTTTGTTTTGCTTTTAATTCGGCTGACCAAAATGATAGATTTAGGATACCAAAACGATTGGGTTAAGGTGGGAATAAAGTGTGGTTAATGCGGGGTTAAGTTGTGGCTAAGGGGGCAATTGCTAGATTAGGGTGACGCTAACAGGTAATGTAAAGAAAGGGTGAAGGATAAAAATGTAAGGTTATTTTTGACTTTTGCGAGGACAAGGTGGGTTAAGATGACAAACAAGAAAAAGTGATGTTTAAGTAGAATTATAGTGGGTTTTAAGCAAGGCAACATTTTTTTCTAGACTCTAGACTAGAGTGGGAAAATTGTTGGCTAAGGAAAGAAAGAAATGGTGCTATGGTGGAGAAAGATGGTTAAAATAATGGTTTTTTGGCGTGAAGGCTGAATATGGATGGGTTAGACTGGAGTTACGGCGAGGAAATAGTGAAAACTGCATTAGGGTGTTAAAAAAGTGTGCTTGGGGTGAGAGACAGGTGGGGTTAAGGCGGTATAAAGGAAAGGTAAGTTATGGTTAGGGGTTATGGTCAAATATTAGGTGGGTTTACTGTGGTGCTCAGCTAAGGTTAGACGGGATTTTACTTGGATATTAATTAAAATTCTGAAATATAATAAAATCAGGTTACTATCTAGAGAAAGAAATGATTTGCTTGCAACGTCGCTTCGGGTATTGCTAGTATCAATATAAGGGAAGGCATAAAAAATGTCCAGTAGCAAATTCCACCCAGAACGGAGTGACATAAAAATCTAAAAAAAATCGCATAAATTCGGAGAATAATTAGGAGCCGCGTGTGAGGTATAAATTAGATCAATAAACGACCCCAAAGTGCCCCAAAATTTGATTAGTTTTTTTTAAATTTTTTCATTTGCCATTTCTGTGTTATAAATGTTGTTAAAATGGGTTAAAAATGTGATGTTCATAATCGTATGGCATACCCGCAAATAACTGCATTTAAATTTTTTGGAAATTCAGCCTCCCTTACCAAGTCCCCAATATTTTTAAATTTTGTTTTGCCTTCTGACGTCACGGCCTCCACATATGTATGTACTTGAATGAGTGTACTTGAATGAGCAAACAAGTGATTATTTTGAAATAGAGTGATCGAGTTCAAGTCAACTCACTTACAAGTTCCAAGTATACAAGTATTTTTCCCCTGACTTGCTTGTTCAAACACTTGTTTTAGAAAGCGAGTTAAAGTGTATAGAGTAGTAACAAGTGGAAGTCAATGGAGTTTTCAAGTCAAGTAAGTGGGCACTTGTTGTAGGACTTTTTTAAAGTGCATTCAGTAACTTTTTTAAAAATTAATTTGTCAAGCCTGTCCACTTATAACCAACCGCATAATGTTCATAGTCGTGAATCGCTCTGCGGTCTCATGCTAATTAATACAAGAAACTGCATTCAATTTTGCACCAAATTTAAAATAAAACAATTTGCAATCTTTCTTCAGTTTTATCTACAGAACTCTGTGTAAAATCTACTAACCTATCTGATTTTCCACGTCAGAATCAGATCAAATAAAGTGCACAATACCAGATCTTGCATAGCCGATAAGTTAGGGTATCATCGCCCCGTGATGCAGTAACAAACAACACTAACAACCATATCGGCAACCTGTAATGAGCCGCTTTCTTCATATAACAGTCAGAATTGAGCTGGACGAATTCCGCCTTAGCAGAACTATATTTTCACGACGATAAATTTATTTGTTTTTGCTTATGAGTTTTGCTTTAAATTTGAGTTTAAAAACATGATTTGGTTTACTTTTTCGCTAGATTTTGAAATTTGGCTTCTCTTTTCTGAAATCAGCAAACGAGCCTGAGAAAATGCTCTTTCAGAAGATGCACTACTGGCAGGAATGCATAATACCTCGCAGCTGACTTTGAATAATATTGGGTAATGTTCTTTGTTTGATTCCCACCATTTAAGCACATTGAAATCTTTTCCTAGGGAGATTTTAACCGATTTGTATCCTTGCAACTCTGTTTCTATATCGTTTCCTTCATTTTGAATAAAGCTTGAAAAAATTGAAGTCTTCTCGGGTTGGTAAACTGCTTCCGTGTTTTTTGGGATATTAAGTGACTTATGTTTTCTCATCAATTCTCGGCAGAAATCGAAAAAAGCATCGTTTTCTTCCGTGTTAAATGTAAGAAGTTTGTTTGTTGGCGGAAACAAAAAAAGGGCTAGTTTATGAAATTTAGTAATGTGTTTTTTGAAAACGGTTTCAAGAAGTTGTCGAAGCTCGACTTTTAGTTCCGTGGTTAGAGCAGTGTCGTTGGAGTCAATTTCGAAGTTAGATTTTAAGTGTTCTAAGTGTGGAATAACCAAATGAATAGTGGGATATTTTTCCCCCTCTAACTCATTTGAAGCCGTTTTAATTTTTTTCAAAACGTCCGAAATTGATTGAAGGCCTGTTAGACTTATTCCGTTAAGTCTATGTTCTTGCTTTGATTCCTTAAGCTTTTCAGTAATTTGTTCCAAATTTTTAGATATCGAAGATAACGTGTAATACACCGTGTTCCATCTTGTTTGGCAAAAACTTTTTAAGGTTTGGTCGAGTTCGGAGTTTTTGCCAGACTTTTTGAAATAATTAACCAATTTGTTTGCACGATCCAAAATTTTGTTAATTTCTGGGCAACTGGATATACTTTTCTCCACAATATTATTCAGCAAAAGGTTTGCGCAGTGAATATGTCGATTGTTTTTGAATGCGCTGATCATATTAGATCCACGGTCTGTCACAATTACTGCGATGTCATGGTCTATATTGCAGTCAAATGCCCCTAATTGCTCCAAAACTTTTTGCTTTATATTTGAGCCTGTAATATAAAGGAAATGTTTTAATTTTATTTTAGGTTACGGCAAAAAGCTTACATACCAGTCGCTGATATGTTCATCGATTTTATGGCAAGCAATCGACAAGTCAGTTTTCCGCTTAAAATATATTGGATCGTAATTGAGATGTACGATCTTTTTAAAAAGTTATCGGTCCATAAGTCAGAGGTTATTGCATATCCGGTAGGTTTAGCCTTGGCTATTTCATCAGTCACATCAAGGCTTTGCTTTTCGTACATCTGGGTAATATTTCGCGACAATGTCGTCGGGTCCGGTATAATTTTGTCAACGTCAATGTTTGGTCCATATCGAGCTCCAATGTCCACGAAAGCCGAAAACAGTTTCTTTAAACCACTGTCTTGAATGGTGTTAAACGACCTACAGTTTTTAATTGACCATTCTGTAGCTGCTTCTGTTATTTTTTTCTTCGTATCCTGGTCTACACTTATGTCCGGTTTTATATCATCGTCAGTTTTAACAGCCGCGATGTAACATTTATGGCGGACAAGATTCGTTGTGCAAGTTGAATACTTTAGCACCTGAAAGCATTTTCGGCAAGCTGTTACACCTTGAATTATTTCGCCATCGCTGTCCCCAACCATTCCAAAGGTCTCCCAAACTTTACTCCGTCCACGTTTATTTAAAATCCTGTACTCACCGCTCTTCAAATGGTTCTTCACAGCAACCATATCAATTGAGGAATTCTGCAATTGGTATTACTTGCTAAATATTTGTAAAATATGTGGAAACAAATTTAAGCTTACGTTTATTGAAGAAGCCATTATAGCATAAAAAATTTTCCGCAGATAAAAAACAACTTTCTCGTTTAAATTTCAAAATCAAAAGAAAATTTGAATATTTAAAAACAAAATTTTTCACAGATCAAAATAACTTTCTCGTTCAAACTCCCGAAGCAAAGTGAATATAAATATTTAAAACCTTTAACTTAAAAGAGTTTAGATGACTTAAAAGTCATAGAGTTCACTCTACGAATTCCAAGTGACTTGAACTTCCAAGTGACTTGAAATTACTTGCAAGCGGTACCAATCGGACTTACTCGTTTCAAGTCATAGAGTGATTTTTGACTTTAAATCAGAGCTTGCAAATAACTGTCAACCGATTTTCCTGAGGCAGTTTAATCTCGACAAAACCGAAAAAAATGTTGCTCACAAGTTCTCTCTCTGAGCGGAACCCTTTTTTCGTTTTGCTTGCCGGTTTCGGTCCGACCGTTCGGCTCAACCGAACAAAGTAATCGGTCTTTCAATAACCACTCGGTGAGACCCTTTTAGCTTAACAGTCACCTAAAAGGGTTTCTATAAGACTAATGTTAAATAAAAGTCAGAAAAATGGGTTTTCTCCAGAAAGAGAAAAGTATAGGCCTGCTGTGATTGAGCATGAATGTTACATAGAAAATGCAGATAATAAAGGCATCGAAATACACATATTTACAAAGATTTTTATTAAGAATTTAGTTTTACAATTAATAATGAATTCAAGTGTTCTGGACTAAGCGAACTACGCCTTTCACTTAAAATAAAGTGTAGGGCGGAGAAAGCTCTTTCCACGGATACTTGCGTGGCTGGAGTAGCAAGTACCACGTGTGCGAGATCTGCCAAAAGTGGTGATCTAAATTTTAAATTGTTAAAAAATTTTAGAATATTTCCTTTTAATGGTAAACGGCCATTCGCTACGTCGAAATTTTCAATTTCTGTATATAATTTGGACAGCTGGTCAGGTGCTGGCTTTTCTTGGGCTTGGGACACCGTTTGAACTCCATCCAAATATGCCGCGAACAGGGACATTTCCTCGGAGCTAGTTGTTGCGAACGATTCTTGATCTTCAGAGCGTCCTGGCAATTCATCTCCAGTGTGCGAAGTCAGATTCTATTAAAAAGAAGGAATTTGATACAATATAATTATAAACACGATTTACGATCTAGTTTAAGACAGACACAATATAATATCTAAACCACACACTATAAACAAAGCACAGAACAGTAATATACATAACAATATTAGTCGGGACTCTTCAAACCTACTGGCTTCTTTTTGAGATGTAGCTTACATGCTTGAGGTGGTAAATGCGGCATGCAATTTGTTTCAAAAGTTTTTTCGCCAACATTTTTTGAGGGACTGTCAACACCAAATTAGTCCTTGGGTCCATATAAATGGCAGCCAACAAAACTTCATTTTCTAAGAGCTTACCTTCCCTAATTTGAAGTTGATCTACTAGCATTGTACATTCACAAAAGACCGTTTTCCTTAACAGACCGAGCAAAGTAGTCAGTAGAAACCGAAACCGAAATAACTCTGAAAAAAAGGGTTTTGCTCTGAGCGTAACATCTGTTAAGCAAAAACCCTTTTAAGGGGTTAGCTCACACCCAGTTGTCATAGGGTTGTTAGTGACAGGTTTTTCTCCAACACTTTGAAAAGGTTGACCGAACCTTGCAAGCTCTGCTTTAAATTCTGTATACTTGGCTTACTTGACTTGAAATTTTGTTTTCAAGTTCAAGTGAGTGAACATTTCAAGTTCACTTGTAAGTTCTCACTTATAAGTACACTCATGCAGGACTCTAGTATGTATGTATGTTCTGCTGGCGCACTTTGCATAAAGTCGTACATGTATGTGTGTATGTCATGCTGTCGCACTTTAAGTGTGACCGCGCAAGGGGAATTTAAGTGTGACCGCGCAAGGGAAAAAATGAAAATACCACAGTCACACCAGATTTAAAATGCTCGGTTAAAAATCGATTATATCGAAAATCGATTCTTTTGCACCATTTTTTTTAGCCAAACGTTAAATTTTAAAAAAGATATTCCTGTATGCAATATTATGCTGCTCCACACACAACCACTGGATATGTGCGTGTGAACTTGTGTGTGCGCATTGCAGCTGACTAAGGAAGTGAGATTCGCTTAGATTCAAATTCATGATAATACTGATATCCTTTTGCTAAAAGAATATTTCATTTAAATTTCCCCAACAGATTTAAAAAATGTTCTTACAGATTTTTGTGTTTTAAAATTCAAATCGCATTGAAAATATTAAAAGAACACTAAATAATCAAATAAATTGATTCTCTTGCTCTTCCTTACACGTGCCTCAAATTGTTTAAACAAATGGAAATGTTTAAACAATTTGATTCACGGCATCCCCTTTCACCTGCCTTCCTGTCGTCTTCTCTATATCAATATAAGGGAAGGCATAAAAAATGTCCAGTAGCAAATTCCACCCAGAACGGATTGACATAAAAATCTAAAAAAATCACATTAATTCGGAGAATAGTTAGGAGCCGCGTGTGAAATATAAATTAGATCAATAAACGACCCAAAAAGCCCCAAAATTCGCTTCGTTTTTTTACGGCATCCAAATATGTATGTACTAGCAGGGTGTGTAGCCCGCAGCTTCGCCTGCGGAAACTAAAATTGAAAATGAAGCTACTTATTTTAAATTTAAAAAATGACTAATTTTTAACCTATAAGCCGAGAAAAGATTTGATCAGAACTTTTTTCCTTAATTTCCGTAAAAAGAACGGTATTTTGTCCTATGCAAACTACTTAAGGAAAATACAAAAACTTGAAAAACCATTATGTGTTTTTTTAAATCTTTCTAAAATTCTAATGGATTGTTTGCATAAGTTATATTAATAAATAAGGAAGGCAGGTGGAAGGGGATGCCGTGAATCAAATTGTTTAAACATTTCCATTTGTTTAAACAATTTGAGGCACGTGTAAGGAAGAGGAAGAGAATCAATTGATTTAAATATTTGGTGTTCTTTTAATATTTTCAATGCGATTTGAATTTTAAAACACAAAAATCTGTAAGAAAATGTTTTAAATCTGTTGGGGAATATAAATGAAATATTCTTTTAGCAAAAGGATATCAGTATTATCATGAATTTGAATCTAAGCGAATCTCACTTCCTTAGTCAGCTGCAATGCGCACACACACGTACACACGCACATATCTAGTGGATGCTTGGCAGCGTCGGCAACATGGGAAATTAGCGAAGCCTACACCGAGAGCGACCATAGAGCCATTATTACCACTCTCAACATGCAAAGATCCGCGCCGAGAATCTCAACTCGCAGCCACTACAAAGAAGGGACTCTAAACATCCAAACATTCAGGGCAACGCTAGCAGGAATGGAAGCTCTCGAACACGAAGAGGCGGTGATGACAAAAGTCAAGGAGGCCTGCGACGCCAGCATGCAATGCAGTAGACGCTTCAATGGACACAGACCGGTCTACTGGTGGAATCAGGAGATTGAAGAAGCCCGCCGAGAATGCATAAGTGCTAGAAGAGCCTACTACAGGTCGCGGGGAAACCAAAGCTTCCTGTTTCTCAGGGAGATATACACCCAAAAGAGGAAAGTCCTAAAAAAGGCTATACAGTCCAGCAAAAAGCGATGCTTCCACGAACTGTGTGACGAAGCGGAGAACGACCTATGGGGCAGAGCATATAAGGTGGTAATGAAGAAGACAAACGGGCTCAAAAACAGTGCACCAACAGACTCTGCAACACTTGAGGGGATAGTCAGGCATTTATTTCCTGCCCAGGAAGAGCGGCAAGAGGATGCCATCCCATCGATCCTCCAACCTCAACCAGTAACACAGGAAGAGGTTGTCAAAATCGCCCAACGATTGTCAAACAATAAGGCGCCCGGTCCTGACGGCATACCAAACAGGGCCCTCAAGATGGCGATCAGCCTCCAC
>JAWNOE010000016.1:0-70000 GCA_035046095.1 Drosophila pseudotakahashii
GAATTTAAATAAAATACATTTTCATTTAGTTATTGTGGCAAACAAGTCTATGAGTCATGATGTAATACTGGGAAGAGATTTTATGGAAGCATGTAAAATTGATTTAAACCTCGACACGTTGAAGATGGTTACGGTTGAGAACATTGAAAACTTTTCAAATGATAGTGAAATTGTTAGAAACGTTAGTAATGAGAACCAAATAGTTAGCGATATTGTTAGAAATGAGAACCAGATAGTAAGCAATAAAATTAGCGATAATAGGAAAATGATTAAAGAAATTTTTAGTAAAGTTACAGATGAAGAAAAAGTTATGAACACAGATGAAATAGATGTAGTGGAAAAGGAATTGTTTAATATTAATATTACAGATGAAAGTTCAGATTACAAAATTGGCAATGAAGTGAATTATAATGTTAGGTGTCAGTTTGTTAGAATGGTAGAAAGTTGTTATGTAAATAAAGAAAGACCAAAGGAACCAGAGGTTAGATGTGAAATAAAATTAAGATTAGAGGATTCGAAACCTTTCAGTTGTTCGCCCAGGCGTTTAGCTTATACAGAAAAAGAAAAATTACAGGTTATATTAGATGAATATTTAAATGAGGGAATTATAAGACCAAGTCAATCGGAGTATGCATCTCCAATAGTGTTAGTAAAAAAGAAAACAGGTGACCTACGACTTTGTGTGGATTATCGAAAACTTAATAAGACAATGGTTAAGGATAATTATCCCTTACCTTTGATCGACGATTTGTTAGACACTTTGGTAAATAAAACAATATTTTCAAAATTAGATTTAAAACATGGCTACTTTCATGTGTTCGTGGACAGTGACTCCATAAAATATACTTCATTTATGACGCCATTAGGACAATTTGAATTTATGCGGATGCCAATGGGGCTAAAAAATGCTCCTGCGGTGTTTCAAAGATTTATTAATACAATTTTTACAGACATGATAAGGGATGGTAAGGTAGTAATATATATGGACGATATTATGATCGCCAGTAAAGAGATACAGGAACATTTAAATGTTCTTAGGGAAGTTTTTGATCGTTTAGCAAGAAACAAACTAGAATTAAGAATGGATAAGTGTGAGTTTCTACAAGCAAGTGTGCAATATTTAGGATTTTTGGTAACCAGCAAAGGAATACAAGCTAATGACAAAGGAATAGAAGCTGTTAGAGATTTTCCCGTTCCAGATAAAGTACATGGTGTTAGAAGCTTTTTAGGATTATGTTCGTATTTTAGAAGATTCATAAAGAATTTTTCGATGATCGCAAAACCCTTATATGACCTGTTAAAGAAGGATAAAGAGTTTGTATTCGAAGAGAAGGAATTACAATGTTTTGAGATGCTTAAGAAAATGTTAGTGGAAGCCCCAGTTTTAGGATTATATTATTACAAGGACGAGATAGAATTGCATACAGATGCAAGCGCACAAGGTTTTGGAGCGGTATTACTACAAAGGAAAGAGGATAAAAAGCTGCACCCTATTTTTTATTTTTCAAAGGCCACAACAAAAGACGAAGCAAAATATCACAGTTTTGAACTTGAAACGTTAGCGATAATTTACGCTCTAAGAAGATTTAGAATTTATGTGCAGGGGAGACGATTTAGAAAAGTTACTGACTGTAATTCACTGACGATAACATTAAATAGGATTGAGTTGAACCCTCGAATTGCACGATGGGCATTAGAATTGCTTGAGTATGACTTTGAGTTAGTTCATAAATCGGGAAAACTTATGCAACACGTGGACGCGTTAAGTAGGAATACGAATATATTGGTAGTAGAAACGAATAGTTTTGAAGACAATTTAATTATTTGTCAAGCGAAAGATGAGAAGTTAAATAATGTTAGGAAGAAGTTAGAAAAAGAGGAAGATAAAATGTTTGAGATGAGGAATGGAGTTATATATAAAAAATCAAATGATGGGAAACTGTTATTCTGTGTGCCAGGAGAAATGGAGGACAAGATATTATACAAATATCACAATGAATTAGGTCATTTAGGTCGAGATAAGGTTATGGATGCTATTGTTAGGACGTATTGGTTTCCGAATATGAAAGATAAAGTTGTTAGACATATTGATAATTGTTTGAGGTGCGTGGCATATTCGCCGAAGTCAGGAAAAGGGGAAGGAATGTTGCACAGCATACCAAAAGGAAATGTGCCATTCGAAATTATACATATCGATCATTACGGACCGGTTGATAATGGAAGATCAAAGAAACATCTGTTTGTGGTGATAGACGGTTTTACTAAGTATGTTAGGCTATATGCAACAAAGACGACGAACACAAAAGAAGTCATTATAGCAATGAAAGATTATTTTAGGTCGTATAGCAGGCCAACGTGTATCGTTTCGGACAGAGGAAGCTGTTTTACATCGGAAGAGTTTGGAAAATTTGTCGAAGAATATAATATTAAGCACGTAAAAATTGCGACAGGGTCACCTCAGGCCAATGGGCAGGTGGAAAGAATTAATCGAATAATAGGGCCAATGATAGCTAAATTAGCAGATCCGGAAAAAGGACTGCATTGGGATACAGTTGTTGAGGACGTTGAATTCTCATTGAACAATACAAAGCAAAGAAGCATTGCACAAATGCCGAGTAAAATGTTGTTTGGAATCGAACAGAAAGGAAAAGTTATTGATGAATTGAGGCAAAAGTTAGAAGAATTAGATAATGTTAGTGATGTTAGAGATGTAAGAGATTTAGACAAAATTAGGAAAAATGGAGTGGAATCGCAAATAAAATTACAAAATGACAACGAAAGAAGATATAATGAGAAAAGGAAAGATAGTTGAATACAAAGTTGAAGATTATATTATGGTGAAAAATTTTGATAATGCAGTAGGAGTCGCAAGGAAGCTAATACCCAAACACAAAGGTCCTTATGTGATAGATAAAGTTTTGAGAAATGATAGGTATGTAATAAAAGATGTGGAAGGTTTTCAATTGTCGCGTTGCCCTAATCAAGGAGTCTGGAGTAGTCAAAATATCAAGCATTGGATTGGTAAACGAAAATAGCTGTAAATATATGCAAAGAATTGTAAATGTAAAGACTGATAGTATGTAAGATAATGTTAGATGAAATCAATTGTATATTAAACCAAGATCAGGGGATCTTGAAATGTCAGGACGGCCGAATTGTAGCAGGATGGCTACGTAGTAGTATGTATGTATGTATGTATAAGTAACGGTATTCCTTCTAGAACATTCTTGTATATTCTTAGAGTACATTGTTGTTGTTGTAGAGCTTGCTCTCACTGGGCTTGCTCTCTCTCTTGTGATCTCACCACACTCACTCTCTTAGAGAGTCGGGGGTTGGTGCGTGTCGTGAGCTGAGAGCGAGGTCAGTTGAAAGCCAGCAGTGATCCTGACAAGAGACTATATAAAACCATAAATCTAAATAAAGCGATTAATAAATATATATAACTGTGTTAAATTTAATAACTGGGGATATATATATTATACCCCTACAGATTTATTCTTATTTTTAGGACGATTATTTTCAAAATTTCAAGAATGATTCAGTATTATTTTCTGAGCTGGAATTAAGTTTAATTAAGTCTCCAAGTAAATACTTTTAATCTCAATTAAAGTATTTTTGTATAGAGTTTGAGAATATTTGTGCTTAATAGGCATTTAAGTTCAAATCGTGCTCAATTCAAAAACTTTCAGTACGAAACGATCTTGAAATTTTAAGAATGAAATCGTTCTTAAATCAAGACCGATTTTGCTTGATTTTACCACGGTGTTTTTTTCTGAGTGTAGAGTAAAACAAGAGAGAACGCTATAGTCGGGTGCCCCGACTATCAGATACCCGTTACTCAGCTAAGGGAGTGCGAGGGAGATAGATATATAAAATCTTTGATCGGGCATAACTTTTTAACGAATGGTCCGATTTGAAAAATTTCTTCTACATTTCGATAGGTATTGATAGTCACAATAAAACTGCATTTTTAGTTTTCCAAAATCTTTAATGGTGTGGGCGCCAGACACCTTTCAAAAAATGGTGTAGGGCGATTGAGGGCGTTAGAGGGGGCGTGGCACCATTTTGAAATAAACTTGCGCTGCGTAGGAACTCCAAAAATGCATGCAAAATGCCAATCCTCTAGCTTTTATAGTTTCCGAGATCTCAGCGTTCATACGGACGGACAGACGGACATGGCTAGTTCGACTCGGCTAGTGATCCTGATCAAGAATATATATACTTTATAGGGTCGGAAAAGCTTCCTTCTCCCTGTTACATACTTTTGCACGAATACAATATACCCTTTTACTCTACGAGTAACGGGTATAATTATCACTGTGGCAGTCAACGTAGTGACGAAGCGCACAAGAAGAGTGTGCGAAGGCGACTACTTAATATATAAAAGAAGTGAAAATCTGCTGTGATGGTCCGATCATAACGAGCGATACACCAATAGAACGGTATCGAAAAAACTAAAAAGATTGGATACCAAGCCAAAAACTATTTCAATTGCTTTGAAAGAGAGGGCAGTGTAAGTGTAAATTTAAAAATGTTGTTCGTTTATATTTTGTTTGTTGTATTCTTACTAAAAATACGCGTCGAACATCAATTCCTTAGGAATTTGTCTGCTCATGGATGAGCAACAATTGGTTTTATTATGTGAACCTAAAGAAATCGCGGTCGAACGAGGATTTTATATTATCCGTATACTAAAAAGCTTTAAGGTATTTTGAAAACATACATATTAACATAATTCTTTGTCGCTCAACACAAACAAGATCAAAGATCAGCTTTTGCATTTCGTTCCAATCCATGAGTACAGCTTGGGCCTCAAAATGAGCCATTCAGACCTCGACTGGAATTTCGGCTGTGCCCTCGAATTTTGTTTAATAGGTTTCTTTATAACTTAAAGAGAAACGCGGCATTTCGTTGTATTGAATTGGCACTGGTCTTTCGCTCTTATTCACTCGTTGCATTTGTTCCCGCGGAATATGCAATGCACTCTCGATTTTGTCGTCGCTTTAATATTCTTCGTCCTCACTCTTTATCAGACTCTTTTGGATTCATCCACTTCGATGGCCAAATCGAAGATTGCGAAAAATATGCAATGGCGTGTTTACGACGTCGTGGCTTATGTTCAAAATTAAGCATCTTGAAATCAGATCTCTGCCTGCGCGCCATAAATAAAAACAATTTACTTTTCACGAATGTTTTATGCGTCTCATTCACGTCGTACAGCTGCGACCATGAAAATAGTAGTGCACTTAAGCACACCACGTTAGGCAGGAAAATGAATAGATAATCGCAATTTATTTCATTTTAAAACAATTTACATATATATTATCAGTTCAGCTGATTTTGTAATACTAAATTATAATATTTTGCACTTCAGGGTTAATCCCAACTTTCTAGCTTTTGTAGTTTCCGAGATCTTAGCGTCCATACGGACGGACAGACGGACATGGCTAGATCGACTTGGCTAGTGATCCTGATCAATAATACATATATAATTTATAGGGTCGAAAACGCTTTCTGATCCCTGCTACATACTTTTTCACGAATACTTTACCAGTAACGGGTATACAAATCTCAACATTTTTTCGCTCATAAAAATTTAAAAACTAAACTTATAACTTTTAAATATCTCCATATCATGATCTCTTATTATCTACAATCTAATACTTAGTTGAGTATCCGTTATTCTGTAAGACGGATGTGCAATGTCGG
The DNA here is from genome assembly GCA_035046095.1 of Drosophila pseudotakahashii. Lineage (NCBI taxonomy): Eukaryota > Metazoa > Arthropoda > Insecta > Diptera > Drosophilidae > Drosophila > Drosophila pseudotakahashii. Next base: position 5,710 of record JAWNOE010000016.1, read on the forward strand.
GGCGTAGAATTGACAAGGTCCTGGAACCGCTTTTCAGGAATGTCATCCCAAGCTTGCTGAACCACCCCCTACAAGATTTCAATGCGGTTTAAGTCCGGAGACTCTGATCATTATCCTGTTGGAATGTCCACTTCAAGGGCGTTTCCCAAGTGGCATATGGTAGCATTGTGTTTTCCAAAAGATCAACGTAAACATTGTTGTCCATAATGCCATCTATGTATCTTATGGATCAAAAGGGGTACCGTTCTAGGACTTCTAGCAAATAAATTATTATCTCTCAGACGTCTTCGAAGGGTTTAAATACTAATCGCCAGATTTAATTCTTGTTTAATCTGCCCTGCAGAAGCAAATGAGTTGTTCTTGGCATATCGCACAATCTGCCTGTTTTAAGCTTTCCACCCCGATTTTCTGGCTTCGAATTATGATGAATGGCGTTTAAAATCATAGTGGATGAGCATCCAACTGTGTTTTCTATCTCATTGTATGTTTTTCCTTAATTTTTTAATTTAGTAATTAAATTTCTCATTTCGGGTAAACAGTGCCTTCCACGGCCCACTAAAAAATTGTATTTTAAATTTTCATCATACAAAAATTAACACATATTTTAACTTACTAATAGCGTTTTTAACTTCATAAGTTTTTTTAAAACGTTTCACATCAAGCCTACTATTTAAATGTGCGGCCAATTTATTATGCATATTCTAATTACAACCAAAAAGTACTCTTCCATGCCAATTCTAACGGAACTTTTTCTCTTTCCTCTTTCTTACGTTCCATTCTAAGTAAAAAGTGGAAACACGTTCCAAGGATAACGGTAAAAGTACCGAAAAATTCCCTTCCAATATTATTCTGTTTGTATGTTATTCACGTTTGTATCTTTATCACCTTTCTCGGATTCGGTTTTTATTTTTTTAAGTATAGAAGTATAAGAGTTTATTTAAATGATTAAATGATTTCAAAATGTGAGTATAATTTAGACCGTCGTCGCGTCGTTTTGCTTTTCACACAAGCACGTATTTTCTGCATTTGATCTCGTCATACTGCCTCTACTCGTCGTTCTCGTCTTATCATCATTGTTCTCGTCCTTTAGTTCTTTGGCTCGTCTCCGTCTGGAATGCTCGTTGTTCTCGTTTTCTAGACCGGGATTGTTATGGTGATTCTTGCAATATCACCCCACATAAATGTCACCTATTGCTGAGATGTGTGTGCAATCGTAATGTCTGGATTGAGTGAAAATGTTCGTAATTGGTCGCGTTCAGCAGAACAACATGTTCACTGATCACTGATGGATTTCTTACGAACGCACATAATCACTGATCATGATGCAAGAATTTTGCATCAGTGATCAGGTAGAGTAAAAATAGTACGCTACCTTTTCTTGATACATGAGAATATAAACAAGAGAGAACGCTATAGTCGGGTCCCCCGACTATCAGATACCAGTTACCCAGCCAAAGTGAGTGCGAGGGAGATAGAAAATTTTTAATCTGGCATAACTTTTTAACGAATGGTCCGATTTGAAAAATTTCTTCTACATTTCGATAGGTATTGATAAATGCAATAAAACTGCACGCTGAGATCTCGGAAACTACAAAAGCTAGAAAGTTGGAACTACCCACACATATTCTTAGGCTTCCTACGCAGCACAAGTTTGTTTCAGCCGAGCGCCACGCCCCCTTTAACGCCCACAACCGCCTTAAACGATTTAAAAAGGTGTCTGGCGCCCACATCTTTAAAAATTTCGCACAAGTATAAAAGCAATTTCGTTGTGTTTATTTACCCCTATCAAAATGTATAATAAATTTTTCAAATCGGACAATTCATTAAATAGTTATGAGCAAATAATGGAATTCAAGCAGTTCAAGCAATCGCTTCGTTGCCTGCATATTTCTGTCTTAGTTGGAAATAGGGGTTGATAATCGGGGTACTCGACTATAGCGTTCTCCCTTGTTTTTATAATTTTTGAGTATTTTTATTTGTTTTACCACACCCATTTTAAAGTTATAAATGAATTAAACAAAAACAAGAAACGAAGCTAGCTTCGGCCAGCCGAAGCTTATATAACCTTGCAGATCAATCCTATTCATTAACAAGAACATTAAATTTAAATTAATTTGCGTATATGTTACAACAATACAAATTTTAACTGCTGTCGTATTACTTTGGCATTAATTTTTTGATCCTTCTATGGCAGCTATATAATATAGCCGTCCGAATTTTGTTAAATTTTATTCGAAATTTTGAAATGTTAAAGAAAAGTCATATCCCAGAGGAGAAGACAATGTAATGAAAGTCAACAAAGATATAATTTGTTTCCTATTAATTTCCATTTAATTTTCCGACAATTCCTATGGCAGCTATATGATATAGTCACCCGATTTTTTAAAAATTTTATTCGAAATTCAGAAATATTTAAATAATAGTATTCCCAAAAGTAGAAGGTAATATTTCAAAAAACATCAAAGCTAGAAATTTTTTACGGTTTTTTTTCCATCCTTCCTATGGGAGCTATAAGATATAGTTTTCCGATCCGGTCGGTTCCAACATATATACTACCTGCAATAGAAAGAAGACTTTTGGGAAAGTTTAAGCCCGATAGCTTTAAAACTGTGAGACTAGTTTGCGTAGAAACAGACAGACAGACGGACGGACAGACGGACAGACAGACGGACGGACAGACGGACATGGCTAGATCGACTCGTCTTGTCATGCTGATCAAGAATATATATACTTTATGGGGTCGGAAACGTCTCCTTCACTGCGTTGCAAACTTCTGACTGAAATCATAATACCCTCTGCAAGGGTATAATAAAGCATGGACATATCTTTGCTTCTGTCAAATAGGTTTCTTTTTAGTTTTTAAAAAATCTATAAAATGAAATACCGTTTTGAGACCGCGAAGAAAACCTCAATACGTTTCACAATATGGGGTATACAACTCTTGAAAAAAAAACTGTGCCATTGAAAAAAAGCTAGTAGCATTTCCGTGATCCAGGGGTCCCACACTTACGGAACTTTCCATCAATTGCTGGGTTTTGAGTTTTTTTTTAGTGTTTCCACCAATTTGCTTTTCGGCACATGGCTTTTTTTTATTTTGGGCTTTCCTCTTATCTAAAACGCTTTCATGGCGCATTTCATGCATTGATGCACAATTTAAATAGCCATTTTTCCGTTCGCGATTTAGATGGAAGACGACAGTTTCTTGCCAGCTGCCAGGAGCGAAAGGAAGAATTGAAAAAAATCCCCGGCATATGTTATCGCCTGCCACAGGGCTGGAAATCCCCACATCCTCAAGGATTTGCGCGTTGGCGCTTCTTTTCTTTTTCCTGAGCGCGTTTCCTTTTCCTGGGTTACATTTAATTTGATTAGTTACAACTTGTGATTTTAAAACAGAAAATTGCTACAAAAAGTCAACTTGCTGCATAATTAAGTTTACCTATCAGGTGAAAGTCACGCCCCAACCAAAAAATCTGCAACTGCAAACAACAAAAACAAGAGAGAACGCTATAGTCGGGTGCCCCGACTATTAGATACCCGTTACTCAGCTTGAGGGAGTGCAAGGGAGATGGAGATATAAAACTTTGATCGGGCATAACCTTTTAACAAATGGTCCGATTTGAAAATTTCTTCTACATTTCGAGGTATAAATAAAAATGTGGGCGCTAGACACATTTTAAAATTGTTTTTTGGGCGATTATGAGCGATTGTGGGAGTTAGAGGGGGCGTGGCGCTCGGCTGAAATAAACTTGCGCTGCGTGGGAAGCCCAAGAAGATGTGTGGGTAATCCCAACTTTCTAGCTTTTGTAGTTTCCGAGATCTCTGCGTTCATACGGACGGACAGACGGACGGACGGACATGGCTAGATCGACTCGGCTAGTGATCCTGAAACGCTTCCTTCTCCCTGTTACATACTTTTGCACGGATACAATATACACTTTTACTCTACGAGTAACGGGTATAAATATAAGCAAAAAGTGTAAACGCGACTTTTGCGTTCTCTCGTCTAAATAATTAAAAGTTCGCCCTTGCCCAACGTCCACGCCCCTTTTTTGTCGGTTGGGGTTTTGTTTGCCATTTTGTAATTGCTGTTAATGGCAAAAACAACCAAAATGGTACACAACTCTGGAAATCTGGGAGCGGGCAAAGCAAAAAATTGCCCAACGCTACACGAATTTTGCATTAATAAAGCCCGCGCTTGAAAAAATGTGACGTTGAAAAATATTTGGTTCATAGAGCCGAATACTTTATACCCTCTAAAAGCAGTTTAGCATTTGCAGCATTGTACATTCTTTTATCTTTCAATATTCAGTTAAATTAAAAACCATAAATAATTATTTTCTTAATTTGTTTAGTTATTTATATTTAATTTTTAGAATATGCAAGCTTTCTAAAGGACAACAGAATACTGCCTTTTCGACAAATTATAAACGGGAAGAATGACTGCATACGTTACAATATTAATATTATTATTATTGTCACATTTCACAAAATAGAAGTTTGAAAATAAATTTCATGGAATCATCTTTAAACATGAAATTAAAAAATGTAAGCTTGAATTTTATTACATCATATCTTAAAATACAAAGTTCGGGGCTTGTGCAATAACGAATATCTTTTGAGAGGGTATTTAAAAGGTAACCTGCAGCAGCCAAGATGAAGTTACTACGTCAGAACAGCATCCAGACTCAAAAATTTGCTGCCCTGCATCCAAGAGGGCCAGAGCCTAGTTACCAAACTTTATGACTTGTTTATGCTCGTTTCTGCTCCCTTCTGCTGTTTGTTGGTCGGTATATGTTTTCTGCTGGCTGTTAATTTTGTTTGTCGACAAGGCGCAAAATGGTTGAATAATGGCCAGGCGACATTTCGCTTAATGTTTGACTTGGCTGCAACACGAAATCTGATGCAGGATGCGACGAAACACGAGTACAAGAGCCGGCAAATGTTTGCTAAGATTATTTTCTTGTTTCTCCTTTAATTTGATTATGCAGAAGGATTGCTTGGGCTAACAATGTGTAAGGCATGTAAAGTTAAAAAATTATTGCAGCAGGGGGGTTTTCATCATATCGCGTTATTATTTTGGGCTAAAATATACAATAATTGATTAAGTACATATATGTACAAATAGATTTTTTATTAAAATAAGTTTAGGCAATAATTCCTAAAAATATTATATTTATTCATTAATTTCAGAGATTTGATAAACAAAAAAAAATAGTTTAATAAATTATAGGTAATTATCCTCTCCACTCGTAACAGCCCTCTAGAAAAATACTTGTAAACTCTTTCAAGACATGGAAAGGTCTTCTTGAGCCTCATGCTCTCAATAGAGACGATAATTCCTCCCCTTCATCCGCCTATCTACATTGCTAATTAGGCTAAACAAATTATGGAATATGATTAATAGAGAGCACGGCCTGGCAATTAACTTTTTGCGATAAATAAAACCAAATATATACGTAAGTATGAATTTATGTTCGCTGGAATTGCAGATTTATTGGACCACCCACAATCAGAACCCCAAGGGTATGTTTCGAAGAACGGATTTGTCCTGCGATTTAACAATTCACGTAGTGACATTTGCATTTTTGATTGCCTCAATATTTCTTGCACTGCTTCGTTTTTTGTTTGTGACCATCGCACCATTGTAGGTGTTTCCCCCTAAAAAAATTAGCCAAAAAGTTTAAGCCCGAGAAACGTGTCGTGTAAATTAAAAAGGTTTTGCCTTTAGTGGGGAGTTTTCGGTATACAAAATGATACGGCAAAGGTCATCGAAGCTTTAAAATTTCCCCACCCACGTCTTATGCAAATCATTTGTATACATATATTTTTGTTGTTGGGTGTGACATGGTCTAATTATGCCGGATTGTGGGCTGCTCATCAATTTTTGTAAAGTCAACGCCATTTATTTAATTTGTCTGCGGTTCACACACGCCAGTGGTGAAAACATTTCAACCAAAGGGATTCCTTTCTTCATCGGAGATTAAAGGCTATGCAAAAGTTCAAGAGACCCAAAAAAAGGAGCCAACATATTATATTTCCAGGCAATTGTTTATGAGGTTCTCCTCTCTGGGGTTTGGAAATTGAAGGAACATATTTTTTTGGTGGGGAAGTTTCGTGCTTAAGTAGCGGGAAGCATAAGAATAAAAGAAAAGGAAATGGCGAATCCCTGGCGGCTGGGGAAACTCCTACACACACTCCTCCGAAGGATTCAGGACCCCAGAAGTGACGTGTTTGGCGCTGCACCAGCACTTAACCTTGGCTGTACACCGAGGACACGGCACTCGAGTTGTGAATTAAATCCTGCCACGAATCCGGTCCACAGAGATAGGCGACATCGTATCTCTGTGGATACTTTAACCCAAAAGCATGACAGGACGAAGTACTCTCTTTCGTGGGAGATAAAGCTTTATCCTGTGCTTCCATTCAGCACTTCTCTTTGGCAAGAGCTTTTGGGCGAAAGAGATATTTAGGGGAAGAGAGTAAAGAGTAAAGTAAAGAAATACTTAAAAATAATAAAATAGTAGATGAGAACCAGGTCTGAAAAATTATCTTTCACTTACAGAAAAGCAGTATAAATAAAAAATATTTTCTATAAACTGCAAAACTTTGATATGATTGTCGGCGATTAATATTTTTAAGAACTTATTAAGAGCTGTATTTAAGAGCTATGATTTTATATGCATTTTTAACGGAAAATGACTGGTTAAGATTAGTGTTTTGAACTTAAAAAATACCTAAGTTTTAAAAATACTAATTATACCTTATAATGTAAATAAGAAATAAAATGTAATGATTTTTTAACAAGGGTTTTAAAAACGTTTCGATTATAGGTGTATTATTTTGAATGTTAAAATAAAACAAAATAAATAAAAACACACGGACAGACAGACGGACGGAAAGACAGACATATCTAGATCGACTCGGCTAGTGATCCTGATCAAGAATATATAAACTTTATGGGGTCGGAAACGCTTTTCTTTACCTGTTACATACTTTTTCCGGAATACGATAAATATATAAAATAGTAATCATTAATTTCTATTCCTTCTATGGTTTATTGCTTTTTATTTCGATTCCATTCGTTGTAATTATTAGGATGGTATCTTAAATCGGCTCATTTTTGATGACCTTAATTTCGGCCTTTCGATGATTGGCCGTCAGCAGGTAAAGTTTCGTCAGCATTTTATCCGCCTCAGCCGTGTTCATGGCAAACACTTGGACCATTCCCGACTCGTGAATACGGGCTGACACTCCGGGCAGCTCCTTATCCACATAGTAGACGAATTGCATCTCACTAAGAAATGGTTCCGAAGAGAGAGCGCAGGTCCCACTAAACTCTGGCAAGGAAACCCTCCAGGGATAGTAGGCAACGGAGGAGAGACGTAGATGCAAAAGTTTATGGGAGGGTTCGGCCTTGAAGTTCACCTTTCCCATAATCTTAGCCACGATATCGCGTTGGGTCTCGGACAGCATGGCATTACTTCTTCCGTTAATGATCATCACAGTGCCATTGGACCAAATCCAGCCTATCTGGGTGGCCTCATATCGCACCTCAATAACATCTCTGACGCTATTGTAAACAGCGTTATCGAGGCTCTTTACAGCTATTTGAAGATGTAAATTTGTGTTCATTTGCAGGGTGCAGAACATTTTGCAGTAGTTCATTACAATGCGCAAGCGCAGGCACTCGACATTGCGCTTGGTGGGACGTCTTAGGATCCTGATCTTCTGGAGGCACTGGTCCAGATGAACTGGCAAGGGCGGAAGCGCCAAAATTCTCTTCAGATTCTCCGACGACTTGGTCCCATATCTTTCGTTCCACTTGGAGCGGAGTACTTTGGCTTGGGGATCCTTGAATTCCGTCATGTTTTGGTCGACGATATCTTCGAAGTCCTCGAGGCGAACTGTGAAGCTAGTTTGCCACCCAGTCTCCGTGGAAGTCATTCTCTGGCCAGTTCGTGGCTTCATTAGATCCTTGTTTATCTCGCTTTCGAAATCAATGGCTCCTGGTTCTGTAGATGCTGGCTTGGAGCACTCCTCGTTGAAAATATATTGGAATTGCTGGGAAACGGTGTCACTACATAGCTGTAGCCAATCCTGGCTGGCTGCCTCTTCCTGGGGTTTCGGCGGTACTGATCCAATTTCTTCGACCTCAAGAATAATCGGACGTTCTGGTCTAAGCTCATTCAGTGGAAGTTCTTTAAATGGCTCTACAACATTTATCACAGGAGTGTCCTCTCCGGTTACCGGCTTTATTTCATCGTGTACAGGCTTTCTATGCAGCGGTTCTACTGCATCAATTTTACGAGGTACCACTTCAAACGCCATGGGTGGCATTCTTTTTCGAACGTGCTTCAACTGCGCGGTAAGAACATTTTTGGGCTTCAACAGCTCAAAGAGGACGTCCCGATTTTTTTCACTGTCTCTGGCTAAGCTCAATAGCATATCAAATTCTTCTATATCACTCAGAGGCTCGTTGAGCAGTTCCGATTTTATCCAATCCTTCATGGCCCGCTCTTCTTCAACACCGATGGTCATGTGATCAAAGACGAAATCTTCATCGTGAAAATTGCGGTACTGCTGGGTGTCATTATTAAATTTGCTGTCCATGTCCCAATAGATAAATCCTTCCGCAGGATTTTTTTCTTGAGACTCAAGTATTTTTGACGGAGAATCCATGGACGTCGGACATTCCACTACTTTTGGAGGTGGAGACTTTGGTCTTTTCTGACTTTTCATACAACACAAGGGCCATTCTGCCTCTGAGGGCGAAACCAAACCCTCCTCTAAGTCCTTGTAACTCTTCCAGATATCCTCCGACGAAGGCAGATCAACATTAAACTCATCCACGAGGTTCACTTTAATAGGCGTTATGGGTCGAAAGTTCTGGTCAATTAACCAGTCTGGCTCGACCTCCGGTGGTGGCTCTATATTGACGGTAGATTTTGGCACCACCTTGCTACTTTTCGCCGAGTCTTTTACCTTGTACTTGGTGTGCAACCGTCGCGTTCTTACTTTCCTAGGTGCATTTGACGTTGACACTGGTGTCACGTCGGAAATCACGTGCATGGGCTCAGAACTCTCCTCCAGGCCAAAATCCAAAACGACATCGCCAATACAAAACTTAGTGGGCAGCGGTTCTAAAATCGGGGCACTAAAATGGTTATCAAAATGTGTAATTCTTTACCAAATTTATTGCATAATGCTTACCAGGACAAAAGAGGTCGGAAGGAGGTGTCTGTCTGTGAGGGTATGTTAACTTCTGGTTCTTCTATAGGCAGAGAGGCGCTAAGTGAAAGTAAAAAAGTACAAGTTATTCAAGTTTTTCGGCTTTAATATAAGTTTCTAGTACCGCTCCTTCCTGGCAAAACTATTCCCAGGAATTTTCTGCCTAGATCGCGCTGCCTCAGTAATCTTTCTCTTGCCTCTTTTGGGCTCCATATATTCATGGCTGGTTGAGGGTTCTTCTTTTCTGGTTGTCAGTTCATTTTCTTCCCTTCTGTCCTCCAACTCAAGCTCCTTGAGCATATCATCGCTAAACAAATGCTTGATAAACTCTTCGTCCACATCAGAATCTGAATCTGATAAATTCATGATGATGGGCGAATGTCCTTCCCGAATCGACGGAGTTCCCACTTCTGCTGTCGACAGACGTGGCACTGTGCGAGAAAACTAATTATCAGACGTCAGATTTCCTTATTTTTCAACAGTGTTGCTGCGTTTCCAATTGTCAGTTGATTTAACTTATCGGAAAAGAGCTGTAATTTAAATGCAGTTCTTGTTTAACATGCGTTAGAGTTTATAGAGTAATAGGGAAAGTATGTAACAGGTAGAAGGTAGCGTTTCCGACCCTATAAAGTATATATATTCTTGATAAGGATCACTAGCCGAGTCATCTAGCCATGTCTGTCTGTCCGTCTGTCTGTCTGTCTAGATGAACGCTGAGATCTCTGAAACTATAAAAACTATCAAAAAATCAACTGACTTTGCGATATTTTCTATAAAAACTGGATTTAATTCAAATCTTTTGTATATTATTAAGTGTCATTTAAATAACATCCACTGGCAAAGCGATTACTGGAACACTATTAATGTTGCAATGTTAATATACAAAAAAACACAAAAAATGTGTTTTGTTTTGCTAGAACAGCTAAATAACTTAGTATTTTTGTCACCTTTACTATTATATCACATTTTATTTATTTAGATGAGGAGTGGTGCAGGAGCAGCGGAGTAGCTGAGAGGGGCGGAGTATGCCAAAGGGGACGAGTATGCGAAAGGAGCAGCTGCGTACTTGGCGACCACTGGAGCAGCCACGGGAGCAATCACTGGAGCAGCAGCGATTCCATTGTAGTTCCTGGCGATCACCTGGCTGCTGGTGGCAGTCACGACTGGAGGAGGAGCAGCCACCACTGCATTGGGAGCAGTGTAGGCCAGAGGCGCAATGTAAGCCAGGGGAGAAGTGTAGGCCAGATGAGCACCCAGGAGACCTGGCTTGGCAGCAGCACAGGCAACGATGGCCAGGATAACAACAGCCTGGGGATAAAAAGCATTTAGAAAACTATACAAAATATAAAATCCCTAAACATACAGATTTGAACATTTTGTGGGTTGATTTGCTTTGGTGCTTTCGGTACGAAGTCTTGAACTAGTGTGATGTCGTTCAACACTTATCCTATCGTTATTTATACCCCAAAACAATACTGCGTCTCTGACCTCAGGCCATCGAATTCATTAGCCAAAAGATATTCCACATTCAGCAGTGGGAAATCGCAAAAAGTACGGTAAAGTGCAAATGATAACGGGAGACTGTCACAGCATTTAAATGAACTGAGTGCGTACATGAGTCAGAGCTGAGTAAAGTTTTGGGTATAAATATGCTCCACCAAGAGCAGTTGGACATCAAACAGTTTTGAGCCTTCCAAAGCAGTAAATCAAAGAAATATAGCCACCATGTTCAAATACGTAAGTTCTTCGATAAAGAAACATTGGAGGATTATATTAATTAAGTTGATTTATCCCCAGGCCGTTGTTGTCCTCGCCCTTGTTGCCTGCGCTGCTGCCAAGCCAGGACTCTTGGGTGCTCCTCTGGCCTACGCTGCTCCTCTGGCATACACTGCTCCCGCTGCCGTGGTGGCTGCTCCTGCTCCAGTCGTGACCGCCACCAGCAGCCAGGTTATCGCCAGGAACTACAATGGAATCGCTGCTGCTCCTGTGATTGCCCCCGTGGCTGCTCCAGTGGTCGCCAAGCACGCAGCTGCTCCTTTCGCCTACTCGTCCCCTTTAGCATATTCCGCCCCTCTCAGCTACTCCGCTGCTCCCGCACCACTCCTCATCTAAATAAGTAAAATGTGATATAATAGTAAAGGTGACAAAAATACAAAGCTATTTAGCTGTTCTAGCAAAAAAAAACAAATTGTTTGTTTTTTATACCCGTTACTCGTAGAGTAAAAGGGTATATTGTATTCGTGCAAAAGTATGTAACATGTAGAAGAAGGCGTTTCCGACCCTATAAAGTATATGGGCACTTCCATATTGTCGCTCGGGACATTTGAGGTTGAAAAAAAATGAAAGAACATCGATTTTAATTTTAATAATGGGCTTGACTTTTCACACTTTCCAAGCACTATTTTGTGTAAAAATCTTGATTTTATACCATTGTTAGTTCTTAAGATATCGTTAAAAAACTGCCGTATTCGGTCGGGTTAAAAATAGAAGTGATTTTTCGAAAGTTTGTTTAACATCACATTTTAGCGAATTCTATTGGAATATTTTATTGCGATTTTTTTTAGAATGTTGTCTAAATACGTCTCTGTGAAATGGTTTTAGTTTTACTCAAAAACTGTTAGAATTTTTTTTTATGCAGTTTCAAACACATTCGCTTGGGACATTTTTCTCACCGTTTTGTAAAGTGGATTTCTTTACCCCTAGCTCTCAATTGCTGGCTGTTTTGCTTATAACTTCATGGTTTAACATGTAAATGAGGCATTCAGTTCAGAAAAATGTCACATAGTAGCATTCGTTTAGGATAAATTAACAACAGAAGACAGGTCCACAAAATAACAAAACAAGAAAGAACGCTATAGTCGGGTGCCCCGACTATCAGATACCCGTTACTCAGCAAAAGGGAGTGGGAGGGAGATGGAGATAGAAAACTTTGATCTGGCATTACTTTTTAACGAATGGTCCGATTTAAAAAATTTATTCTACATTTCGATAGGTTTTGATAATCACAATAAAACTGCATTTCCTTTTCCGAAATCTTTAAAGGTGTGGCCGCCAGACAACTTTATAAATCGTTTAATTGTGGGCGGTAGGCGATTGTGGGTGTTAGAGGGGGCGTGGCCCTCTGCTGAAACAAACTTGCGCTGCGTAGGAAGCCCAAGAATATGTGTGGGTAATCCCAACTCTCTAGCTTTTGTAGTTGGTAAAATTTACCAATAAAGATAGATATGTAACTATAAAAATAGTTATGTGTATTTTGTTTTTGCATTGGGTGGGTGTTTTTGCTTATTGTGTGTATTTGTTGTTGTGAAAGTAACTATTTAATTGGTAGAATTAACAATTTTTGTGCTTTGGGACTGTTTGAGAATTATAACAGTTGATTTTACCAAGTTTTTTTTTTGTGTGTACACACTTTTTCCCGAATACAATATACCCTTTTACTCTACAAGTAACGGGTATAAAAATCATGATAAATTTCTTGTTCTTGGGCCAATAACCCTCTGAACCCCTTAATTTATAAGATCTGCCTTTTGGTTTTACTGCGGTGTTACAGTTCCATCCGCGAGGTATGGGTCCGGTTTGCCCCACCACTTCTGTAGGTTGTCTATTCTTTTGCTTTCGAAAGCCAGCCACATGGGAGGTTGCCAAAGTAATACATACTTTTAGTTGCTGATTGTGCCATACAAAAAGCGATCAAAAATTAAAAACTTTTCGGGTAACTCACTCCCACGCCCACAGAAATCTAGGAAAAACTCCACATGGCTTTTGATTTGGCCACTCTCTCTTTTACCGTTTGTCTTTAGTTAACACACACCTTCGCACACAGTAAAACGGAGAAACAGTCAGGTAGTTAAAACTTTTAAACTGAGGGCGGGGATCATTTGTGATTTCTGCCGTCTGGGCACTCCAAATAAAAAGCCATGGGCGGGAAAGCTGGGAAGCCTTCAAAGTTACAGTCACGGCAGAAGCGCTCTGTCACTGCTCATTTGTTGCTAATAATTATAAAAGTTTTCCTCAATCCCCCCGAGTGACATAAGTACCACAAAAAATATATAGAAAACATTTGCCAGACTATCTGTCTGTGGGCTGATAGAAAAGGGAGACAGAAGTTTTCACAATTGTTTAGTTTACAGTCCTTTTTAGCGTTAGCATTTAGCTCTGATTTCGCAGCGAATAGTTTCGGTTCGGCCTAAAAGCTTGCAGTATTAAATTTTTATTTGCTTACTTCATAACAATAGTATGGGATGTGTCTCCCCTTTTTATATAAGTCATTTGGGACTTCGGGGACTTGGAGCTCAGCCAAAATTCTTGGATAGCAAACAAGTCGAACAAAGCGAGCGCCAAATTGCCTTAAAAGCCTTTTCAAGTCAAAAGTTTTGCCTGTTTGCGCATAATTATTTAGCCATGACATAAACAAAAATCACAAAAACCCATTCTGTTGATAGGAAAATAGTATCTAAATATCCGATTGTTTTCTTCTTTGATCCTTTTAATTATCGATAATTATTTAGTAGAAACCTGCATATGGTTACTAATTGAATTGAATATTCTTCTTCTTGCAAACTGCGAGGAACGTAACGGAATGTAAAAAAGAAGTAGCTTTGGCCGTTCCAATGAACCTATAAACTCTCAAATAACAATGCAAGTTCTTTAGCTTGTGAATTGCAGAATGGTCTATTTGAAACCTATTATTGTTCACAATAAACGAAAAGCGAAATAAAACGATCTGTGAACAGTTGAGATCGATGTGGAATTGGTAATACTCTTAGAGAATCCCTTTGTTGTGTATAGAAAAGTTAAAGTGCAATTTATTTGCAGTAAAATAAGTTTTTTAAAAACAAAATCGGTTTCAGAACTATAAAAAACAAAATATGGCCTAAACCAAACCAAAAACTTATTAAAATAAGTTGACACCATACTTAGCATTTTAAATGCCCTCTTCTTAATTAGGTAGCTTAAGTTTACCAAAAACCCAAGGTCGCCTTCATGTAGTATTTTAAGAATTTTATTTTTACCCAAGACTTTTTACTCAGTTACGATTAAGTATCCAGTCCTTTTACCAATAGCATGTTAATTATCGAATTTTTATGTACAATTTTTTAGGTCGAAGGAACATCCCCTTCAGCTTGGTCCAGGCTCGGCAGATTGCCATCATCATCACCGAACATCAGCCTCTCAATAAGCTCCATTTGCGTCTGCAGAATTGCGCCCAAAGCTAAGGTTCGCTCGATACGCTCTCTATATCGCAACTGGATCAGTTTCTCGTTCCTCCACTCAGGCTGGAACATTTCCCGCCTCTCCTGTGCCTTTTCATCGACACGATCTTTATATTTCAGTTTCCGCTCGATATTTTCGGCCACTGTCCGATTTTTGCGCTTGTACCCCTTCTTGAGGTGGGCCACCTCCATAATAAAATTAAAAAAATCGGCATATTCCACGCGAAGAAATTCCCAAAACGATATGCGATGCATTGCATTGCTATCCCTTTTCGCTTTGGCCCTTGCCATTTGATCCCTCATCATGGATACAATCAAATTAATTAGCAAGTACTTGACCACAAAGCCCATTATAACATATAAAACAATGCCCAAAGACTCTCCTCCGGAAAATAGATCCAGCGGGGTGATTACATTATTATAGCCAAAGGCAAACGAGGTGACTGTTACTATGCCATTGGGCAAGTCCATAAAGATTTTGGTGTTATTACCATTAATTGTGACGGTGGCAATGGCAATTGCGACAATAAATATTATGGTTATCACCATCGTCCAAACGAGCGCTTGCCAAGCCATCGAAAGTGTTTTGGTGAAAAGCTGAAAAGTGCCGGAGAACTGCAACACCTTCCAGAGTCGCATTGTGACCAAGGCTATGGTGAAACCCTGTAACACATCACAAAAATACGTGAGTCGCGCCGGCTCGCGAAAATCTATAAACTGCACCATTACGGAGATTTCAATGTGCTTAATCATTGATTGGACCAAGGTATCCCGGATCGATAGAATGACCACAGTTACCAGGCTAAATACCACAATCAGTGCATCCACCTGGATCCACAAGGTCTTTAAGAGACGGGGTTCGTACCAGATCTTGACGAAGAACGCCTTGGCGAACTTCAGCCACAAAATAACGCCGACGAATAACACCATCATTCCAAAGGGCGAAATCTCCTTTATTTGATCCACGAAAACTTGACTATCGACATCTACATGGGCGTGGACATTTCCGAAGGGAAATTGCTCTATCCACAGTGTGCATACGCTAAAGGTGTTCGCATCCGCATTGTACAGAGTAAAGTCCATAAAAAGAGCGCTGGTATTATAATCCAACCATAGTTTCTCCATCAAGTAATCAAGTATTATTAGGCTTTTGTTCCGGGTATCCGAGAGCAGGACTTCGTAGCCAGCCATTTCCGGATAACTAATAAAATGTCCATGATGATTGATGCCCATCATAAGGTTATTCCGAAAGTCGGAAACCATCCCCAGCCAAGGCTTATAGATCGGCCAATATTTGTCCGTGTAAGGAACCCTTTCATATGGCAATGACCATCCTTCTGAAAAGTCCCGGCTCGTAAAAACAGGATCGTTCAGACCATTGATTCTCATTTCCGTCCTTAGCTGTCTTAATCTCACCACGCCCAGCAACCGGACGTGCTCTATATGAACCCAAGGAGCTCCTAGACCTGTGTTGTTCCGATCCGTAAAAGCTAATATCAGCGAAAACTCAAGAAAAGTATATACATCCAGCAGGGTCGCCAAATGTGATAATCCGAGCGTATTCTTGTGTCCAAACATAAAAAGATTCTTCGTGGCTTGGGTGTTATAGTGATGCAGCTCATCGAATATTAGTAAAGTCATGACAAAAAAGATCAGAAATAGCTGGCCAGTTAGAAAAAGTTCTTCTTTTATCAGGCGGTACTCCAGGTTGAGCCTCTCATTTCGATGGCTTTCCGTAATCATTAGCTCACTGCGTAGCGACCGAAGTCTAAGTCTTAGCTTGTCCATAAAAGTCTCAACCTTGGGATTTTCGTCGGGAGTAACAGGAGCCTGATGAACTGGCCAACAAGCGGCATCGATGGACATTATCATGAACTTGATAGGCGTAATAACTAGAATTTGTATCAGGGTCACCGCTAAAAATGCCACCAGGATCATATTGAACTTGGCGTCCTCATGATTAAAGCCAGAGAAATTCCAGATGCAAAAGCCACATATGGCTATTATTACCAGCGTTATATAAACGATTACGTTACTATCCTTCTTCGCCATTGCTTGCGTATTTTTATAGGCTTTGGCTTAATCTCAAACTTTCCTTAATAGATTTCTTTTGAAAAGTAATAATTTGACAACGTTCAATGAGGTATAAAATTCACAGCTAACGCTGGTGTTCCTTTTTTTCTGATATTCATTTAGCAATTGGTCTTGGATATATTCTCTACAAAGAGAATATTCACATATTATTCACAAAGTAATGGAACTACCTCGTAGAAGTGCATTTAAAGCAGTGCAATATTGGAAATTTGACCACTTTTTTGTGGCAATAATTATTACTTTAAAACAACGCAACATTACAGTATTGTTTTTAGAATTTGGTATATAATATTAAAAGAAAATATATTATAATTAAAATAGTAGGGGAGAAGGGGGCTCAAATAGTAAGAAAAGTTTGGTTAGACATAGCAGCTACAAATAAAAAGCCATTGGAAAGAGACTGGTATCATCGGAAGGGCTGTTCTTTTGGCTATAATTTTTTTCTTCATAATTTTGAAGTCAATTGCAAAACCTTTGAGGAACGTTGCAAATCGTCAACATACTTTTTAAACTAGTCTAGCCCCAGTACTGGGGTAAAAACAGTACGAAACTTACTTTCACTTAGTGTTGGGTAAAAACTGCTCATTTGGATGAACATGTTCATTTGCTCTTTTTTTCTTAATGATTTAATTTTTTCTTTCTTGTTCACTTGCTCACTTGTTCACTTGCTCACTTGTTCACTTGCTCACTTGTTCACTTGCTCACTTGTTCACTTGCTCACTTGCTCACTTGTTCACTTGCTCACTTGTTCACTTGCTCACTTGTTTACTTGTTCACTTGCTTACTTGTTCACTTGCTTACTTGCTCTGTCCTTTAATTTCTCACTGGCTCTGAGAAAACAGCTGATTGACTGTAAAACCGTATGCATCAAATGCATCCAAATTGTAAAATAAAAATTCTTTTTGAGCCAAAAACAGCAAGAGATCAACTTAGGAAGTGAACTAAAAAAATCAAATAAAAGAGCAAAACTGAACCAGTGCAAGTGAGCAAGTGAACAAAAAGAAGCAAGTGAGCAAAAATGAACAAGTGAACAATAAAGAACAAGTTCGAAGGAACATGTTCACTCACTCAGTTTAGTGAGCAACTCTTTTTTGTTCATTCACTCATGAACAACCCAACACTAATCCCAACTAGCTTTCTAGCTTTTGTAATTTCCGAGATCTCAGCGTTTCTACATACTATGTTTATACGATGGGAATCACGATTTCTTAAGAGCGTGACCTAGAAATAAGCCCTGTTTATACAAAAGAATTCATGCTTTTCTTTACTCTCAGCTGATAGCGATGCCGGACTGGTAAAAATAGGTGATAGTTTTCAACTTTTAAAACCGCTGAGTGGAGAAATAGCCTATAAAGAGCTTTTAATTTCTAGCGATTTGGCAACGTTGATAATTTGTAACAGAGTTACCAGAGCTGGGCTCCACCAAATCACGCTTTGAGGCTGAAATCATATTCATCTTTCGTGTGTGGCCGAATTCACGAAATGGCGTTTATACAGACACGAATCGGCTGAAAGCGTGAAATGATTGCGTGAATTCGGCATCGTATAAACACAGTAACAGACAGACAGACAGACGGATAGGTAGACATGGCTAGATTGACTCGGCTAGAGATCCTGATCTAGAATATGTATACTTCATATACTATGTTTATACGATAGCAATCACGATTTCTTGAAAGCGCGAAATAGAAATAACCCCTGTTTATACGACAGCAGAGAATTCATGCTTTTGTTCACTCTCAGCTGATAGGGATGCCGGACCGGTAAAAATAAGTGATCATTTTTAACCTTTAATAGCTCTGAGTGGAGAAATAGCCTACGAAGGGCATTAAATTTCTAGCGATCTGGCAACGTTGATAATTTTTAACAGAGTTACAAGAGCTGCTTATCACCAAATCACGCTTTGAGGCTGAAATCATAGTCAACTTTCGTGTGTTGCCGAATTCACGAAATGGCGTTTATACAAGCACGAATCGGCCGAAAGCGTGAAATGATAGCGTGAATTCGGCATCGTATAAACACAGTAATAGGGTCGGAAACGCTTCCTTCTCCCTGTTACATACTTTTGAACGAATACAATATACCCATTTACTCTATGAGTAACGAATGCATTCGTTTAAAAGGTTTGCGAGATCAAAGTTTTATATCTCCATCTCCCTCGCACTCCCTTTAGCTAAGTAACGGGTATCTGATAGTCGGTGCACTAAAGCGTTCTCTCTAGTTTTTGTTTACACGTCGCCGCCTGGGATAAAATTTAAATTTGGACTATGTCGAACGAAAAAAGTTGAAAAATCCGAAATTAAACAAGAGAGAACGCTATAGTCGGGTGCCCCGACTATCAGATACCCGTTACTCAGCTAAGGGAGTGCGAGGGAGATAGATATATAAAATCTTTGATCAGGCATAACTTTTTAACGAATGGTCCGATTTGAAAAATTTCTTCTACATTTCGATAGGTATTGATAGTCACAATAAAACTGAATTTTTAGTTTTCCAAAATCTTTAATGGTGTGGGCGCCAGACACCTTTCAAAAAATGGTGTAGGGCGATTGAGGGCGTTAGAGGGGGCGTGGCACCTTTTTGAAATAAACTTGCGCTGCGTAGGAACTCCAAGAATATGCATGCAAAATGCCAATCCTCTAGCTTTTATAGTTTCCGAGATCTCAGCGTTCATACGGACGGACAGACAGACGGACAGACGTACAGACGGACATCGCTAGTTCGACTCGGCTAGTGGTCCTGATCAAGAATATATATACTTCATAGGGTCGGAAATGCTTCCTTCTCCCTGTTACATACTTTTGCACGAATACAATATACCCTTTTACTCTACGAGTAACGGGTATAAAAATCCACCATAAATCCAATTTTCCATAAATCTAAGCCATACCCTTAAAAATTCTTAAAAAAAAAACCGGTGTTGGAAAGTATGTAACAGTTTAAAGAAATCGATCCCGATTATGTAAAGAAAAAACATTCATGACCAGATAGATAGATAAGTAACAACCACTATATTCATTGTATAATATAAACTATAGTATATGTATACATTTTTTATTTATAAATGTTGTGTTAAAAGTGCAAGTTTTTTGACCCACGTTAGGCATTTTGACTTGTTGGAACAGTCTCTTTAGCTGGGTTCAAACTTTGTAGATTTCCATCTTCGTCTCCGAACATAAGTCTCTCAATAAGCTCCATTTGCGTCTGCAGAATTGCGCCCAAAGTTAAAGTTCGCTCGATACGCTCCCTATATCTCAATTGGATCAGTTCCTCGTCTCTGCGCTCATTGATCACTTCACCCTCCCGCTCGATATGCTTCAGTTTTCTTTCGATATTTTCTCTTACTGTGCGATTCTTGTGCTTGTATTTTTTTTTTAAGTGACACACTTTCAGTATATTATTAATACAACCGGCATATTCCACGCGAAGAAATTCCCAAAACGATATACGATGCAGTACATTGCTATCCCTTTTCGCTTTGGCGCTTGCCATTTGATCCCTCATCATGGATACAATCAAATTAATTAGCAAGTACTTGACCACAAAGCCCATAATAACATATAAGATAATCCCCAAAAACTGTCCACCGTTAAATAGATCAGGTGGGGCCACTTTATCAGTGTAGCCAAATGCAAAACAACTGACCGATATGATACCCTTGGTCAAGTCCCTAAAGTTATAGATATAGTTACCATTTATCGTGACAGTGGCAAGGGCAATGGCGACAATAAATATGATGGTTATCACCATCGACCAAATAAGCGCTCGCCAAGCCATTGAAATGGTTTTGGTGAAAAGCTGAAAGGTGGCGGAAAACTGCAACACCTTCCAAAGTCGCATGGTGACCAGAGCTATGTCGAAACCCTTCAGAATATCAGCGTAATATGTTAGTTTAGCAGGTTCACGGAAATCTATAAAGTTAACCATCACGGAGATTTCTATTTTTTTGATCATCGACTGAACCAAGTTATCTCGGATGGATATAATCACCACAACCATCAGACTGAGTACGACGATCAGAGCATCCACCTGGATCCACAGGGTCTTCAAAAGACGGGGTTCGTACCAGACCTTGACGAAAAATGCCTTGGCGAACTTCAGCCACACAATAGCAACTATGAATAAAGTTAACATTCCAAAAATCGAAAACTGTCGCATTTGCTCCACGAAAACTTCACTCTCGATATCCAGGTGGGCGTAGGTGTTTCCGAATGGAAATTGCTCTATCCACAGGGTGCATACGGTAAAGATGTTCGCATCCGCATTGTACAAAGTAAAGTCCATAAAAAGAGCACGTGTATCATAATCCAACCAAATTTTCGCCATCAAATAATCAATTATTATCAGACTTTTACTGCGGGTATCCGAGAGCAGGACTTGGTATCCCGCCATTTCCGGATAAGTAATAAAATGCCCATGGTGAGTGTTGCCCAAGATTTTCTCTTGAAGCCCATTGACCACCGAAACCCAGGGTTCATAGATCGGCCAGTATTTATCCGTATAGGGGACCCTTTCATATGGCAACGACCACCCTTCTGAAAAGTCCTTGCTGCTAAAAATAGGTCCACCCAGACCTATAAATCGGTTTTCTGTTCTTAGCTGCCTTAATCTCACCACGCCCAGCAGTCTGACGGGCTCCGCATGAATCCAAGGCGCTCCGAGGCCCGTGTTGTTCCCATCCGTAAAGGGTATGACCAGTGAATACTCGAGAAAAGTATATGCATCATTCAGGGACGTCAAATTTGATAACCCAAGCGTATATTTGTGGTTCGTCGCGAATAGAGTCTGCATAGCTTCCGTATTATAGTAAAGCAACTGATCGACTAATACTAATGACATGACGAAAAAGGTCAGAAATAGCATGCCCGTTAGTAAAAGTTCTCCTGTTGTCAGGCGGTACTTTAAATTGAGCCTCTCATTTCGATGGCTTTCCGTAATCATTAGCTCACTCCGTAAAGACCGAAGTCTAAGTCTGAGCTTGTCCAGAAAAGTCTCAACCTTGGGATATTCGTCGGGAGTAACAGGACCCTGATGAGCTGGCCAACAAGCGGCATCGATGGACATTATCATGAACTTGATAGGCGTAATAACTAGAATTTGTATCAGGGTCACCGCTAAAAATGCCACCAGGATCATATTGAACTTAGCGTCCTCATGATTATAGCCAGAGAAATTCCAGATGCAAAAGCCACATATGGCTATAATTACCAGGGTCATATAGAAGATGACGTTACTATCCTTGTTCGCCATGGCTTGAGTGTTTTCATAAGCTTCTTGATAATTATTTTATTCAATTTTTTCTGAAAGTAATGAATTGACAACGTACAATAGAGCTCCTTGTGATTTTTAACTTATAATATCTATAGATATTATTAATTTGTCTAACACAACTTCAAGTCAACTGTCACACTGTGGTTATTTTTTTATTTTGGCGCCCTTTTATTTAATATCCTTTAAGACAGTTCTAAAAATCCTTAAATATATGAGAACTCTTCAGCTGACATTATATTTTATTAGATTTTCATCATTTTTATTTATTCAAGTTCAAAGTCATCAGATTTTTTTGGGCAGGGGAGCAAATTAAACAAAACTGAGTTATTAGTTTATCCTTTAAAATTCGTAAGCCTTTAATTTTTGTCTATACTTTACATGTATTGGCACTTTTTCAGTTTTTTCTTATATTTATTTAAGTACTCTCTCTCTAATGCTGTGCAGTTTGCTCACTGCCTTTCCCCCGAATTCCATGAAATATTCGCCCCCTAATCCCGTATCTGGTATTTCCAAGCAGCTTTAATTTCACTTGCCTGCTGGTAGTTAGTTAACCTTTCTCCCTGCCGGGTGCAAGCCGTGTACAAATTATTGTGCTATCAGTGGCACTTCAATGGGCTCCCAGCAGTTGGCACTTAGGGCAGCCGACAAGTGCAGCAGATTCGCCACCTCATCCGCATGGTCCACCGCCCACAGGAAAACGACCCCAGATCCTTTGGCCCGTCTACCACTGGGCTCTGAGATCTGGGGCAGGCAATAAAATTCCTAAACCTTTTTTGACAAATGAAACGTGCAACAAACAAGACGACCATGCGGCTGCAGGCGGCAAAGTAAGTAAGGCGGGGGACTGAGGCTTCATCAGCCAGCAGGCTGCACAGGGGCACAGGACCCAGGACCGAGAATCAGGGTATGAGCCGAGCTCCAGTGCCAACAAAGATTTATGCATTTTACAGGGCAGACTACGCTTTATGCGAAACTAAACGGCAAACAGTTTGAGTGAGGAAAGCTTTCACTCTCTTTACAGAGAAAGAAAATGTGAAAACAAGTTTGCCTTTCAATACGTTTAATTACACTATCTGCTAAAAAAAATTTTAATACTATTGAAATTAGGAATAGTCACCAAATAAATTCTCAAATCATTTTATGTTAGTCTTGTAAACAACATTTGCCAAGAATCAACTTTCTTTCGGTGTACCATCTCTTTATTCTTCTGGGAAGCGGAAATGAAGCATCACATGCCCCCTGCTCTTCTTGGATCCCGGGTCTCTGGGGAGGAAGTCCATTGTGCCTTTTAATAGACTGAACTACACGGCATCCGACTCTGAGCGCCGGCATCCTGGCACTTTGTTTGCCGACAAACATTTGTGCAGCTTATTAATATGCATGCCACCCGGCTCCTGGCGCCACCCCTCGCTGGGATTAGCCGGAGGAGCAGGTGTGTCCGCCCACCCAGGTTGCCACCTTTATTTCGCAGCGCCTCGCCAATCGGAACATTTTATCTCCTAGGCCAAGCGCAAAGTTTTCGCTGTGCTCGGTCCGTATCGAAAAGTCGTTAGTAAGCTGACCGCAGAAAGATGTGAGGCAAAAGTGCAGCGGCTCAGAGGAAACTTCGGGCCCAACTGGCCGCTCCTATTTCTTTGGTCTCACTGGCAGTCGAAGCAAAAAATTGCCAACTTCCCCCTAAGACTTGCACTTAGCCCGCACAAAAGTTTGCTCGCCATTCCAAACTTTTTTGACTGAGCCGGAGATGAAACTGAAGCTAAAGCTGAAACTGAAGCTTCTGGGTGCTGTAAGTAGATTTGTGGACCCGGGCATACATATGTCTCAGTTCGAGAACGAGTGAAGTGGGGAAATTTGGATCTACTGCCATGAGGAACTTCGAAATAGGGTTAATAACTTTGCCAAACTATTTTAATTTAATTTCAAACCGTTTTCCCCAATTAAAAATAATACAAAAAATACAAATAATTAAAAATTTAACAAGAGAAAATGCAATAGTCGAGTACTTCGACTATTAGATACCCGTTACTCAGCTAAAGAGAGTGCGAGTGACATGGAAATATGCACTCGTCCAAGCTACTAGCGCCGTCTAGTGGCTGTTTCATTTTTTGCTTGTAACTTTTTAATGGATTGTCAGATTTGAACATTTCTCTTACATTTCAATAGGTATTAATAAACATTAATTAATGCAATTTACACTTTTGGAAAATCTGTACACTGAGAAAACTTGAGAACGAAAAAACCAAGAACGAATCTTCTTGATTTCAGTATTTCGTCTTCTCACTTTTTTGAGCACAAACGTTCTTGAAATCAAGAATAAAAGTATTCTTGATCTGGTTTTTTGAGAATACATCATTCTTGATTTCGTTAATCAAGCATGAGTACTCTTGAAATCGTCCGCAACTTCGTCTCAGAGATGAAAAAAAATGAGAGAGATTAAAAATGAGAGAGACATTCTCTCTGGAATTGTTCGGCAAGTTACCGAAGTTCACTTCGGATCTCGTCAAATGCTCGTTTTTTTCGGCCAGTTTCTCGGAATCAGTGAAGCAGTGAAGCGAGCATAATTGAGTGCGCTGACGACTCACACGACACACGTGTGAAGAACCTTCTAGAGGAATTAAACATTTTGAGTGCGCTGCCCTTTCTCGAACGTAAGTGTTTAATAATATTATTAATGTTAATAATAGTGAAAGTGAATTTCCAATTAATAATAGTGGAAATGAGTTTCTAGTATATGTACCTACTTTGAACATGTATATACATGTGCTGTGAAAAAAGGCACGCCACGCTAAATGCATCTGTGTACATATGTATACATATGTACATATGTATGTATGCTTATGCAGCAGCGTTAATGTGTCTAAAATTTGCACAACACGTGCTAAGTTCTTATGTATGAGTGCATTTTCTATTCTGTTATTTTTAAGGCCATAAAATTATATTTATGTTTAATACTTTAACTATATTTTTAGGCGCTGGAGCGAACTACATATGTATGTACATATGAGTGTCTAGAATTCATAGACGAACAAAAGATCAAGGAGGCGATTCCGCCAATTGGAGAAGCTGTTCGCTTGGCGAAATGTTCTACAATTTGTATTATTTATTGTTTTTTAATTTATATAAAAAATTATTCATATTTAATAATGATAAGACTGCTGTAACACTTAAATTTGTTTAGTTATAAGTAATTTGTAATTATGTAATATCTATAATAATAAATAAAAAAGGAATAAAATATAAAGAAAATTAATATACAAATTTTTAATTTTTTTGAAAAATTCCTTTTGGGATCAAGAGTAAAACATTCTTGAAATCGAGAAGAACGTATTCTTCAAATCAAGAACGCCTACTGTTGAAATCAAGAACGCCTACTCTTGAAATCAAGAACGCCTACTCTTGAAATCAAGAATAGTTTCGTCTCGGTAGGGGATATATTACTAAAATCAAGAACACCTACTCTTGAAATCAAGAACGCCTCCTCTTGAAATCAAGAATAGTTTCGTCTCGGTAGGGGATATATTACTAAAATCAAGATCGCCCACTCTTGAAATCAAGAACGCCTACTCTTGAAATCAAGAACGCCTACTCTTGAAATCAAGAATTCTGTTCTTGAAAACAAGAATACCTTCTTCTTGGTAAGAGAGACATTATTTAAACCGAGAACGATTTATTCTTGGAACCAAGAACGCGTGTTCTTTAAATCAAGAACGCTTATGCTTGAATCCAAGAATTTTTCTTCTTGAAACCAAGAAGACTTATACTGAAATCAAGAATACTTGTTTTCAAAAAAGTACTCTCAAATCAAGAATACTCGTTCTTGATTTCAGTAAAACCGTTCTTGGCTCACTTTTGAGCACGAAAATACTGAAATCAAGAACGTTGAGAACGGTTTTTTTTCTCGGTGTAAAGATGTCGTCGCCAGGCTTTTTTTAAAGTCCTTTATGGAGATTGCAGGCGTTAGGAGAGGCGTGGCGCTCGGGTGAAAAAAACTGGCGCTGCATAGGAAGCCCACGAATTTCTGTTATTTCTAGCTTTAGTTTTCGATATCTCAGCGTTCATACAAACGGACAGAACACGCTATTAATATTTAAAATTCGAATTTTATATTTATAATTCACTAGTTTATTTTATTTTTATTACATAAAAATAATACTTTCGCTTACTTACATTTTTCAAATCTCAATAGCCTTCTAGAAATTATAATTCGATTATAAAATAAATTTATTCGAGGTTTTTGGGTGCGCAATAAAATCGATTTTTTTTTAGGAAATCGATGCATTGACCAGTCCAGTATCCGATTTCCTAAAAAAGGAATCGACTTTTTCGAGCACCAAAAACATCGAATTTAGAATCGAATTGTTAACAGTACAACAATTATTGATTAAGATCACTATCCAAGATGAGATCTCAAAAACTGCAAACGCTAGAAAATTTGGAATAACCATATAGATTCTATGGGTTCCTACGCAGCGCACATTTGATTTAGGCCCCAAGCCCCCTCGAACGCCCACAAACCGCGAAGAACCGTGGGCCCACCGTTTTAATGCTGGACTGACCTTTATGCCTTGCATGGCAAGTGGTAAATCTGTCTTCCGGTAGGGGGCGCCGACGCCAATTCTAAAATTGGAAAACAGAGTATTTCTGTTTTAAAGGTGGTTACCTGAGTAACGGGTATCTAATAGTGGAGGCACTCGTTTCTAAAAAATTTCTATTTCCATTAGAAATCTCTCTTATTTATTATTTAATGTTTTATTTTAATTCAATATCTTATTCTTTTCTGTTCCAATTAATGAGAGTTTTATTATTTTAAAGTAAAGAAGTTCAATTCTTTTCATAGTGTTTAATTCAGTTCCAGTTAAGTGTTTTAGTTCCAAAGATCCAGTTTTCGTCAAACTTTTCGATTTATTTATCCTTTTTAGGATTTTTTGCGTTTTATTTCCCTTGGCTTAACGATACAATAATTTTGAAGCCATTAAAAAAAAATTTCAATCGTCTCTTAAGATTAATCCACCAAAAAATCCATTTAAACCAAAAACAATAAAAGTGGTCGGACTTCCTTGCTGTCATCTGTGTCTCTGTGGGCGCCCAGTCGAAATCGGGGCCCACGTGGCGTATACTTTCGTCTGTACCCTTTTTCTCAGCTCACCATTAATCATCGGAGTAGAACAAGCTGATCACATGCACTTATAGATTTGTCAGACGCCCACGCACACACTCACCACTCCCCCCGCCGCCGGAAAATCAAATTAAGATAAAATTAAAAGAAGCAACAAACACACGAGCTGAATGCAATTGGGGAATGCCCGACCTGCTACATGGGGATTCGTTTATTTTTTGGCAAACACACAACATATGCGTCCCGTTGACAAATAAAGTTTACAGATATGCACACACCACCACACACGGAGCAGGGAAAACTGACACACACAGACGCAGAGAAAAGCGGGAAAGCTGGAAGAGGGATGGCAACGCACACGAGTAAACAATGGCGAACAAGCGAATGAGCAGATGGTTAGGGCAGAAAGAAATGGGCGAGGTGGAGAGCAACTCCCCAATGAAATAGTTTATGGTAAACCGCAATGCGAAAAATGTCACCTCCTGGCAAAAATGAGCAGGGCAGCGGGGAAATGCGAAGATGGCAGCAGGAACAGAAACAGAAATGGCACCGAAGATGGAGTGGCGCATCCAACTGGCTAAACAAGTGCGGAAGTTGTTTGCGTTTGCCGCTGGCAAAGGCCAAGCGGAAGCGGCCTATTGGGCAATGGCAATGACGGCAGTCGACTGTCGCCACAGAGCGGAAATGAGCCAACTTGGCTGCCACATGGGGCGCAAAAGACGCCGGCTGACAATATCCGACACCAAACATCGAACGGCGAACGGGCAAGTCGGAGATCAGAACTAAACGCACTTCTGACGATTGGTCGGGAAGCCAACTATGGAATACCGGAAAAATCCCAACACCTGCCAAATATTTTTTAAGTAGTTAATATTGCAACAGGAAATAAAATCGATTACACTAGCTTACAAAATAATATTCTTTAAGCGCTCCACATCAAATTCTGTTAGTGTTGGAGCACTATATCACGCAAATACCACTAACTTTTTTTTCGATTGCACAGTTTTTTTAAAGAGATTTTTAATCATGCCACTCTAACGCACACCGGGGCACACAGTTTTGAAGGTAGACTAAACGTTTTAACAGAATTGAATTTGTTTTTTCAATACCTATCAAATGACCTTAAAAAAGTGAACCACACACAATACCTAACAATACCAATACCACTCTACCATGCGCGGATCCACGGGGGTGATATGGGTGATATATCACCCCCACTCGGGTGAATAATGAAAGGAATTTTGGTATTCAAAACGTATGCAACAAAAAATTTGTTCTAATATCACACCCCACAACAAAATCCTAGATCCGCCACTGCACTCTACATTACCACTCTTGATTTTAGTTTTAAAGTTAGTTAGCTGAGTAACGGGTATTTAATATTCAAGCGCTCTCTTTTGTTTGTTATTAAAATGGAAGTTAAAAAAAATGTAGCCGTCTGACACTGCAGAAATTGCTCCCAGCATTCATGTTTTTTTAAAATAATTATTATAATTAATTTCGATACATGCCGAGACCAATGTATCATGTACCAAGAAAAGGCAGCGTACTATTTTTACGCCCCTTTTCGACATTTTTTTATCATTTAGTAAAACTACCGAAATTTTTTTCTTCTGAACGCATGGCTTATATCAACTAAAACTTAATCTTTTTTTTGTTTTACTAATCGGTTACTAGAACATCTAGGAGGTTAATGTATCATTTGGTTTCCATTAAACAGTTCGGACTTTATGGGGGAATTATCGGTTGAGCTTTTACGGTCTAACTTTCATTAGAGAACATGTCGAGGAATAAAGAAAGAAAATGTTTAGTTTATATTAAGAAAAATAAATTCTTTACCTGAACTCTTCAGCACATTAAAAAATTCAAAATACACTATGTTATCGATTTACAAAAAATGGGTAACGTACTTTTATTCGGCATAAGCTAAACGACTGACTTAACTAAAAAATTACGGCTTATTCGTGGACTTCTGACAGTCCCACTCCCTGAGATGTGTAGCACCTTAACGATTCTCCTATTTGCACTGTTTGTGGTTCCTATGGCCCTCGGAGAGGTGGTTCTGTAAAGGCTTGGTTTCGGGACTCGCACCGCTTTGCGTCCGCTTCCGTGGGAAGTACGTCCTTGGCGAAATCCAGTAGCTTATCCAAAGGACATTGGAACTCACAGCCAGGAAGTGTGAGCCTTTGAGCCTGACCCTTGGGATCGTTGCGGAAGTAGATCTCCACCCAGTAATCGCCGGTTTCCTTGTTTTTGTGAAGCTCAAACAGAATCATCGATGAGTAGCGAGGCATTTGGCGCTCCCAAACTTTCAGGGCAGAAAGAACGTTCACCACCGTCGAATCGTGTCCCGCGTATATGAAGAGTTTTCTGTCACTGGGCTTCAGGGTTCCGTTCTTCTTCTGCTGCATTTCATCGAGCATTTTCTTGATGAAGGGACCGCCCTTAATCTTCTGCATCTCGGGTGTGTAGACGTTGTATACGTAACTCTGTTCGGCCAGGAACTGGAGTTTCTCGGGGAAATAGGAATGCGTCCATTCGGGTAATTCTAGACCCCACTCCTGTTCTGCGAGCAGCGTCAAATACAACGACTGCACATCCTCGGGCTCCTTAAAGCTCAGGCCCGTGTGCTGTTCCAGCTCCTTGTACATTTCCAGATAGGGTGCGACTTCTGCCTTTACCTCGGGTAACTCGTAGACTTCATTCAGGGCCTCAAAATATCGCGGGCAGGGTTTTCGCACCAGTAGCAACTAAAAATAGTTTACTTTTATAATCAAATAGCATTGGTTCTGCACACCTTGACTTGCGTAAGCATTTAAAGGTTGGATTTTTAGT
Organism: Drosophila pseudotakahashii; assembly: GCA_035046095.1. Taxonomy (NCBI): domain Eukaryota; kingdom Metazoa; phylum Arthropoda; class Insecta; order Diptera; family Drosophilidae; genus Drosophila; species Drosophila pseudotakahashii. Next base: position 35,467 of record JAWNOE010000016.1, read on the forward strand.
TTTTTTTAACTAGTAAGTAGGCTAACCATGCAATTAAATACAAAATTAACATTTACGCACGATAAACAGGTAATGAAATAATTTGAATTATTTAGAATATAAATCTCATGATTTAACTTGTTCAATTCGTTCGAATTCTTAAAAAATTCACTAGTTTAAAAGTAAACCCTATTGCATATTTAATCTCTGTCAAATCACTAATCGAGTTATAACCCTCAGTGGAGGCGATTGTTTCGATTAATCATTTTGGCTATCAAGTATACGCACCGTATCCTCATTGAGTTCCTGGGAGAAGACAGGTATGGGCTGCCAATTAAACCGGCCATTCCACTCCATGTCGGTGCCCTTTGGCGGAAAGAAGGCGGCCAAAACGGTCTGCATGGTCATGTGAGTCCGCGGAACACCCGTCGCCTGAGCGTGGACCAACTATCGAAGAGAAGGGAATAGAGCGGAGACGGAGAACGCGGAGAAGGAGAAAGCGCAGAGCCAGAAACAGAACCAGAAAGAGAAAAGAAGGAATTGAGTGATGAGCCAAGCGCGCTTGAGCTTTGCAATTTGTAAACGTCCGCACTATCAGGCAACCACCCCGCGGACGTGATGGTAGGGGAGTATGGTAAGGGTACACAGAGAGAAATTGATTGCAGCCTTGACTTTTAATATATAAATTTAAGGGCTAAACGATTAATATGTGGGGTTGTTTATCATTTATATAAAAAACCTTTTTATTTTTTGTTAAGGATTTAAATGATATTGGGAACTCCTATGTTTATCTATATCTTTTAACTTATCTATTTAAAAGATAGTAGTTGGCCGGAATCTTGTAATACTGAAACTTGTTACCTAAAAAAAAAAATACTGAATCGCATGCAAACAGATCTATTAAACTCCCGAAAGATTTGCTCTGAAAATTTCTCTCTGTGTGGGGGTGCAAGAGTTGTGCCTTGTCGGTTCGTTAGTGACTGCTTACTCACATCAGGACTGTAGTTGGGCGCCAGAAATTTGCCATAACGCTTACGCAGCCAAGTACCAATGTTGAACAGCTCGCGTTTGCCATTCTGGAGCGTTGATTTATTGCATGGAATGAGCGGATGGCACGTGAGACAACACCAGGGAGCCGAGGAGATGGAAAGCGGTGTCCGGGGAGGAGTGTGAGCAGAGGTCCGAGACAGAGATGGAGAGAAGTGTTATAAAATAATAAATGCCTTGCATTTTTGCAATTGCATAAACATATGCATGTGTATATGTTAATGCAGCCGGCCCCTATCCCCCGGCCCTGCCAGCAAAACATTTGCATTTCAATTTATTTAAATGCTTTGCCGGGGGACGGGATTCGGGGATGAGGCGGCAAAAGTTTGCGCTGCACAACTTTTTCTCCACTCACATTTGTTATTTGTCCCCAGCCAAAGGGATAGTAGGTCTCGTTTACATAGGGATCCCTTGGATACGTGTCCGCCGGCGTTCGTGGTCCATGTCGGAATACCTGAAGTTTAGCAATTACAATTTTTATTAGTCAAACCTGAACACATACATATGTATATGCCAAGCGATCGAAAGGCAGAAACACTTTAATTAGCTGACAGCTTTAAGAATCTCAGCACGCGACGGGGTTGTAAGATTGAATCGCTCGTGCGACCCCAGATTCTAGCGGAAGTGTTCTCTCTCGCTGATAAGACGGGGCCTCACTTGAAGGTCGAACCTGGGATCTGGATGGGACTCTCTTCTTAAACACTGCCCCGTATGACTGCGGTAATTGGGTTTCCAGTTAATCAATCGTGTATGACCAGTGCTCAAACAAAAAGCCAAAGTGCGTCGCAGTTTTATTTTATAATTTTATATTATACGTTTGACTGCAGACTGGTTTTTGGGCAGAGTGTAATTTGGGAAGCCGGTTTTTTGTTTTGGTTTTGTTTTGATTTCTGTTTTGTAATTAATTTTTTGTGGGTCTTTGAAAGACGAATTAAAGTAAGAGGTTTTTAGTAAGAATGTATAAATTATTCGAGTTTTTGTGGCTTTTATACAGGTTATTTTAAAATAATTTTTTGACTCGCTGACTAATTTAAACAAGACCCTTGATGACATCACGTTAGCTTTTGGTATACATATAAGCAATATTTTCACATTTTAAACAAAATTAAATTAATTTTATTCGCCATACAAATAAAAACCGAGATAAAATCGTAAAGCACCTTTGATTTGATTGCTAATTGAGATAACATTTAAAATAATTGGCTAATATAATTGCGCATCACACCTAAAGAAATAACAAAAAATAAAATAATTATTAATGACGCTCTGTAATTGGATTTCGCCCTGGTTTCCATCACCACCACCTTACTTATTTTCCAAGGTCAGCCCAAACTTCTTAGCACCAACTCGCTTTTGACTGAAATTCAAAAACCATTTACAGCTTGAGAAACATATTCCGCTGAACTTTCCGCCTGGCCGCGCTCGATTGTTTTTCGTAAAGTGTAATTCACAGCAATTATATTAACATTATATCTGATTGGATTGAGCCAGACAAATGGCTCAAACACCTGATATAACAAAATGAGGGAAATGCAAAGCAACCTGGGAACTAGTCTTCTGGAAATTCCACCGTCTATTCTGTCATACCTTTATCGAGCGAGTTCACTTTCCGTACTGATGGTTGCGATTAAACGACCGGACTGAATCTTATCTGCCACCGGAGCTGACAGTCTACTAAACTGGCTACAAAAATGCGCCGGCATTTGCACTTTCGCTTAACACATCTATAAACAATTGCTTTATCGGCAGAATGTTTGTTTTTACTGCATACGTAAATGTCAATGCCAGGAGTTTCTCAGTGCGGTAAACAAAATTTTAAAAGTGATTGCAACAATTTGTGCTATCAGCTGAATTTTTATGGTACAGATGATGGCTGACATTGGATTAATGTTAATTGGTGTGGAATTTTTTAGGATACGTGATATATGGTTTATTAATTTATTCTTGTTTGTAATGTATCAAGTTTTATGGCCGTTTTTAGTTCAGGGGCGTAGGCTCAAATATTAATTTAAACACAGAGTTTTCCTAGCATGAGTTTCGAATAATATGACTAAATATATATTTAATGAAGTCCCAAGTTTTGTATGAAGTATCTATAAATAAACAAAAATGTCGTGCGACTTTCACTTTACTTTCCTCGCAGATCTATAAAACAGATATATGCTTTTTCATTACTTGTTTTCTTCGCAGTTTAGTTATCACTGTGCCGCAAAGCTGTTTTGTGTTCCGGAATTTGAATACTACACTGTTTCGTTTTTCGACTCGATTGGCGATTCCCCCACTGACTTACCACATGCAGCAGCTCGAGCGTGGATTTATCAGCGCCGGGATCGTAGAGCTTGGCCGACGATTCGACCGCCGAGTGAGCGACGCACCAGATTAGAACCGCCGATGCAATTAATCCGCCCGTCATCGCTAGACAATGCCTTCGAGTGAAATGCGAACGCGGCATTTTGGTGGCCGGGCTTTATAGCTTTATGGCCGTAGAATCTGTCAGGGGATCGGATTCTCCGACTCCGCTTTGGCTTTGTTTCTACGGTCTTCGGTTTTTGGGAGTCAACAGTCTCGAGGCAGATCGAAGACTAACGTGTTCAATCCGCTCTTCGCTTTGTCTTTAATTACTTTTGAGTGCTCTTGGTCGAACCACGAAACTAGCTAATTTACAGACGCGGTGAACGGGTTTTCGCCTACGCGACCTTATTGATTGCACTGGTTTCTCCGAGTGTAGGGCCACCACTATCTTCTGTTTACCGCGGACTAATTGTTATGCCGATAGGCGCTACGGTAATATTTAAATTTTCGACTTTTCCGAGGGTCGCACGCGACTGGCTTTGAGCACTATCTTCGGTAAGACTGCGGGGGAAATATCATTGCAAAAGTCGAAAAGTCGAAAAAGGCATGAGTGTTTGGCTCTTTTATCGTTCCATTATCGCCAAATGCTTTCGTCACCGTCGCTCTTTTTATTTCTATTATTCCATTTGTTATTGTAGCTGGCGGTCTATTGTACAAATATATGTTTGACCGAGCAGCAGCCTCAGACACCGACACAATGCCGCAGCGTTTGAGGCGTTTTAAAACGCGGCCGCGACTTTTAATTTATATGAACTCTCGGATTTGCTCCGCTTACTGATTTTGTTCTGGTTAGCGCCGCCGCCAACTCGAAACACCAACGAATTTGTCATCGAATCTGCGTGTGCCAGCACTTTCGTAATGAATCGTTTAGCTTCTTGATCAAGCATTATGTTAATTACACATTATCCTCCTCGTTGCTTAATTGCCGAAATTAAATATTGCTTTTGGGGCTGGGCTGGATTTGGAATTCGGTTTCGTCATAGTCCGGAAGTTTCTGTAGAACGATGTCCATCTGGAAAATTACATACTGCCCTTTTGTTTGGAGTCGTTTTGCTTTTTTGTGAGTTACTTCCGATTCGAGTGAGTGGAGCCTCAACTGCCAACTGTTTGCATTTAAATAATGTCGAACAGTTTTTATATGATGAATGTGGGGAATTAAAGGCAGAGGGACGATTAAGATGTATGGATGTTCCATCTACAATAAACAGAAACCCAAGCTCACCAATTAAAGGTCTGAAACACAGAGGCTGTGGAAAAACTCAAGATATAATAATTATTTTATATTGCATATTAAAATTTAAAAAAGTTTACAATCATTTAAGATAAAAATTTAGTAAATACTTTATTCCTATAATTCTTAAGCGATCTTCTGAATTCCGAATATAATTATTTACCTCCAAAGATCCAAAAATCATTTAAAATCAAATAGTATAACCTACATTACTTCTTTTAAATTTTACTTAATCTAATTTAATTTAATTTAATTTAAGCGTCGCCTAAAAGTATGCTTTATTAACAAAACAACCTAATGCAGACCAAATTAGTTTTAATATTTGTATTATAAATAGTTATGTTAATTAGTCGTTACTTAATAAACATAATTTTTAATGATATGCTTTTAAAAAGTTCAGGAACGGTAAACGTAATTGTAAAAAATCCGTGCAAAATCAGATCCTTAGCACAAAAACAATATCCGAAAATGTGATAGCTATAACAATGTAATAGCTAGCTAATCTAAAATCCATAAACTAATTTTTAAAAAAAGATAACCTTCTAATATTCTTAAATATTCCTATAAAAATATATAGTCAAGGCCTAAGAGATAGCTAGCAATAGAACTCCACATTCTAGCCTTCGTTTTTTAAAGTTTACCATCATCTTTTTGGAATAATTAAAAAAAATATTTTTTATAAAAAAGTATTTAAATATCAAAAATAAAACTTTTCAATCAACCTCTTAATAACGAGAGTCATTACAAAACTAGTTCAGCTTACACTCACAGCTCAAAAGTTAATGAGTAAATGATACACCTAAGCGTGCCAATCATTCAAACACTGAAATTAAGGGTACACAAAATAGTTACACATATACATATATTTATTTATTCGTTATGTCACATTAATACTGCACACTGGATTATTGATCATGAAACTCGCTTAGTAATTGTAGCTGATCTTAGCTCCCTCTTGAGTTCCCTTCGCCTTGCACAGCTCTTCATAGGAAGCATCGGGAATTATGTCCTTGGTTAGTTCCAATAACTTTGCAATGGGACACTGCTTTCCACAGCCTGGGATCTGAAGTTGCTGTGGCTCTTCTTGGGGTTCGTTTTGGAAGAAGATCTCCAGGAAATACTCTCCTGTTTCTGAGCTCTGATGCAACTCAAAGGCGATTAGAGCTGAGAATCGAGGCATCTGAGCTTGCCAAACGTTCAAGGCGGAAAGCACATTTGTGATGGTCCAATCGTGTCCGCAGGAAAGGAACATCTTCCGATCCTTAGGCTTTATCTTTCCGGAAATCTTGTCCTGCATTTGCTTTATTAGCAGCTCCACGAAGAACCCTCCTTTCATTTTGCGTAACTCGGTCGTGTATGCATCGTAGACGTAAGCCTTTCCCGCTAGGGGTAACATTTTCTCCGGAAAGTAATCCTTGGTCCACGAGGGCAACTCCAAGCCGTAAGTTTGCTCTGAGAGCAGTGTGATAAAAATGTTGGTAACATCATGGGCGTGGCTAACATTGAGCCCAGTGAGATTGGTCAGTTCATGAAGCAATTCAGAGTTCTCAGCATGCAGCTGTTTAACCTCGGGAAGGTTTATCACCTCCAGAACTGCCTCGTCGTAACGAGGACAGGGGGCCTTCATTCTTATGCGCTGAAATGCAAATATAGTTTTAAAAGTGCAGTTTAAATATTTTAAGATTTTTGAATTGAGTCAAATTCTTGTAAGTGGTCAGCTTTTTCAAAAAACTGCAGTAATCATAACTTGATTACTTCCAATGACAAATAATGTTTTGATATTGACTCATTTTAATGGTGTTTATCATTCTCACCACGTCAGTTTCCTCTGGTTCCATCACAATGGGAATGGGCTGCCAGTTGAGCACCATGTTCCACTCCATGGGAGTGTTCTCCGGCGGAAAGAGGCCGGCCAACACCATTTGCAGGGACATCAAGGTGCGCGGCGACTCCGAAGATTGGGCACGGATCATCTGAAATGGCAATGCTCTGATTATTTTTTAAGCCCCTTGAGCTTGCTCCACTTATCGTACATCGGGCTGATAGTAGGGTGGCAGGAAATCTTTATAGCGTTGACGCAGCTGTTTGCCTATTTTATATAGCTCCACTTTAGCACCCTGTCAAATTAAAATTTCACTTAAGTTTGGATAATTCGTGTTTATATTTGATAAGTACTAACGTTGGTAAGCGCTCCCCATCCGTATGGCTCGTAGGTTTCGTTGATATGTGGGTCTTTGGGATAAGTGGTGACGGGTGTTCGTGGCCCATGACGAAATAGCTGTCGAAAATTGTAATAAGATAAATTACGAACGTTGCTGTATTAAATTGTGCATCCAAATCTGAGCTTTAATAGTCAGAAGTATTTCAATTACCAAATGCACATATCCAGTTCTTTATAATGTACGAGTATCAACTTTACTTCGATTGTTTGTTTTTATGGCAAGCTAGTGAGTTTCGTATGCCTTTCCCGCTAGGGGTAACATTTTCTCCATCTCATACAATAAATCCGAGAAAATTAGCTAATAACTTAGTTTACACGAAAATAAAATCCATTCTCGTAGTATATTTAACTTTATCATATTTCTGTTGGTCTCAGTCGACCATAAAAGCACGTAATTAGTACTTTGGTTTTAATTAACCTCGTAACAACGTTGATTTCAATAAATAAATATTTATACATCTCGATTAAATTCGTTATCTTAATTATTTATTTCAAATTGTGCTTTAAACATGCAAATCGATATGGGAATATACAATTAAACACTGAAATGCCTTATAAATGTGAAGTTTAAGTTTGATTAAACCGGTTTCAGGTCTTGGTACCTTAATGCAATATTACGTATACGTCACGAGTACTGCAAACTGGCTTAAGAACAGTCTCGATTGATTTATGTTAAAAGAAAACTTGTTCGGATTCTCATTGGTGAACATAGCTTAACTTTTGTTTATTTAAGAGAAAACTTTATTTCATTTTTTTAATTTTAGTTTATTTGGCACGGTTACAGCATTTTTCGCCACAAGCTAATAGGTCAATTGAAATAAGTTTAACGCATTTTGTTTAATTTTATGGTCTGTTGACTGGCTTAGTTGAAAAATACTTAACAAGCCGTATTTCGGAATAAGATTATATTTATTAGCCTTTTTTCCTAGGTTTTCAGTTTCTTCACGGTTTTCACTTATTTACCACATGAACCAGCTTCAGGGTCGAGTTAATTTCACTGCCTGCGGGTGGATGGACTTCCACTGAGTTTTTGGAACCGTTCTCGGGACCCTCAGTGATCTCCAGGGGAACTTCTATATGGACAACACCTCCCCGAACAATTAACACACAGCTCACAAAGAGCAGCAGGCCGGGGAACTTTAGCATTTTACGCAAATTAAAATTAGCGGATCGTTAGGAATCAACTGGACCGGCTTCGTTGGGGCTTGTGCGTTGAATGAATGCATCAATAGAACTGCGGACTGCTTTTAAGTCTTGATTATGTGGTCACCCATACTCATGCCTCATGACCGCACACTCGTAGATAAGAGCGGCGTAGAGCGAGCTGCTCATTCGGCGAAATAATCAACTACAATAGCAAACATTTCACAAAAAATGCAATTTAATTAGTTTCACACGAACATGATTTCCCCCAAAAAATTAACTCTATACCGTTATTTTTGCGGATTTTTATTGTACTGTGTTTTTTTATAATAATATTTTTTGCACTACTCTCCGTCGACCGTTTTTGTAATACTGAGCGCACAAATTTCGCTTTGGCAATTGCTTTTCGCTAACGGCCATTCTGATCGATTATGCGCGGTGGGGGCTCGACGAAATGGTCGTCATGTGGCCGACATCTCTTCTCCGCCGACTCGTTGGGCAAGACATCGTCACTAAGTTCGATGAGGCGGCTCAGTGGACACTGGCGATCGCAGTCTTTCAGCTGAAGCTGCTCCAGACAGCCGTGCTCGTCATTGCGGAGGAAGATCTAGAAATACGATTTATTAAATTGAGCTGTACAAATAGCATGGCTTTAAAAAGCAATCTTAAATAATAGATGTTATCACACATAGAATGGGTAGGGACCGAGCTTTTTCATCGAATTGTTAATAATAAAAAGACTATTTTAAGAACTATTTAACATAAACCACAAACAATATTTATACTTTTTCTTGTTACCTTTTCCAACATCACTAATGGCTTAATTTAAAATAACATGTTTCTAGGACTTATAAAACAATATATACATCAGACTAATAAATACATATGTTAAAAATCAAACAATATACCTTTACCTTCAAACAATGTACCTACTATTTTGGTAAAGCTTTTCCAAATTTATATACAATCAACAAAAATAATTAATGCTAATAACCGTGAGCTTCACTTGCAAGAAAACATAAACATTTGTAAACCTGTAGATACTTTTAATAACCAGCGGCTAAATCTTATTCAATGAAGTGAAGCCTGAAATTAAGTTACATTCCGCATGTTGCATTGAGCTTCTTACCTCCACATAGTATTCACCGGTTTCCTTATCCCTATGCGTTTCGAAAATGGCCATCACGGCGAACCGGGGCATCTGTCGCTTCCACACACCCAAGGCCATTAAGATGTTGCCCACGGTCCAATCGTGGCCAGTATATATGAACATTCCGCGATCCCTGGGCTTCAGGATTCCTGTACTCTTGGCAACCATCTCTTTGTACATTCTTTTGAGGAAGGGCCCACCTTTGATCTTCTGCATTTCGGGCGTATACGCATTATATACGTAGCTCTGCTCGGCCAGAAACTGCATACGATCGGGGAAGTAATCCTTGGTCCAAGCGGGCAATTTATAGCCGAACTCTTGCTCGGCAAGAAGAGTTATATATAGGGAATTGATGTCCTCCGCACTCTGAATCGACTTGCCAGTCAGATTTGTCAACTCGCGGAACATTTGCTCGTACGGCTCGGTTTCGGCAATAACTTCCGGTCTCTTGAAAACCTCCTCAAGGGCCTCGAAATAACGAGGACAGGGTGTGCGAACCAGCAGGAGCTAAAGCACAAATTTAAATAAAGTCATTAAGACTGCGACATTATAACTCACCGAGTCCTCATCCAAGGGTTCCGATACGATGGGGATGGGCTGCCAGTTGAGGTGCTTATTCCACTCCATGGGGGTTCCGCGTGGCTTAAACATGCTGGCCAGTGTTGTTTGCAAGGACATCATGGCCCTTGGCGAGGCAGTAGCTTGAGCGTGCAGGCGCTGAGCGAGTTACACTTTTGAAATAGAGGCATCTTCAATATAGAACCAACTTACTTCTGGTCTGTAATAGGGGCCCATGAATTCACCGTAGCGGCGATGCAGCCAGCGTCCCATCTCGAAGAGCTCCCGTTTTCCAGACTATAATTAAGATAAAGTTGTTATTGTCAGGGACACAGATTACTTTTCCAACCAGTTGCAGATCTAGGATTTTTTTGCGGGGGGATATCAGAAACAATTTTTTGTTGCATACTTTTTGAATACCAAAATTCATTTAATTTTTCACCCGAGTGGGGTGATCAGTTATTTACAGTACAGTACAGTTATTATTCCGAAGTCTTCTTTTTTAATTGAGTGTTTAATTTTTGGGTTAAGTATTAAAAATAAATTCGGCTTATCAAAGGTATTTGAGCATTGATTTACCTCGGTGGATGCGATAAAATCGTATCCGCTTTGAATTACCAATTTGAACTTCTTTCACCAAAAAGTTCCCAGGCGCAAAATAAAAGAACCTCAAAGTTGAAAAAATACTATAATTTTCCAACCTTCGGCTGGTATTAAAGGCAAACATTTTTACAGCTGCGGTAAAAATAATGGTAGAGTTCACGCCCTTTATTTTTAAAAGTTTATTGTTGTAACTTAAATTATCAAAATATTAAAATTATTTTAAGTATGGGATTCAAAAGGTAAGGAGTAGCACTATCAAAATGCTTCGACCTCAAAATTAATCAAGAATCCGATTGCCCGGAACAAGCAATAGAAAAAACCATTTAACTTTTTTTGTTTTGATGAAAGCATTTTGATGTTTGATAATTTAAAATCAAATATAAAATGAGTTTGAGCAATAAACGTAAAGTATTTATTTGAACTGCAAGGTTATATAAGCTTCGACTTGCCGAAGATAGCTTCCTTTCTTGTTTTGAATTTGTTTTTTGTAGATGTAACATTTTTGTTTTAAAGATACTTACAATATTTTTTGAGGCACAAATAATATTGGCATATTTTTATTTAGAATATGTTGTCCCAAAAGGCAAATTCTTACATAGTCTCAACTTAGCTAAGTTATATTTCTTCACGAAGATGTTGTATCACAATGTTGATAAAGTTTGTTATATAAGTAAAAGTCCTTAAAGTACATATGCCTACAAACGTATTAATTGTGAACTGTATACAAATTTCCCGTTGATGTAAACCAAAAAGGTAAACATTATCAAACAAATTAAAAACTTGAACCTCGAAAGCTAAACTATATGTTAAAATACTTCACTGGCAATATGCATAATAGCCCAAGTCTAAATAAATTGTATGAAATCTGATAAAACCGAACGTAAATAAGTCCTATGAAATCAATCTTATTTTTTGTAAAGTTAACTAAATTATTTGAAATTATCCATAACTGGATAAAACCATTTTACAAACATTTTAACACGGTTTAAATTTGTAAAGTATTTCGAACCCGTTTTTGCGCTCAAATCAATTTGAGTAATTTTACAAATAAATACATTTGGTTGTTCACTAACATTGGTCACATGTCCCCATCCCGTTGGCTTGAAGCTATCTCTTAAATACGGATCCTTGGGGTATGTGTCCACTGGGGTGCGAATGCCATGTCTGAACACTATATGCACCAATTCCAGGGTGGAGTGTGTGGTATTGGGACTGGTCGTGTGGCACTTGGATCTGGCTGCCTCCTTCCAGTCCAGCTCGTTCGAGGATACGCTGCTGTTGAGGATACCGATCACAATCACAAGGCCCAGGAGGGCAGCTCCCAAACCGAACATCGTGAGCATTTGCTTACGCGTCCAGCGACCGAATATCATTTTGAGGCTGGATTCCTTTTTATACCGATCGAAACAAAGCCGGAAGAACCGAGATTCAGAATTCCCAAAAACGAGATTTCGGCGTATTGATTTTTTCTCGCTTTATTTATTTGATTTGTTTACTTGCACGTTTTTTACACGATTTTTCGTTGCGCGTATCTAATTTTCGGGTGAGCTGCAGGCGTGCAACTCACAGCGCGTCTAGAGCTAAAATAAACCGTTGACAGCTTGATACGGAGAACTTAAAAGAGAGATAAATCAACGCTCGTCTATTCGGCTATTGTTGCGTCAAGTGTTGTTGTTGATGCTGCTGCTGCTGCCGCTGACCACTTTCCACCGAACTCGGCTTCGAGCCGAGTTCACAAGCCAGGCTTGCCAAGCTGAAACAAAAAATCCCAACTAATTGGGCGTTTCTCATTGAACCAGGCAATTACGTATACGACTTGTACAAGTATTTGCGGAACGCGGCTTTTCGGTAGCCACAAATTCACGAAAAACAGTCCCACCATCCCATTTTGGGTCTATTTATAGTACCGTAACGCCCTCTCGCGGGCAGTTCCACATATTTTTGAGGTTCGCATGGTCATTATCCTCCTCTGGGGTGGTTCAGTTCCTGGCGTCATTAAAAGTAGTTCGTTATCTTCAGACTCATGCCTGGGTATATTTTTTACTGGGGTAGTACGCTTCTACTTTAATATCCGGGATTTTACAAATATGTCCATGTTTAATTGACGAATAGAACGAATTAATTTAATTTATATTTAAGTTAAGAAAGTTAAAGGTAGTAAATGTCTAAATTAAAGCTATTACAGAAAATCACAAATTAGTCTTGGTTGAGATTACATTTTTAGAAGGGCGTGTGTTCTAAAGGTCTGATATAAGACATCTAACACTGAGGTAGGTTAGTAATCAAAGGGGTGTGAGTTTGAAATTTAAATAATCTTATAACGCTGCTGTGCTTCCATAACTGTGACACATTACATAACGTTATAAAGTTTGTGGCCCTTGGAACTTATTCTAGAAATAACAAAATTATCCCGACGATATCGTTAAATCTATATCTTTAACTGAAATTACTTGAAAAGACAACAAATAATAAAAGCGTGATATATGTGTGTGCACTAATTATTTGCCTTGTTTCACTTTGTTGACACTTGGTCTGTTGGGAGATAATAATTTTAAGCTGCGTATTCGCAGTTTCGTCTTGTTTGAACAAGTTGTTGGGTTGCTTTTTATTTCTTGTACGGCTGTCAGAAATTGGCAAATAAATGTGAGTAAAGGTCTCTATTTCGCTGGGGATATCTCGTTGTTTGTTTTATGTTCGTTTGGTGTCACATTTGGTTTTATTTTGTTTGCCCGAGAGCTAATTAACCGGACCAGACTGGCTAAGTCCGTTGTCAGAACTCCCTGTTAGTCGATCGCTGCTTTGCCATGTGGCTAATTGTTGTCTAAAATGTATTTTATGGCTAATTAATGGCGGCGTCGACGATTAACCGTTAACTGTGTCTTTGTCAGCTTCCGAACTATGCAATTACATAGAAAATATATAAAAACAAACAATGCACTCATAGCTGCGTGCTAAATGCGCTAGAATTTCGTAATTGTTTATGACTTTTGACTGTGTGTCTTGAACTTTCGTCTGGTTTTTTGAGTTGTTCCTATTTTTTGTGTGTTTTTCGTGCTGAAATCAAATTAAAATCAATATAATTTATATGGCAGCTATGTCCGAGAGCTACGCAATCGGCATTTGTATTACGTCAGCTGAAAAAGCGATTAACATTTTTTTCAGTTGAACAGTGAAAATAAACGGCCTTGCAATCGTTCTGGGAAAGTAGATTTAAAATGAAATTAGATTAGTTCAGCGTTGAATTAATTTGAAAAAATAATTGATTTTGAATCATACAGACCTATTTAATAGCTATAAACACCATAAAGTGCATCCCAGCATTTTCCCGGTCATCAGATTACAGAGATTACATTTTGTTTTACAAAAGAATTTTTCTACTAGATATTAAGTATTATTATATTATTGTGATTTCTAAATTTCCGTTTTACAAATTTCGTGATTGTGCACCTTTCTTATCGTTCTTTTTCTTCGATTCTAAAGAATACAAGGAATATTTCAATTTATGTGTCGTCAATTTTTTCGTGATAGCTTATCGTTGTTTTCGATTTTTAATTTAGCTCAATCAAAGAACAATGTTATTCGTTTTTATATTCATTTGATAATCGCAGTTTTGTTTTCATCAATATTTTTTTTTACTTATTAATGTTCCATACATGTGTCTATTTTTCCCTGACAACCTTTACTGATTATTTATTTATTTTCGAGCATTTTATTACTATATATTCTTATGTTGCCCTCTTATTTTTTCCACTTTAGAAGCACGTGTGTGCTCCTTCTGGAATTTATATTCAGATTGTTGAATAGCTCTCCTAAGCCTATTTGCTAATGACTTTCACTGCAATTTATGGTCACTGCGCCACTGCAGCACAAAAAAGGGAGAAACCAAAAGGAAAATATTTTCAAATAATATATTTTCAGCTGGCCAGAGGTGGCGGTGGGCGGCACATTGAAAATTGGGTGGTGGGAGTTGGGCGGAGAACGTGCTAAGTTGGCCATAAAACGTGCATTAGGCAAAAGCGTCTTCAGGCTCAGGAATCCATCCGTACACACACATGGCAGCGACATTAATATTTATCAGACCCGCAATTACGATTACCGACATCCCAGACAAACTATCGAGGACCGGGAGGTAATGAAATCGAGTGGTCGGGGGTGGGGGACAGAGCTCCGGGGGAAATCAAGGGAATTCCGGCAAATTGTCCGCCAAAAACGTTGCCGCGAATGCTTGGCCAAATTTATTGATTCCGACGCATTGAAAATAGTTCTCGGTGGAGCAATTTCAAAGATTTGTACGACAACTTTTTTCTCGGCGCTCCACGACTCCTCACTCGAATGTTTCTGGCTGTTCTTTTTACATTTCGCTGAAATGGCTGAAAATTTCTAACTGACGGGCATAAAAATTCGAACACGCGTAGTTAAGCGCGCACACACGCCCAGTTCGGACCCCAAGGGGGCGTGGCCGGGTCTATTCAATGAGACAAAGAGCGCCGGACCCGGGCAGTCTGCGCTTGGGATTACGTCTGGGCCGCGTTTTTTGGCAACATTTTCGAAGGGATGCCCTCCCAAGTGGGAGGGGAGGGGCACTCTGTGTTGTCGCCTAAACGATAAAGCAATGACAAAAGTCAGCAGCGATTAAAGTTCAATTGGTGTGACCTGCCAATTGGCATAAAGGAAAAAGATTTCAAATGGCAGCCAAGTTGGAAAATGTTGCCTGGTGGAAAAGGGCAAGTGAAGTTAAAAGTGGAGGCAATGAAAAAGGCGCGAATAAAGGATTGCCGCGCAGATATGACGGAAATCTGTTGAGTAAACAAGACACATTGTTGCTGGCCGCTTGACACGAAGAATAAATCAGGGACTCTACACCATAAGATACTGCTGGTTCCCTGCAACTTACTTACTATATATTTCTATAAAAATATATCATTTAAACAATTTATGAAAACACTTGGTCTTCTGTTTAATGAAAATATACCAAATAAATGAATGTTGAATTCAAGTTTTGACCGCTTTATATGCGATAGACACTCGTTTAATGCCCGTCCTGATTATCGCATATTAATGAGTTTATTTAACTTTTCCGTTGCGATTGATGGCCTAGAGGGGCGCCTGCCGGTGGGTGGACGTGGCTGCGCCAAGAGGGGTTAAGGCCTGGTTAAATGCGCTCTTCTCATGACTGCGGCTGTTTGTGAGGCTTTTCACAGCAAATTACAACAAATTATACACATAATTACGCTTTAATGCTTGTCCTGCCCACGCCCCCAGCTTTCTGCTAACGAGACCCCGCCCCTGTCACGCCCCTCCGCCCCTATTCTTGTCGTGCAACGCTTCAATGCAAAGTAAAATTGTGTGTAAAAAATGTGATAATTAACTTAAGTCCTTTGAGAATTTGCGGGAGTTTCAGAGGAAAGGTTATGGCCCTACTCACACACATGGCGAATATGTATGTAAATGCATGTCTGTCTGTATTTCGTCTGTTTGTTTGTTGGTTTGTTTGTTTGTACACATAAACCCATTGTCAGTTAATTATGTAGAATGTCATACATACTCGTCCGCATATGTGTTCATACTGTGCGGTAAAAAGGAAAAATGTTGGCATAAAAGGACTTTGCTTTCACTTCAAAAACACAAACACGCAACACACAAACACCCACGATTACACTGCATATCTATGTATGTGTGTACACATGCATATTTGCTTACGGTTGTGTGTGTTGCTACCGGAAGCCTAATTGTGAGGCCGTTGTGATGGCTTCCTTAAGGGCATAACGGTTTCTTAGGGGCAGTTGGCAATGTCTTATATTATCTCGGCTATAATTCAGATAAAACGTGGGAGTATAAAATAAAGGATATTCTTATGCAAAAAAACAACACTTATAACCGTCCAAAACTACGATCATTATAAAAAGTAGTAAAGTTAAATAAATTAATAAGTCATAAATTAGTCAGTACTACTTCCATACGACAGTATGGACAGTTCGATTCTTTTTCCTAAAATAACTCTCAATTTGTTTGTATTCGATATTAAAACCAGCCAAATGTTTACCGGCAAAGAGTGTAGCCCTGGTTTGCTATCTGAAAATATAACATTTCTGTGCTGTAAAATTCTTGTGGCTTCATAAATTTAAATTATGTTTACCCACAAAAGCAGACAAGCACCCACACATGGCCAGGTGTTTTATAGAATTATTACCAGCTTCCATGGCCCGCTTTTCATTTCATTTTTGGCATTCAAGGCTCCGGGAGTCCTTCGACTTTTCTTCATTTGCTTTGTTAATGAGCGTCTCATAATGCATACAATTAAAGGCATCAACAAAGGAGGTTGTTCTGTGGAATGAGTGGGTTGGGTAAGAGGGGGGGTCTGAGATCCTGTCGGTGGCAATTAGATGTCCTCGTTAGGCAGAGGTTGACTTCCTGTTATCCTGTTATCCTGTCGGGCTGCCATGCATGACGGCAGTTGAGCTTCGCCTCACATCTGATAATCCTTTATAAATAATACATTAAATGCTTGCTTAGCTGCGACCTGTGGCGATTGTTTTTGCTCGGAAGCTGGAATATCCCGGCGTATAGAGGCCAGACCAAAAACCTCAGACCTATTTAATTCAATTTGCATAAAAGTGCTTGGCATGTTATTAACCCAGTAAACGTAATTTAGTGCCCAAAGCACACGCTTCAATTGCCCCGCTGATGGAGTGCCAGTTAAGGCTGAAACTCTGCTCGCCGCTGCTTGCTTCTTGCCAATTTCTTGGTCCTTATATCCCTGGAGAGTCCTGTGAGACCTTCCCCGCCAATTATCGAAAGTCCACCCCCGCAGCGCCGCGTCTTTTGTTGATTCCGCCAGCCGACCTTGCGCCTAGTCGAGCGTTAAGTGGGGCATTTTGTGGCGGACTGCCTTTCTGGCCCACGGTGGGGCATTTCCTTTTAGTCCCGTCGCTGCAGTTTCCCGGCCAAAAAATATTTCCCCCTGAAGGGGATTCATGCAAAGAGCCGGAGTGAAATGGGTCAGGTCTTTGGGGCTGGCTAAGCTGAAACACTTATGGTACTTATATACTTACACAAATTGAGAGGATAAAAATCAGGCTGCTAAGGAGTTTATCATTTGGGCATTATCGGAATTGTGAGGAAAAAAATGAATTGTTGTACAAGAGACTGAAATCAAAATCTACAAAAGATAAGTGTGGATTGTTATACACACCATTAAATATTTTTAAATCAAGGAATTCAAACGTATAACTATGCTTAGGCCAATAAAAATTCCGGGAAAATTACTAAATGATTTATCCCTAGAACCTAAATCACCCCTAAGAACTGAACCGAGTCTCTCCCTTCTCCCCGCCCAACACTTTCCCATTAGCAAAAGTTTTCCTTTGTCTTCGACCAACATCTGCTTGGCCTATAATTAAACCATTTTTAATGGCCATCCAGGATGACCTTCAAGCCAAATCTCCGCCTGACACAGTACATAAATACATATAATTTTGGGTTAATTACGCAAAATAATCATATTTTTTCGGTCGCTGAGGCAAGTGGTGGATGGTGGATGGTGAATGGTGGTAGTTGGTAGGTGGAGGAGTTGCGGAATGGCAACTTACCAGCAGGTCCACTTTGACCTGGTTTGGTTATCATAAAATGCCACAGACGCCACCGCCACATGTGTGTGTATATCTATGTGGAAAGTTTCGGCACATTAAATGAAATTTAATTCCTGCCGTCATAAGCAGCCAGGACAAGCCAGGACAGCAGCTGGACAGGCCAAAGTACCACGCACCAGGAGCAGGGGAGGGGTCGCAGGAGACCAGGGTAACCGCCAAAAACTGTAGCCAATGTTTCTGGTGCTGCTTTGGCAAAGCCTTCTTGTGTCATGTTTGCCGGAACACGGAGAAAAATCCGTCATAAATAATAAAAAATAGAACCCACCAGAAATTATTAATGGAAAATATAGGTGTCATCTGTAAGGGTAATACAAAAATTTACTTTGGGTAAAAGATTTTTAAGTATACTTGTATACAGTAAGAAATTGACTCGAAATAATACTCCTAACATAAAAACATTATTCCATTTAAAGTTAATTAAGAATTTGTTTCTACGTGGGCGAGCCCCCTATATGTAATGTGTTCATATTTAATCGATTGAAAAAGTGTTCTGTTTATAAAGTATAATTCTTTTTTTAGATCAATATTATTTGATTTCCTTGTAAGCTGATACGCTCCTTGATAACTTATTATTAGAATTTTAATCTGAACTACAGTATTTTTCTCTATGTACCCGCATCCTTCTGCGCCATGTCCATGGCCACATCCTTCCATTCGGACCACCACCCCCTCCGCCGCGCCTGCTCTTTGTACGTGTCCTGGGCCTCTGTTTAAATGTTATTTAACGCTGGCCCAGAAGTGTCATGACTGCCTGCCCTCCATTGTTGTGTGGGAGAGTGTGTGCTGGTGCATGTGTGTTTGTGTGGGCGTGGCAAACTCATAAAATGCCGCACAGTTGTTGCAAAATTTGTGGCCATTCTTCGTTGCAAAATCCTCCTCACCCCACTTCTAGTCCACCACTTTTAAAGTGGATCACAAATCCCGAAAAAAAAGAAAATATACGGAATTTCACGCTCATCTGACTAAATGGTTTTATAGGTTTTGATATTTGCTCATTTGTTGATCCGGTATGTTCACTGAATTTTTTATTAATATTGCGTTGGTTGTCGTTGTTGTTTTTGCAATTTATGAGGCGGTCAGTTTCGCCTTTTCAGACCCAAATTCCACGCTTCGTTATCCTTGCCTTTTTTTCTGGTTTGGTCCGAACCCAATCAAGTAAAGCTATTTTTTGTGTCTGCGCTGCCAAAAATTCTGCTGTTAGATTTGATATGTTAATCATATTTTATGTTTTATATTTTGCGCTTCAACTATTTGATTGCCGACCTCTGCTTTATTAAGATATTTGTCTGCTGCCCAAAAGGGCGTGAAATCCAGGGCAGTCTGGTGGTTTTGTGGATGATCCTTGGAGTTGGCTGGTTAGAGGATTTCGTAAGGAGTTCACCAATTATCGGGGAAAGGGGTGTATTTTGAGGAACAAAGAAATTATTAGTTAGTTATAAAAGCTTTAAGTATATGAAATTAATACCACTTTAAACAGGCTCTCATCATAAACTTGGCCGCGATAAGGTAAACCACCCTATGTATATATAAACTTTTCCCCAATGGCATAACCAATAGACAACATCAACTAAGACAGTCAAATAACAATCCAATTACCTTATTCATATGATGATCAACCACAAAAATTCCTGAAATCCCCTGGGTCATTTTTATGTCCTAATCCTTCGTTTTGATGTCACTTCCCGTTCGTTCATAGGGCGTCTTCAGTTGATGTGACATTTAGGCCAGTTTATGGGCTGACCTCATTGCCGTTTCGTGAGCTCCTCGTCCCACGGGGCGGATGCGCCTTATTTCAGCCCGCTGCTTGTTGCTCTCGGCCAGCCGACGGGTCTGTCCGTCGCCATAATCGTGCTCATCATCATCAACTTTCTTCATCTCCATCATCATATTCACAACTTAACGTCCACTTTTCCGTCAAACAGGCCGTAAAGTGGCATTTCCGTTGCCGTTTCGCCCCCGTCGTCCATTCGTCTGCCAGTTGCGCCTTTTTGTATGCGGCATAAAATTAAATTATTTGTTGCATAAGCCTTGCTCTCCCGCATTCCCGCCCTTTTCCGCTTACCCGCTTTCCCGCCGATGCTCTGCAAAAGCCAACGAGGCATGCAGCAAAGTGCTAAGCCATGAGAAAGTGTGCACTTGAAGCAGCACAAGCCGCCATGATGCACTTTTCCTCTGGGCCTTGACCACGCCCACTTCACGGCAAGGCGACAGTGGTGCCGAAAATTCGGGTGGAAAAATAATAAAAATAAATGCCAAAAATAAATACATATTTTACTTGGATTATAATTTATAATTGGAAAAATTATTAAATATTTTAGTTGCTTATTTAAGGTCAAGATTCTGTGTTAAGAACTGATGAAATTTCCTGAGTTGTCATAAGGAACTATAAATTATGGGATTTTTTCAGAAACTTTTGAATTAAATTATAAAGATGTCAAGATTATTCACTACAATTAAACCTCAATTCAAAGTAGTGCATTGTAGAGTTCGATAATATTTTTGTTGGCTAAGATATGACATCATTTCCAAATCATAACATTCCCATTTATGAACCTAACTATTTCCTGGGTTTAATAGGTAGACATTTGAAAATAAAGTAATCAACTTAAAACAACCCCACGTTATTTGCTCTTTATTTAATTACCGGATCTAGCAATAAAATATGAAGCCTATGACAACACTATGGAACATCAGAAGCTGGGGAAGGTGGGTGCTGGGATCGCTGGGTCACATTATTATACTTTGAGCGGCACCGAAATCAGCAAAACTTTCCCGCACTCCGTTGGAACTCCCTGCACTCCCCGAAATCCTGAAACCCCGCCTGTCATAACAGCATTGCAGGATGGTCGGCGGAAAACTGAAAACTGAAAGCTGGAGGCGGCCAAAGGAGGGCAACAGTCAGGACAGGCGCTGCTCTTTTCCACTCCTCACCGACACCCCGAAAACCTCCCTTTGGGATTCATTTTCGTTTCATTCATTTATTCGTCGCTAGCTGCTTTTCATTCATTTTGAACTTTCGACGATTTAATTCGGCTTTCGAGCTGCTTTTCCTTCTTTCCGTCTCTGTTTCAGTTTTCCCCATTCTGTGACTGGCGAACGCCTTTGGCCAAGCGACAACAAAAAGGTTGAAGGGGAAAAAGTACTATATTACGGAAAGAATGCAATTGAGATACACTTGCAGAAACCTGCATTAGCCGGCAGATTTGCCGCTAACTGGTGGAATTCCGCAGCAAATGGTGTACAGGGAAAATACCTTAGCTGGAATTAACATTTAATAATTAAATTGGTGTTGTAAATCTTGTATTTCCTATTTAATTCTTTAATAAGCCCATCCAAAAATAAATTTGAAAAACAATTTAAAAAAATGTAATAAATTTACTGCAGGTCTAAAAATAAATATTAGTTCGTTTATTTAAATATATTTTAAATATTAATGGGTACAAATGTAAATTAACTATTGATAATAACATGTTTATTATCAAGAAAACGAGTTTTCCAGAAACTATAATTCCTGTTTCAAGCACTTTAGTTAAAAACAATTAAAATAAATAAAGCCTTAGCAGTTTCCTAATTATTAACTCCAAATATAAATTATTTGCATGACAAACGCCGCTTTATATTCAATGTACCTCGATGGAAACAATAAATTCCAGTCCCTGAACCCTTGGCATAAATTTAACGTCTGCGTTTCGGTCTTTGTGTGAGCTTTCCTTTCTGTTTTCTGTTTTTTTACTTGCTGACCCCACCTGGTGGACTGCCACGATTGCAATCTTCACTGCTCATTTGCATTTTTAATGAAACCATATAAAGGCGAAAAATTGGTGGTGGAGGAGGAGGTCAAATTGGGGGACAGTGTGTGGAGAAGCTGTGGAGAAATTATGAGCCGAAGGCAAAGGCTTTCCCTTCTCCCGCCATATTATTTCCCGCACCCAATCACACATGCATTACTAGCTTGGCAAATAAATCCGGCCAGATCCCTGGCATATCCCAATCCAAACTGTCAACAGTTTGTCGCTTATCGCGGTGTCGAAATTTTCTCTCTGTAACCAATAAATGTTTCAACATCATTTACATTTCGGTGGCAGTCTTATCCTCGGAGCATTGAAAATGGAATTTTTGCCCAGGGCGGTGGCTTCAATCAGTTCGATCCTGAGGATGCCCGACCTCAGGCATTCAGTTCGGTTCTCGACCAACTCCGTCGATTGCGTTCCGGGCAAACAACACTCGCAGATTTATGTGACCGCAAAACTTTGCTTCACGGCATAAATTAATGTTTAATTGATGAATTTATTTGACGAGGGCAAGATTCTCTGGATTACATTGAGCAGCATTCCATCAATGTGCTGACCAGTTGACCAAGGGAGTGGGCTCGTGTCATTAAAGTATATTTTTAGTTGTTTAAAGACTGTTTACATAAATGTGTTAAAAAAAATAGTTGTATTTAAACATCCAAACACAAATTTTCCGTAGGTTAAGAAGATTCCATCGATAGTTTTTAAAAATAAAGCTTACATTTGATCGAACAACAGGAAAAAAGCTACTCTGTATACCCTTGCAGATCTTTCCTACACTCAAAATAAATTTTACCCTAAATTTTAGAAAATCGCCATTAAAATTTCTTTTTTCTAAATACAAGAAAAATATTTCTAAATCTAAGGAAATTTTTCTAAAATCTAGAAAGTTTTTCTTAAATCTAGGAAGTTTTTCTTGAATTTAGGAAATGGTTACCATGAACTAAAATCACCCTAAAACCAAGAAAAAATGCCCTTAAAATTAGAAATTATTTTCTAGAAAATAGAAAGGCTAATCAAAATAATAAAATATTTTGGCAACACCTTTTCTAAAAATGAGTGCCCTAACCCTAAAATGAAACTAACCCTAAATAATAGAAATGTTTTCTAAAAAGTAGAAAGTTTTTCTAAAAAATAGAAATATTTGTTTTCACATGCTCTGGCGCACCAAAATATTCAATGTCAGAACTTGTCAGCGGTCGGGCGGCTGTACCCGTGGCGCAGATAGTTAAAGCGTTTGGTTAGAAATCGGAACGACGCCGGTTCGAGTCCCAGCGCCAACAATTTTTTTATTTTTTTTTATTTTTTATTTTTTGTTCTTTTTTTTAAAATTTTTTTATTGATGACAAACGGTAAACCAAAATAATTATTCAGTTTTTTTGTTTAATTTTGTATGAAAGATATTTACTATTTTACTATATACTAAACATAATATATATTGCGTTAGCATAAATATGTATGTATGTATATATGTATGTACATAAGTAAAACCACAAATGGTCATAATTATACAATTAGATTTCAAATGTGTTGTCCGCTTCATCCTTTACATACAATGCTGGGTTTGCCACAGCCAAATTAAGTGCTTCAATGGCTCAGTACGTAGGCCGTTCGCTCCTCGCGCGGGAGACCCGGGTTCAATTCTCACCGACGGACAAGTAAAAATGTAAGTTTTTTTTTCATAAAGATAAAATATTAACTAATCACAATTTTCTACTTTTCCAATACCCCGCAGTCCTGCAGTATACATTTGCAACGATATTTGACTTTGTTAAATAAGAAATCCAGGCATAATTGCTACATTTATATAACCTTAACATTCAGAACATACATATGTACGGATGCATATGTGTATGTATGTATGTACATAAGAGTATCCATAACATAAACGTATGTATATACAAAAATAAATCATGATTGAACATGTTTTTTGTTTTGTTTTCAATTTCTATCTTTTAGTAAAACTTTCTACTTTTTAGAAATTTTTACCCTTAAATTTAGAAAAATTACCCTAAAATTTAGAAAAATGGCTTCTAAAATATAGGAAAATGTTGCCCTTAATTTTAGGGCGAGCTTGTCTTGAAGACAAAAATAGGGCGATTTCCTTGACTTTAGGGTTAATTTTGTTTTGAGTGTATTAATTTACAAAAACCTAGATTTCCAATGGAAGCAATATACGTAATATAGCCGCCCGAATTTTGTTAAATTTAATTCGAAATTTTTAAATGTTAAAGAAAAGCTATATCCCAGAGATGAAGATAATTTAACAAAATGTAATGTAATAACTTCCAAAGTTTTTGTCCGATTGACTTAAAACTTTTTTTTTAAATTTTAAAATGTTAATCTAGAAAAAACTTTTGACTTTTTGAAAAATCCTACTAGTAAAAAACTAGTGACGACCGCTCCTTAAATATAGAAAAGTTCTGATATTAACTTTTGTGACGAAAAGTTTAAAACCGTTCGACGCGTATTATAGAAAGGAAAAACTAAACCGGTCTCCCTAATTCAAATTTTCTCATTATACCCGTTACTCGTAGAGTAAAAGGGTATATTGTATTCGTGCAAAAGTATGTAACAGCTAAAAGAAAGCATTTCCGAACCTATAAAGTATATATATTCTTGATCAGGATCACTAGCCGAGTCAAGCTAGCCATGTCCGTCTGTCTGGATGAACGCTGAGATCTCGGAAACTAAAAAAGCTAGAAAGTTGGGATAACCCACACATATACTTTGGCTTCCTACGCAGCGCAAGTTTATTTCAGCCGAGCGCCACGCCCCCCCTAACGCACACAATCGCCCACAAACGATTTTAAAATGCGTCTGGCGCCTACATATATAACGATTTTGGAGAAGTATAAATGTAATGTTGTTGTGTTTAGTTATACCTATCGAAATGTAGAGGAATTTTTCAAATCGGACCATTCGTTAAAAAGTTATGCCCGATCAAAGTTGTATATCTCCATCTCCCTCGCACTCCCTCTAGCTGAGTAACGGGTATCTGATAGTCGGGGCACCCGACTATATCATTCTCTCTTGTTTTATTTAAGTTTTTTTACTTTCCCCTAAACCAATCAAGTTTTTAAAAGTCTTAGAATCAGTCTTAGTACTGCCGTCCACATTGATCTAAAACAGCGGTCAGCACACACATACGATAACATTTTGTTTTATATTTGTGTGAGTATTTGCACGGGGCAGCTCATCGATGTCTGTGTGCAGACAGCTGCTCTACAGTGTACGGTAGTGGCAGCGAATGGGCAGAATATGCTCACTTAATGGGACGCTGCCCACCGGTGATCTAAAACCTTTTAAGCCATTTCAAATGCACTGCTTTACAGTTATAAGAAGCAGTGCTTTTCGAAGTACCGCAATTCACCGATAGGAGTGTATTTATCGCCAGTAAAATACATACAAATGTAGATAGCTTAATGTTACACTATGCAACAGAAATCCGAAGTTTACTGGACGAGTGCATTGCACACTGTGCAAGCATATTCTATTGATCGAAGTTTCTCGAAACTTTAACCTTTTGTATGTGTACTATTTTGTGTTCACAGATAGTGATAAACGCCTTTATTACTATTCAAACATACATTTATACCCTTGCAGAGGGTATTAGACGAGTCGATCTAGCCATGTCCGTCTGTCCGTCCGTCTTTCTGTCTGTTTCTACGCAAACTAGTCTCTCAGTTTTAAAGCTATCGGGCACAAACTTTCCCAAAAGTCTTCTTTCTATTGCAGGTAGTATATATGTCGGAACCGACCGGATCGGAAAAATATATTTAATAGCTCCCATAGGAAGGATCGAAAAAAAAACGTAAAAAAATTCTAGCTTTGGTGTTTTTTGAAATATTACCTTCTACTTTTGGAAATACTATTTTTTAAATATTTCTGAATTTCGAATAAAATGTTTAAAAAATCGGATGACTATATCATATAGCTGCCATAGGAACGGTCGGAAAACTAAATGGAAATTAATAGGAAAAAAATTATTTCTTTGTTGATTTTTATTACATTCTTTTCTTCTCTGGGATATGGCTTTTCTTTAACATTTAAAAATTTCGAATAAAATTTATCAAAATTCGGACGGCTATATTATATAGCTGCCATAGGAAGGATCAAAAAATTAATGCCAAAGTAATTGTAACATATTCGCAAGTTCATTTAAATTTAATGTTTTTGTAAATGAATAGGAATAATCCGCGAGGGTACATAAGCTTCGGCTGGCCGAAGCTAGCTTCCTTTCTTGTTGTTGAATGCAACGTTTTTTAAAACCATTTTTTTTCTAAAGGTAAATATTGTTTTTTTTCGCATTCGCACCCAATTTATCCATTATGTTTAATAATGAAAAGACTTTAAATTCGTTTTTTCCTCTTTGCACTGAAGTTACTTCTCCAATATTAATCATTTGCATAGCAAATTAAAACTCTAATGACTTTAAACTAAATACCCCAAAGCTAAGAGAAACGCGTTAGGCATGAAATTTTGAAAAATATCCTACAAAGTATTTTGAACATAATGAAACTATTTTTTCAATTCTGACGCTGACAGAAAACACCTCGCAACTTCTTTAACTGGTGAATTCTAAGGCCCTAATTTTCTTTGTTGCCCTCTGATGTTCTGGACTATATTGGGAAATAAATGCACTAAAAGTTTGCAAAACAGCAAACAAAAAACAATCTTCTTAGTTGGTCATCTAAAAACAATATAAAAAGTAAACCATTTTTAAATTTTTCTTGCATTACAGCCCAACTTTATTTTTCTTTTCTATAAACTTAGTTTTTATCGTGATCACAATCAGTTGGGTCAGCTGCTTTACCACCACTTACTGCTTTTGTCCTCCCACTTGCTGCCGGTGTCCTGTTTCACTTCGGCGTAGCTGGTGGCATGGCCATGACCATGTCCGTACTCGTGTCCATGTCCGCGGCTGTGCTCGAAGTGATCGGCATGTCCAACGTGCTTAACTGTTGCCTGGAATCCGTTGTGGGAGTCGGCGGTGTACTCAACGATCCGGGTGCGTCCGTCAGCCTCCTTCATGGTGTAGCCTCCCTTGACCTTGTCCCCGTCTCGGGTCTCCCACTGCTGCTTGATGTCTCCGGTCTTGGTGTCCTTCACTCCGTAGTCGAATTCGTACTTGGGGTGGTGTTTGGGCTCCTCGTGGTGACTCCACTGCTGGTGGCTGTCGTGCGACGCCACTGGCGCCCACTGCTGGTGGTGGTGATCCTGAACTGGCGCCCACGAGTGGTGATCCTGGTGGTGATCCTGCCACTTCTTCGGAGCCTCGTGATGCGTCTGGATGCTATATCCCACTCCATGTCCGTGTCCACCATGAGGGATATAACTGGCAGCAGCCACACCCAAGAGAGCGCAGCAGAGGATGGTTATTTTCTGAGCCATTTTAGTTGGTTTCTGATTGACTTGCTTTGCCCAAATTAGAATGAAAACTGAGATAATCAGTAGACAGTGCCCATTGCTTTTATACCTCAGCCCATTTATCCGATCTCGAGGTTAATTGGCTCAAAAAAGAAGGAGACCGTAAAATAGGTACGAAAAATGCTTCACATTTTTGGTTAAACTTTTCATTTTCAACATTCATAAGCTTGTTTTGTCGAAAGGCAAATTAAAAGTTTCTAAAAAAAAAACGTAAGCAATAACAATAAAAACAAACAAAGAGTTCGAATTTTCACCTTGCGCAGAACGGGGACCAAGTTTACTACGTAAGTTGGTTGACTTCATGTGCGACCTGCAATTGAAATAAAACTTTTGGGAAAGGTTCATCGCGATAGCTTTAAAACTGAGAGACTAGTTCGCATAGAAACGGATGTATGAACAGACGGACATGGCTAGAAATGCCAAAATTAAATATATAAGTTCTGCTTTTCAAAACACCATTTCAAAATAAATAACTGTGAAGGGCGGTACACTTAGTGACTAAGCGCACCGGGAGAATGAGAATGAGTGCTGTGATAGTCAGATCATAAGCTGATGGAAAGGTTGAGTTTAAGGAACAAGATCTAGATAGCAACACTAAGGGAAAATTAATTTCTCCAGAAAAGAAATCGATAAAAGTATAAATGTTTGTTTGAAACCGATGCCTCTTTTAGAAGTAAAAAAACTCTATTTCGACGATTTTCCTCTCTTTTGAAGAGTTTACCGGTACCTACCTCGAATAACTGGTATAAAAATAAATGAACACAAAAAAACAATATATTTATATATTTTTTTGTTAAAAGACTGTTGAAAACTACCTATTTCCGATTTATATTTTGTAGTTATGGCTACTCTGTATGCCTATATCATAGATAAGAAGATATAATTATATTGCCTTTTTTGATTCCGCGTTCAGCCGTCAGACGAGAAGGTTGTACGGTACTACTGTCATTGGAAGCCATTTTTGCCGCCAAAACCCCGATCGTGTAAAATTTCTCAGAACTTCTGGGATTCCTGGAAACTGCAGTTTTCGTGGAAAGACCAGAAATGAGTTTAAACGGAAAGGGAAAGCTGCCACCGAGTGGTACGATCCCGAAACCAAAAACTTACGCAGCATCAACTATCTCGACAAGAAGCAAAGGAATAAAAGAACAGAAAATAAAGGAGGAGAAGAAGAAGGAAACACCCAAACAACCAACCAACGGTAAAATACAAGTGAAACCGAATCAAAAGACTGTGAGTGAAAAGAATTTCAATAATAATACGCAAAATAAATATGATTGTGAAGATAAGGGACCTTTCATTGTCTGCATAGACAAAATAAGCGATTCAGCCGAAAGAAAGGCAATCAACCAATTTCAGCTATCTGCATGCCTGAGCAAGCTGGATTTTGGCGGGATTGAGGAAGTCGCCAAGGTTGGCTATGGACGCTGCAAAGTCACGTGCAGCTCGGCTGATAGGGCAAATGAGTTGGCCAATAACGCCATTTTAGCAGAGGAAGGATATATCGCTTTAATTTTTAAGCACTTCATTAGTAAAGCCGGCATCATATTCAACATTCCTATGCACCTTTCGATAGAAGAAATAACACATAACATAAAATCAGACATCCCCATTGTGGATATAAACAGAGTAATGAGAAAAGATAAAAATAACAAGAAGGAACTTGTTCCAACAGGAAGAGTAATAATTAATTTTAAAGGACAACTACTCCCAAAAGAGATTAAGTTTTTATATGCTAAGGTGGAAGTTCAGCCGTACATTTACTTTACACAATGTTACCGATGTTTTAGGTTTGGTCACACTGCCAAGCACTGCAAAGGTAAAAACAAGTGCTTTAAGTGCGGGCTAGAACACGGAGTAGAAGTTATATGTTCCAAAATAGAATGCGCCAATTGCAAACAGGGACACGTAGCTACCTCCCACACATGTCCGGCCAGAAAAAAAGCGTATGCTATTCAAAAAACAAAGGTCTTGGAAAACTTAACCATCCAGGAGGTGCGTAAAAAGTATCCATCTCTATTCCCTAGGGAGGCTCCGGTGTTAGAGGACCATCGGTCCTTTCCCTCACCGTGTTGGGAAAGCCAACAAGCAAATAGTACACTTAACAGCTCAGCGGAATCAGCAAAATCGATTCATTCCATTAATTCATATGCCAACATAGCGAAGGGAAACAAAAGGCAGGGTAATAGCTCATATAATATCTCACAAACGCATCAGAATCTAGCCATAGACAAATTAAATACACTGGGGAAAAAAATCTCAGAATTCATTACCATTAGCAACAATAATTCCACAACAAACGAGTCAATATTACACTTTCTAGGGGAGATTAGGGACTTTATAAACCAAAGTAACGCAGATATAGATGCACAACAGATTTCGAACACCATTGAATCTCTCTCTCAGCCGATACCATCACAATGAAAATTCTACAACTAAACATACAAAGCTTGAATAACTTAAACAACAAACATCTCTTAAGCATGCATCTCATAAACAACAATATCGACATAGCGGTTCTTTCTGAAATCTGGGTTAAGGATAACAGCGACTGCAGCATTCCAGAGTACCATTTTTTTGGAAAACCCAGGGAGGATGGTTATGGTGGAGTTGGTGTTTATATACGATGCAACATAAAGTTTAGAATTCTAAAATCTGTAGATAATATAGAAAATTTGGGAATACAGACACTAAATCTTAAGAAAAATATTAACATCTTTGGTTTATATATTCCCCCCTCAACCACAGTTCAAAATCTGAAACAGGGCATTAGAAATCTATTTAACTACGCTGCATCTCTAAATAACCCGACCATAATCGGTGGAGACTTTAACTCGAAGTCAATAACATGGGGTAGCACAAGTAGCGATCAAAAGGGCCACACAGTCGAACGAGCTGCTCTAGACGCAGGCTTTGTATGCCTTAACGACGGCTCCCCAACTTTCTCAGTCAGCCCTGCACAATTCTCAGTCCTCGACCTCACGTTCTCTAACACGAGAGATCTTGACATTTCATGGAGTTCCTCCAGATGCAAAATTACCAACAGCAACCATTTTCCGATAGAAATTATTATTAACAACATAAGTACAAACACAAACTCATACAAAATACTAGACAATAAAGTGGCTAATGCCTTTGAAGGAGTTAACTTTACCAGCCTAGAAACTATTAACAATTCATTAGAAGCCATTACCAAGGCAAATACAATCAAAATCACTGAAAGAAACAAATACGAACCGAAAAAATGGTGGTGTCAAGAAGGGGAAAAGTTATATCGGCTTAGAAATGCTGCTAGGCAGAAGTTTTACCTTACCAAAAAATTCGAAGACGCCCGTAAAACACTAATTGCAGAAAAGACCCTCCAAGACTATATCCGAAACAAGAGAAGGTCTAACTTCCAAGCCTTTGTAGAGGAAATTTCAGAAAGTCCATCCATCTGGAAAAGTATCAAAAATTTGAAAAAATACAAGCAGATAAAACGAACGGGCAACTCATGGTCAGAAGAAGAAGATGAGCAATTCCTGCAAATTATCCAAGATACCCCGTCCACCAGAGAAGTTACAAGCGGTCCTATCAGGGATCCAGACACTCTGCAGCTCTATACTCGAAATTCCTTTGAAATCGCCGACTTTTCAGAGTTTTTGGCCTCCAGAAAACCAGACTCTGCAAAAGGACTGGATAAAATTTCTTATCGAATGATACAAGCACTATCTCAGGCAAAGAAAACGGAATTGTTCAATCTCTTAAATTCTATATGGCTTTCTGGCCAAATCCCAGAATGCTGGAGAGAAATAAAAGTAGTGCCAATCCCAAAGAGAAACTCAGACGCAACCAAATTAACCAATTACAGACCTATATGTTTATTAAGCGTCCTATTCAAGGTATTAGAGGGGCTCATAAAACTTCAATTTGACCAACACATTTCGGCAAACAGGCTGCTACCTGATAGATCTTATGCTTTTCGAAAATACAGGTCCACAACACTATGCATAAATGACCTTATAAACAAAATACAATCTCTAAAGGCTGAGGGCTTTCAGGTGGTAGCAGCTTGCCTTGACCTCCAAAAGGCTTTTGACTGCGTGGACATAGGCATCCTGGAAAACAGACTCACAAGTCTCGGCTTCAACCTCCATCAAATCACTTGGGTAACGGACTTTCTTCGAAAGCGAATTTTGGTGAAGGGCGGATGTCGTCTGGAGCTCAACAGGGGGGTCTCTCAGGGTAGTTGCCTTAGCCCAACTCTTTTCAACCTGTACACGGCTGAACTGCACTCCCTGAACGACCAAAACTGTGAGCTGTTCCAGTATGCGGATGATTTCTTTCTGGTATGCTTTGATCCGACCTTCGCAGGAGCCAGAGATAAACTGTTAGAAAAGATCTCAGAATTTGAAATTGAATGCAGTGACTTAAATCTATCCTTCAACCCTACCAAATCCAAGGTAATTCACTTTAACCTGCGTAGGCAACCGCTTGAAGTTCTGCACAATGGCACACCAATTAGGGACGTAGATCAGATTAAATATTTAGGAAGAATCGTAGCCGCAAATAACTCACCTTGCGCCCATATCGAGCGTGCGGTCTCTTCAGCAAACAAAACTTGTGCCTTCTTAAAGTTGCTCAGTGGTTGCACCTTTGGAATTAACCCTAGTAAAGGTCTTCTCTTACATAAAGCGTTTGTGAGAAGTAAGCTGGAGTATGCATGCTCGTCATTTAGCAAATTGTCCAAAACAGCCACAGACAAAATTAAAACGCATACCAACCTTAACCTTAGGCGTGTACTAGGTCTCATTAAATGCACTCCAGTCCCCATCATATACCACATGGCGGCTGAGCTTCCACCGGAGTATAGGATTCGATTTCAAACAGCTAAAGAGCTGATCAAGGTATTTGCACACGAGTTACCTGCCAAAGAAATCCTACTCTCGAATAGCGATCTGAACACCAGCTACGCAAAGTCGTACAAGGACTATAAACACATAATAGACCAGGTCAAAATCTGTGATCCGGAGCCAATCCGCACTAGCAAAATAAGGGTAGATTTAGACTTCTTTAAGGGAACAGCCAAAACTAAAAGTGATATAGACTTAACAAGCATTATGCAAATATTTAAGGAAAAAATTGTAGACCTTAGAAGCAGGGGCTTTGAGATTGTCTTCACAGACGGATCCGTTACGCAAAATCATTCAAGCGCAGCCTTTTTAATAGACAGTTCCAAACATTTAGAAAGTTGTTACACAAACAAGATTCTGTCCTCTCTGTCAGCCGAACTGCTAGCGATAGACAAAGCGGTCAACCATGTCATCTCGGTGGGCATACCTCGAGTAGCCATCCTAACCGACAGCAGGAATAGCGCGATAGCATTACAAAAGGCCAGTCATAACAACTTTTTAACCTACAATATTAAAAAGAAAATTGCCAATAATGAGAAACTGAGTCTAGTAGAAATTCACCACATACCCAGTCACACCGGAATTCCGCAAAATGAAATCGTGGACCAGGCCGCCAAGAATGCCCCCTCCCAAGGAACTTTCACAGCACTAGGATGGAGTATAAAAGATGCCACTGCCGAAATTCACCGGCTAATACAAGACGACTGGGAAAAGGACTACGCCAACTTTGCTGCGGAAAAACAGCGGGGTTACTGCGAACTCTTCCCTACAACACTAAACAAACCATGGTTCGCGAACCAAGGCTCCAAGCTAAATCCAAACAGTATTAAAATAATTAATAGATTACTTAGCGGCAACGCATTTGATAATTATACTCTTCACAAAATGCATGTAGTAAATAACAATAGATGTGACAGTTGCGATGTTTTCGACAACGCTTCACACATAATTTTCAGCTGTTCCAAATACAACACTGCCAGACATCGCTTTCCATCCCTGGAAAAATACCAAGACGTATACCAGTTCCTAAAACACGAAAATATAGACGCTTACCAACACATAATTAATTTTCTGGAAGAAATTAAAGTAAACTTATAACTAACAGGCCTTAAACCAAATTTCTTAAACCATACAACTTGGCAATTTCCACGTTTACGAGGGTGGCCAAATAATCCCACGGCATTCAAGGGTGTCGTGGAAACTTAAACCACATATATTGCCTTTTAGCTACCATATTCGAAGTGATCATTTGGTTTTGCGGGCAGGATCGTGTTTCATATTAAAATGGACCCCGAATAATTTGTTTGTGCCGAAAAATGTTTAAAAACTTGACTAAAAACACTTCTAAAATGTTCGCAATTTACCTCATAATACCTTGTCGTTATGATCGGACTATCACAGCAAATTTTAAAATCCACAGAATTGAAAATCTGCTACGATAGTCCGGTCGAAAGAAAGAATAACCCGATAATAATACCTTTCGATCGGACCATCGTAGCAGATTCTCTTCAATTCTCCCTTTTCAGAAAAATGTTAAGGTTAAAATTAGAACGAAAGTAAAAACAAAATTTAAAATACAGATGGGAAGACCGGTGGAACCCAATGAACTTTAATTTTAATTTTTATACCCGTTACTTGTAGAGTAAAAGGGTATATTGTATTCGTGCAAAAGTATGTAACAGGGAGAAGGAAGCGCTTTCGACCCTATAAAGTATATATATTCTTGATCAGGATCATTAGCCGAGTCGAACTAGCCCTGTCCGTATGAACTCTGAGATCTCGGAAACTATAAAAGCTAGAAGATTGGGATTTTGCATGCAGATTCTTGGAGTTCCTACGCCGAGCAAATTTGTTTCAGCCGAGGGCCACGCCTCCTCTAACGCCCACAATCGCCTTAAACGATTTTAAAAGGTGTCTGGCGCCCTGATATCAACAATTGTGACGAAAAATTATAACACTAGTCATAAAATACACTCTCTAAAATTGTCGCATTCGGCAATAGAAAATGCCTGTGATGGGAAAAAGGCTAGAAAAGTTTGCTAATGAGAATATGTTAGATTGTGTATTTAATGACGAGTGTAATAATTTTTCGTCACAAATGGTAATATCAAAACTTTTGTATCTTGATGGTGCGATCGTCACTAGATTTTTACCTCGTTAAGAGGTGATTTTATTTGATAAATTAGTAGTCGCCTTCGCTCACTCTCTTTGTGCGCTTTGTCACAGTGATTTAAACCAAATTATTCCCAATTTTCTTGGTGATTAAATCGATAAATTATTTGTAAATTATTTTGTTCAGAAAACTAAATTTAATCGATTTTATATTTTTCGCATTTTTTGCACTATGCTTTAATTTATTTGCTTACAACTACATTTTATAATTTGATGTTATCTATTTACAGTAATTTAGTTAGTCCGAATCAGTTGCACAATCAGTTGGGTCAGCTCCTTTACCACCACTTGCTGCTTTTGTCCTCCCACTTGCTGC
>JAWNOE010000018.1:0-32908 GCA_035046095.1 Drosophila pseudotakahashii
ATGATGGTGAATAGATCACGCTAAATGGTTTGTAAGACCACTTTCGAATTGGGTTGATCGAATAATACAATTATTTCACAATAAGATCGAACGCTTTATTTCATGTCGACTGTTCGTGGTCAGAAACCAGAGCGAGACAGCCAAAAATAGCGAGACCAGACCATCTCAAGAGGGAAAATCTTACATGCTATAAAATATACCAAATTATTATGATTTGTTATAGGGTTCCTCAACATCCCGGCCCACCCTGAAACTAAGTTTCTGAATTAGGCAGAATGGCAATTTTAGAAATGGGTCTAACAGGTTCTCCTGATGAAGTTCGCAGCTTTACGGCGCGTACCAGCCCGTCCTTGCCCGGATAGACTTCAATTACGCGTGCCAAAGCCCAAGCGGCGGGGGGTGTATTTGAATCCTTGATGATCGCCATATCCCCAGTAGCAATGTTCTTCCTCTCCGTATTCCACTTAGGGCGCTGTTGAAGTGTAGTGAGGTACTCCTGATGCCATCTCTTCCAAAAGCCTTGTAGCATTGCCTGTACATTTTTCCAGTAATCCAGTCGGTTAACTGCTATGTGGCCAAGATCGCCCTCTGGAACTGATGTATAAGGGCGTCCAATCAGCAGGTGTGCGGGTGACAAGTAGGAAACCTCGGTGTCTGACGTAGCGAAGAGAGAGCGTGAATTGACGACGCACTCAATTTGAGCCAGAAGGGTGTGCATCTGCTCAAATGTGAGGATGGAATTCCCGATGACACGACGCAGATGAAGCTTTACGGAGCGAACAGCTGATTCCCATTTTCCGCCCCAGTGGGGTGCGTGCGGTGGTATGAAACTCCATTTGATACCCTCGCTGGCCAACGATTGAGTTACTTGAGTGTTATGCTGCTGTGACAGGATGAGCTTATACATGTCGTCTAACACCTTCTTAGCTCCCACAAAGTTGCGACCGTTGTCGCTGAAGATGTGGGTACACTTGCCTCGACGGGAGATAAAACGACGAAGTGCAGCGAGAAATGTCTCCGTACTGAGATCTGTAGCCAACTCCAAATGAATTGCGGAGGTCACTAGGCAGACAAATAGGCAGATGTATCCTTTTTCCTTTCGTGGATTCCTTCCCTTGTGCACCTTGAGCAGAAGCGGTCCGGCATAGTCGCACCCAGTATTTTCAAATGGATATGCTTGACGTACCCGAACAGCTGGCAAGTCCGCCATGTATTGATCAGCTGTTTTGTGGCGTTGGCGAAAACATTTGTGACAAGAATGTGTAAGTTTGCGAATCATGTTGCGTGCGCCAACTATCCAATATTGTTGCCGAACGATGACGAAAAGTGCTGTCACACCTGGATGAAGGTGTATCCTGTGCTCGTGCTCCAAAATAAGCATAGAAATGCGATGACCTTTTGGCAGAATAATTGGATGCTTGACTTCTTCCGGTAGTAGCGAGTTTGAGAGGCGTCCACCTACACGAAGGAGGCCGTTCTTGCAAACCATGGGTGAAAGTGTTCGAAGTGTTGACGAATTTGCAACAGCTTTTCCCCTTTTCAACAGGTGTATATCGGATGAGAAGCCTTCTTGAGCGTGCCTGAGACAATAAATGCGGGTCTCGCTGATTTCCTCAAACGTGAGTGTGAGGCTTGACGAAATCCGCTTCTTCATTCTGCTTCGATTCATAAAGCGAAGAACATAAGCAGTGCAGCGAATCAGCTTGGTCCAGGAAGAAACTCGAAGCGATAGACACTCAATCGGGGACGCTTCAGGTTTAGATTCAATACGGCTGCATAGTGAAGAGGATTTCAGCCCTTCCATTATGGGCGTATCCAAAATTGTGTTGGTATTGTTGCCACTACGAAGCTTTGAAGCAAGCAGATCGCTATGGTGTAGCCAATGTGGACCGTTCCACCACAGGTCATAGCTCATGAGATTGGCTGCTAGCATTCCCCTCGATGCGCAATCGGCAGGGTTATCCTTTGAGCCAACGTGATGCCATGCGCTGCGTGGTATGACATCCAGGATCTCCGAAGTACGGTTGGCAATAAAGGTTTTCAGCTTTGATGGGGTGTGCGACAGCCACGAAAGGACAATCGTGGAATCGCACCAAGCATGCACAATTATGTCCTTGTGCTGTAAGCCCTCCTTAACAGCTCGGAGAAGGCGAGTGAGCAATAGCGCTCCACAGAGTTCCAGCCGAGGAAGACTTTGTTGCTTTAGTGGCGCAACGCGTGTTTTGGCTGCCATAAGTGACACCAAGCAGGTGCCGTCTGCGTTGCTTACACGGCTGTATACGACAGCGGCATATGCCTTTATAGACGCGTCTGAAAATCCATGTAATTCGATTTTTCCCGATTCGCTGGGTACAAAACGTGGAATCCTTAGGTTTGTTATGCAGTTAATATCGTCGCGACAGGTCTGCCACCACTCAGCCAGCTTCGGTGGGAGTTTTGAATCCCAGTCCAAGTCAAGTAGCCAAAGTTCTTGGAAAAGGATTTTGAACTGTACTACCACAGGCGCCAGAATACCTAGAGGATCGAAGATTCGTGAGACATCTGACAATACTTGCCGTTTAGTAGCTTCTGGTTCCGTGGAAAGTGAAGTCTTGTAGGACAGGACGTCGTCTTGGGGATTCCAATGCATTCCTAAAACCTTCACCGCACTGGTTATTGGGAGCTCCTCTTGTATGGTGTGGCTGAGGCGGCTGCTGTTGGACACCCATTTGCCAAGCTCAAGCTTAGCCTTGGACATCAGCTGGATGAGTTCGTCGCGGCGGCTAAGTAATTCGTCGTCAGTTTCTGCGCCAGTAAGGACATCGTCTACGTAAAAGTCCTCAAGCACAATTTTTGATGCTGTGGGAAACTCATCCTGGTGGTCTCGCGCTAGTTGTTCCAGTACCCTGACAGCAAGAAACGGTGCACAGCTTGTTCCATAGGTAACTGTGCAGAGTTGAAAGTGTTGAAGAGGTTCATTCGGAGCATCTCTCCATACGATCCGTTGAAAGTTGCGGTGCTTAGGGGCAACCCAGATCTGGCGAAACATTTTGACTATGTCCGCCGAAAACACAAACTTGTGCATTCGAAAGCGAAGGCATACGTGAAAAAGGTTACGTTGAATGCTGGGCCCAATGTGTAAGGCATCATTTAGAGCGTGGCCGTTTACGTCTTCAAATGACCCGTCAAATACCACGCGCAGCTTCTTTCCTAGAACTGGGTGGTGTGGCATGTAAAACGTTTTGCCTGATGTATTGCATTCTTCTGGGGCCAGCTTACGCATATGACCTAGGCTTAGATATTCGTTCATAAATTTTGAATATTGCTTGCGTAGCTCCATATCACGCTGTAGGCGACGTTCCACAGCATAGAAGCGTGAGACAGCGCCCTGCAGGGTGTCTCCAAACTCTTGGCCTTCGTGTTTGAAAGGCAATTCAACAATGTACTTGCCGTCTGGGTCTCGGGAATGTGTGGTCAAAAAGTGCTGCTCCACCTTTTCGTGCGAAGGGTCTTGTTGTTTGTGGTCAGTGTTATCCTCGATCTCCCAAAAGCGTTGAAGAGAGGCGTTTATGTCAACAGTAGTCACGAGCGTGTTGGCGGTTAATGGATGCGGCATTGCAACGGAAGTGATTATCCATCCAAAAATCGAGCTGATGGCAATAATATTTCCATCGGCGTCATATTTTTTATCACCTGACAAAACGGACCAAATTTGTTCATTTCCCAGTAAAATGTCTACTGGTGAAGATGTGTTAAAGGATGTATCGGCTAACTGGAGTCCATCGTAGATCCTTAAAGCTGTTTCGTCAATGTCGTCCCGTTGAAGTGATGATGTGATTTTGCCCAGCACATGGGCTGCGACAACAATCGTATGCAGTGACACCATTGATTTGATATGCAGCGTTGCCAATCCTCTTGTAGTTTCGGCCTTGACGGAAGATATTCCGGAAACTAGAATTCTTGAGGGTGAACGTGCGAGCCCAAGTGCGGTGACGCATCGTTCAGAAACGTATGACAGCTCAGAACCGCTATCCAAAAGCACACGGCAAATTGTGTATGAACCTTTAGTGTTTTGGACATACACCAAAGCTGTGGGCAATGTGCTTCTTTTGAGTCCCGGTGACTGTGTTAATGATGTGCTGTTTTGCGTCTGGGCGACCAAAGTTGAGCTACATCCAGAAGTTTGAGAATTGGCCTGTGCAGTGTCCGCAGAAGCAATTGTCATGGAATCCATGTTTTCAGGATGTACAAGAGAATGATGACGGCCATTGCAGTGCTTGCACAAATGTTTTGATTTACATTGCGAAGATCGGTGGCCAGGGCGTAGGCAATTGAAGCAAAGCGACTTTCCTTTCACAAAGGAGCGCCGATGTTCGATGTTCAGATTTTGAAATTGAGAGCATCTGTATAGCTGATGGTCAGCAGAGCCACACTTACCACAATTGCCACTGTTCACTGCAATAAGTGTGCGCTTCGTTTTGGCAGGCTTGTCTGTGTGGCTGCCAGGATCGAGTTTGATTGCCGATGTAGCTTGGCTTAATTCAAAATCCTCGCAACGATCATCAAGGAATTTAAACAAGTCTGTAACAGTTGGCGTCGCAGCGCCTCTGGTGTCCTCTATCCACTTCCTTCTAGAGTCGGGATCAATTTTAGCCAGTACAAGATGAATCACCCAGCAGTCACGGCTGGTCTCCCCAACTGCATCTAGCCCACGAATGATTTCATTGGCGCCATCAGTAAGTTTGCGTAGATTAGATACTTCGCCGTTGGGGGAAGCAACCAGTTCCATGAAGGTGTCCAGTAAGGAGTTCACGATATGCCTTGGGCGGTTATAGCGTTCATTGAGGCGTTCCCATGCTGAATCATAAGCTGATTCCGTAATGGACATGTGACTGAGAAGATTGGCTGCTTCACCAACTATGAAAGATTTAAGGTAGTGAAACTTTTGAATCTTTCCCAGATGAGTCTTGTTGTGGACGGTGCTCTCGTAAATATCCTTAAAGGCTGGCCATTCCTTGTAGTCTCCACCAAAGGGTTTTATGTGGATTTTCGGCAACGGATTTTCAGTTAAAGAAACTGCAGCAGGCGGCGGCGTGGCCAAGGTAGATGTTCCGTTCTCAGAAAGTCGCTGAAGGAACTCACTTTGCTGTTGCAGCAATGTGGCCATGTTGTGATCCGCTTGCGGTATGGCGCTTGGCTGAAGGTCGCTCTTTAACGACGCGAATAAGGTAAGCGCGTGCAAGTACTTCTCCTCATACGTTTGGAAGTCTTCGGTAGGATCCTCGAAACCCTCAACATTATCGTACAAGTGCATTTCGTCGGTGACCTCCTCAAGGCTTTTGAATGCTTGATTTAGCCGTTCCAGCATGGCATCGACTCCGGAGTAAGTGCTCTGTGGAGGTGGATTCTCGATGTAATTCACCAAGCGAGTTATGGTAGCCTTTAGCCGACCACGTGCTTGGATAAGCCGTTTAAGCGTCTGTTGCTCCATGGTGTGCAGATTCAATTATAAAGATGCGGAAGTATTCCGGCTCTCGAAGGACCAGACAATGATGGTGAATAGATCACGCTAAATGGTTTGTAAGACCACTTTCGAATTGGGTTGATCGAATAATACAATTATTTCACAATAAGATCGAACGCTTTATTTCATGTCGACTGTTCGTGGTCAGAAACCAGAGCGAGACAGCCAAAAATAGCGAGACCAGACCATCTCAAGAGGGAAAATCTTACATGCTATAAAATATACCAAATTATTATGATTTGTTATAGGGTTCCTCAACAGTATATATATGGGAAAGAATTTCTTAACTGCGCATATAAAAAATATATTTTCTTTAAACTCAAGTACCTCGTAGAGTTTGTCTTGATTATCATCTGTGATTTTTTTAAAATTTTTTGGTTTTAATTTAAGGGCTTTATGAATTTTTGAAGTTAAGAACTTAAAAAATGTTCTCAAACTTTATATAAGTATATCTCAGAAACATCTTGGAGGAACAACGTACAACCTTACACGTTTTTAAATGCATTTTAGGGGAATAAAGAAAATATAGAACTTACAATTTCTTTTCGCGGTTTTGGGAGTTTTCTTCATCCTATAAAATAAACTCAACTATCCAAGATTGTCCATTTCATAGACAACCTAATTTACCCGAAGAAAATAGTTTGTTCCTTTTCGTCATTTCTGAGATATCTAATTTCTTTCCCAAACTTAAGGAAACCCTATTTATATTTCCAAAGAGTAGGGGAGAAGGGGGCAAAAATAATAAAAGGGGCAGAATAGTTTGTGGCCCTAGAGACCAAACGGCTTGTTTAAATTGCGCGCCGTGTTTATTGAAGGTTCCTTAGAACACCACAGGGCTGCAATAAAAATTGTAGCCTCCAGTTGTTTGCATGTATTTTTCATATTTTGCATATTTTATGCATATATTTATTTTTGCATATATTTTCCAAATATTTTGCATATTTTATGCATATATTATTTGCATATATTTTGCATATTTCTAATATGCATCCGAATTTAGTACATTTTAAAAATATAACGTGACATAACATTTTAATAAAATAAATGGACAAATATGCTAAATCCGAGGTCTATTGATATAGATATTTGAACAAGTTTAAAAAACTACCAAATTTTTTCACCAATTGTCTAATACATAAAAAACAAGAGAGAATGCTATAGTCGGGGCACCCGTTACTCAGCTAAAGGAAGTGCGAGGGAGATGGATATATAAAAATTGGATCGGGCATAACTTTTTAACGATTGGTCCGATTTGAAAAATTTCTTCTACATTTCGAAAGGGATTTATAAAAACAATACAACTGCTTACTTACTTTTCCAAAAACTTTAAAGGTGTGTGCGCCAGACACAGACACACACACTCATAAAATCGTTTAAGGCGATTGTGGGCGTTAGAGGGGGCGTGGCGCTCGTCTGAAATAAACTTGCGCTGCGTAGGAAGCCCAATAATTTGTATTGTTAATCCCAAATTTCTAGCTTTTATAGTTTCCGAGATCTCAGCGTTCATACGGACGGACAGACTGACAGACGGACATGGCTATATCGACTCGGCTTGTGATCCTGATCAAGAATATATATACTTTATAGGGTCGGAAAAGCTTCCTTCTCCCTCCCAGCGGGAAAGTGAGAAGTTGGTTTTTTGTGTACTGGAAATCCTATTTTTTCTAGCAGGCAGTGGTGAGGGGATAGATAACGAAGGACCAGACAATGATGGTGAATAGATCACGCTAAATGGTTTGTAAGACCACTTTCGAATTGGGTTGATCGAATAATACAATTATTTCACAATAAGATCGAACGCTTTATTTCATGTCGACTGTTCGTGGTCAGAAACCAGAGCGAGACAGCCAAAAATAGCGAGACCAGACCATCTCAAGAGGGAAAATCTTACATGCTATAAAATATACCAAATTATTATGATTTGTTATAGGGTTCCTCAACAGTATATATATGGGAAAGAATTTCTTAACTGCGCATATAAAAAATATATTTTCTTTAAACTCAAGTACCTCGTAGAGTTTGTCTTGATTATCATCTGTGATTTTTTTAAAATTTTTTGGTTTTAATTTAAGGGCTTTATGAATTTTTGAAGTTAAGAACTTAAAAAATGTTCTCAAACTTTATATAAGTATATCTCAGAAACATCTTGGAGGAACAACGTACAACCTTACACGTTTTTAAATGCATTTTAGGGGAATAAAGAAAATATAGAACTTACAATTTCTTTTCGCGGTTTTGGGAGTTTTCTTCATCCTATAAAATAAACTCAACTATCCAAGATTGTCCATTTCATAGACAACCTAATTTACCCGAAGAAAATAGTTTGTTCCTTTTCGTCATTTCTGAGATATCTAATTTCTTTCCCAAACTTAAGGAAACCCTATTTATATTTCCAAAGAGTAGGGGAGAAGGGGGCAAAAATAATAAAAGGGGCAGAATAGTTTGTGGCCCTAGAGACCAAACGGCTTGTTTAAATTGCGCGCCGTGTTTATTGAAGGTTCCTTAGAACACCACAGGGCTGCAATAAAAATTGTAGCCTCCAGTTGTTTGCATGTATTTTTCATATTTTGCATATTTTATGCATATATTTATTTTTGCATATATTTTCCAAATATTTTGCATATTTTATGCATATATTATTTGCATATATTTTGCATATTTCTAATATGCATCCGAATTTAGTACATTTTAAAAATATAACGTGACATAACATTTTAATAAAATAAATGGACAAATATGCTAAATCCGAGGTCTATTGATATAGATATTTGAACAAGTTTAAAAAACTACCAAATTTTTTCACCAATTGTCTAATACATAAAAAACAAGAGAGAATGCTATAGTCGGGGCACCCGTTACTCAGCTAAAGGAAGTGCGAGGGAGATGGATATATAAAAATTGGATCGGGCATAACTTTTTAACGATTGGTCCGATTTGAAAAATTTCTTCTACATTTCGAAAGGGATTTATAAAAACAATACAACTGCTTACTTACTTTTCCAAAAACTTTAAAGGTGTGTGCGCCAGACACAGACACACACACTCATAAAATCGTTTAAGGCGATTGTGGGCGTTAGAGGGGGCGTGGCGCTCGTCTGA
The DNA here is from genome assembly GCA_035046095.1 of Drosophila pseudotakahashii. NCBI lineage: Eukaryota > Metazoa > Arthropoda > Insecta > Diptera > Drosophilidae > Drosophila > Drosophila pseudotakahashii. Next base: position 8,603 of record JAWNOE010000018.1, read on the forward strand.
AATAAACTTGCGCTGCGTAGGAAGCCCAATAATTTGTATTGTTAATCCCAAATTTCTAGCTTTTATAGTTTCCGAGATCTCAGCGTTCATACGGACGGACAGACTGACAGACGGACATGGCTATATCGACTCGGCTTGTGATCCTGATCAAGAATATATATACTTTATAGGGTCGGAAAAGCTTCCTTCTCCCTCCCAGCGGGAAAGTGAGAAGTTGGTTTTTTGTGTACTGGAAATCCTATTTTTTCTAGCAGGCAGTGGTGAGGGGATAGATAAATTCGGAGCGCTAAATAGGGTGGGTTTCTGAATAGCATCAATTTCAGGCCACTTATGCGCTGTGTGATTTCTGTGTCATCCCGATTGTAATATTTTTAACAAAAAAATCAGCTACTTATAATATTGTTCTCACATTTATATTTATTTGTTTATAATTTTTAAAAACGTAAAAAAAATATTAGTTGTTGTTATCTAATAAATTAAATTTAATAATAATTATTGTAATCATAATAATTATTGATGATTTTCATTTATTTTACTTAAAAACAAAACTCAGATATCACACGGCATGAATGAGATTGTGTGCCAATTTGATTTCAAATCCATGATACGCGACCCCAAAGCTACAAACTGGATTTCGTAAAATATTCATAAATATTCAAGAAATAATACACATAATAATAATTAGGATAATAAATATAAAAAAAATTGTAGAGTAAAGCCACGGTCAGACGATCAAATTTATAAAGGATTGCCATTAACTTACATAGAAATCAATTATTGATTTTTAACATTTTTAAAAGTTTTTATGATATAAAATAATTTGATCGTCAGATCGTGGCCTACGCCATTTTCTAAGTGTTGTTAAATAATAAAACTTCGTTTGGTAGTACACTGAATGGGCGAAAAATACCTAATATACATTTAATATACGTAACCTTTAATGATTACGGTCCCTGAAAAATATTATTAAAACGAAATATTTATTCGCGGGCAAAGTGTGACCTCAAGATGCAACGAAATTATGACCAACTATTATCTTTCCTCGGAATGTTGGTATTATCAAATATACGATGTGCGGTCAAAGTGAGTCCAGCTGTTTCCAGCTCTGGAACCTTTTTTATCTTGTAGTTTACTTAATTATCTTTAAACTCAGTAAGTATAAAAGTGCACTTTTGCGCACTTTCTCTGAAATAAATGTTTTAAGACCTCCATCAAAACATGAATAGTTACCGTATTTTTGTATGGTTAATGTCAGTTACGATGCAGTCTTTGCAAAAGCGGTATGCAACTATATTTCTTATTAAATAATAATCATCTAAAAATTATGTTACATCATTGTTTCACTGAAATAACTTTGTTATAAAGGTTTATAGTATTTTTGTTAGAAATTATAATGGCAATAATTATATAAATTAAGTTTTAATAAAAAATTACTAATATGGAAAACTTAAATAAATAAATATTTTTAAAAACTGAATATGTTGTTCTTATTATTATAATTAAAAAAAAATTTTCTTTTTCTTTACGTTTATGAAAAAAAAAATTTATTTCTAAAAAAAAAGGCGCAACCACGCCTATTTTTCCAACAAAAATTTCTTTAAATTTAATATAGTAAAATCAAAAAACAAAATGGTTAAATATTGCGTCGTTTTTAAGTTATTAATTAATGCCATAAAAAGTGGTCAAATTCCCCATAGTGCATCCGTTGAACGGATGGTCCGTAAGGTTTTGCCGTTCCGAAAATTTCCCAGTTAGTCCGCCATCCATTTTTGACGGACTTTGACGGGCTCTTTTATTGCGATAGTTAGGCGAAGTTTTTGCGGTGCAACTCTGAATTCTTCCTCTTGACTGTGAAAAATGGAACGATAACTGCGAGAACAAATCAAATCGATGGCGGGAAAAAAATTAAATAATGCTTGAGATCATAGTTTTTTGGCTATTCTTGAATTATTTGTAGTTTGTTATGAGCGGAAAAGCATTTGCCAACAGGTTGCTATGTGTGGGCCAAAATATAAGCTGTTCTGTAAATGAAAACATCAATGTTTGCATCGACGTGTCAGAATATGTTCTGCACTTCGTAAATGATAACTAATATTAATTAAAAGATTACTATGTACTACTATAAAGTTCAAAAGTTGCTATAAATTACCAAAACAGCACAATTTTATGTTTGTTTACAAAATTGCCATATTAATATTGGCTAGACAGAGGCGTAGTAAGAGCAATGGGTGGGGTACGGGAGCAATATGTAAGCATACACGTTATAGGATATGTTATAAAAGCTCAGATATGTTTTAAACATTATCTTATGCTATTTATTATATTATTTTACAATAAGATTAAGAGAACGCAATTTTACGACAGTTTTGCCGAATTGAAATCCCCCTTCGTTAATGTTGAGTTGAGCAACTGCTCTTCAAGTCAGCTGTTATTTTAATATTATCGTTTCACACGGATGGACTCTATAGGAAGAGCGTATTAATGGTGGAATTGGAACACTTGGTTTAAATATCGATTATAGGGTATTTACATTAGTGTATTTGTATTTTTTACTGAGGTAAGCTTACGCTTACAATCTTGTTTGGCTTATTTTGTTTAACATGATTTTACCAGTATTATTTGTTATTTACTTGGTCTCTTACCACTGGTGGGGAAGACACAAGTTTTATTTTTTATTTTAGCAGCCTGTAGCTGATCGTGTGCTCGCAAGAAATCATACAGTTAGGTGCTGGCTGGCTGGGGAAGACAAGAAAGTTACTCGAAGGACCAAAAAGTTAAAATGTTCAATATAAAACGTGAAGAGAGAGGGATAGCCGAACGTGAAAAGAGAGGGAGAGCCAAACATGACTCCTGTTTCGCGGGCTAAACATTCCGCCCCATTTGCAACTGTCCCTGGCCCTGGCCAGCATGAGATCCTTAAAATTATCGACGTCTGTTTTGGGGAGCGCTCGGATCGCGGTGCGGACGTTTGGGTCAATTTCAGGACCCCCTTCAACGTGGTCCCTTTGTTGACCTTCGACCGAATCGTTGCCGTGCAGACCTTCTCGTCACCGACACTGGTTGTCGGCAATCAAAAACAGGATACAAGCGATGCGTCGATGCAGCTCGTCGGGATATACGGGTCTATAAGGGCGGTTTCCAGGATGACCATGGTCGTCGGCAGAACGTTAGCACTGTGCCGTTGATGTTCCTCTTAAGGTAGCCAACTGAATCGGACGTGTTTTGGTCGTGCTCCTGACGGTGAGCTATTTTTGTGGTCAATTCGCGAGTTTCAGCGCTAGAAAGCGTCTTATAATTTGCGGTTTGTGATTGTGAAGAGATTGGTGTTAGAATCGAGTTTGAAAAGTGACGGTAAGGGTGGAAATTCTCGTTTTTTCATTCGGAAATTTTCCATCGCACCACGTGCGTGGTGAGCGAGGCGCTCTCTTCGAGAGAGGCGTTAGCCTTATTTAGGCACAAGTGTGGGAATTCTCTCACACGATCAGCTGTGCTAGCGGGATTGTTGTTGGTGCCGTTGCTAAGTCGAATAGTGCTGCCGGATCGTCGGAAAAATATAAATTGGTGAGTTTCTTTACTAAATTATATTTTTTTGGGTATTTGTTGTCGCCGATAGATGTCGTCCACAATGGACGTCACCGAGTCCGGAAGCGAGTCGGCCAGAGGGAAACGCGGCCATCAGGGGAAGACCCGCGATGCGTCGCGCGCCAAGGTGCCGGCTGTGGATGGGGCCTCTGGTGGCCCCGAGCCCGTTGTCGAGGAGAACCTTGACTCTCTCGAGATGCCGCCGCCTACTGCACCCGCTGGTAGCCCCGCTGCCGCCCCTGGCCCTGCTCCTGACCCTGATGCCACCGCATCTGCTGCCGCAAGGATCGCCGATGCTGCTACTGCTGCCGCAAGGATCGCCGCTGCCGCCGCTGGAGCTGAGGTCGTTGTCCCCTCCCCCTCGCCCGTTGTTCACAAGTCGCAGGACTTCGCCATGGAGGTGGTGAAAGCAGGCTCAGGCCGCGTCGCTGAAGAGCTAGCGGCGATAAGGGAGGAATTTGTGTTGCTCTCCGCGACCCGCCTCTCACAGAGCGCTATAAAGGATGTCATGGGGATCGCAGCCAGATACGAGGCGTTGATTTCCGCGTTGAATGTCCGGAACGCCGTTCTAGAAGACCGTTTTGAGCAGTCGGTGAAGACGCTCCCGGCGCCACCCCAGCGACCGGTTCTTCCTGCCATCGCGCCGGCTTCTTATTCAGCTGCATACCCTAGCCTGCCCCAGCCCTCTGCTGCACCGGTCCCACTGCCGCGTAAGCCGCGGGAGACCTGGTCAGCAGTCGTGCACAGCGCACGAAATGAGATCGCCCCAGCGCTGGGTGTTCGCGTGCACGAGGTGCGAGGACTGGCACGTGGTGGTGCGGTCATACGTACCCCGTCGTCTGGCGAGCTCAAGCAGGTAATGGCGAACAAAAAGTTCCAGGAGGCTGGGCTGCAAATCAGCAGGACCCCACAACTGAAGCCGAGGATAGAGATCCGGGATGTGGACACCGCCCACAAGCCCGAGGACTTTATGGCGGAGTTGTATAAAAACAACTTTGCCGACAGGATGAAACTGGCGGAGTTCAAGAAGGCTGTGCGTCTGGAAAAGCACTGGTCGCAGGCCAATGGCGCCACGGTGACCGTGACGCTGGAGGTCGACCCAGTGGGCTTGGACGTTCTCGACGGGGCAAAGGCCTGCCACAGGTGTGTTGGTTTCGACCACAAGGTTGCGAGCTGCAGGATGTCCGAGAAGGACAAGATGTGCCGACAGTGCGGGCAGGTTGGCCACAGTGCGCGGGGCTGTCCCAACCCTGTGGACTGCCGAAATTGCCGCTTCAAGGGCTACCCGTCAGCAGTGCGGCGGTGCTGGCGCGGGTGAACGCTAGACACTAACCATGTTTAGCTTCATCCAGGCAAACTGTGGCAATGGACGAGCTGCGACCATCGAGCTCGGAGTCCAATTGCGTGAAAGCAGGTGCCTGTTCGCACTGTTGCAGGAGCCCTACGTCGATGTTAGCAACGGGAGGATGGATGAGCTGCCGGAAGGTATCAGGAGGTAGGAAAGGAAAGGCAGCCATCCTAGTGAATCACCAGGATGTCATATGCATGCAAGTGGAGTCCCCACCACGGATTACGGCGTATGTGTGAAAATTATAGGAGGATTTGGCTCAATCCTTCTATGCTCCGCATATTGCCAGGTTGATGGCAACTTACCCATGTACCTCACGTACTTGGATGCGGTCCTGCTGCTGGCCAGCAGAACCCCCGCAATCCTTAGCCTTGATGCGAATGCAGCATCCCCCATGTGGTTTAGCAAGTTTCCTCCCAACGCGGAGGGACTTGCTAACTACAATCGGGGTGAGCTGCTGTCTCAGTGGATTGTGGAAAAGGGAGCCGCGGTTCTAAACCAGCCAAGCTCGGTGTACACGTTCGAGTCCATGAACGGACGGAGCGACATCGACGTGACGATCGCCAACGTTGCAGGATCTATGCTGGCCACATATGAGTGGAGAGTGGACAATTGGGAGTTAAGTGACCACAACATCATTACTGTTGTGGCCAACTTGACGACCGATACAGCCGTTGAGAGCCTAGCTCCGGTGCCGTCCTGGAACTTCTCCAATGCACGTTGGCGGTTGTTCGAGCAGGAAACGGTGAGTAGGGCAGCCGAACTTCCGGAAGACTTCTCAGAATCGCCGCTGGACCAACAAGTCTCTACCCTTCGCAGGATCGTCCACGAAGTGTGCGACCTTGTTTTGGGTAGGAGGACGGCAGGATCGCCGAGATCCAGACCAGTTTGGTGGACCGCTGACCTTAGTGCGATGCGCCGCGATGTCAGGAGACTTAGGCGCCGACTTCAGGATGCCAGACGTCGTCGCCATGACGATGTGGCCGAGCTAATTGTGGTCGAGCTGAGACGTACCTCAGCCGCCTACAAAAAGCTCATCCTGAGGACAAAGGAGGGCAGCTGGAGACGCTTCGTGGGAGAAAATTCACACGATCCCTGGGGGCGCGTCTACAAGATGTGCCGAGGTCGCAAGAAACGGACGGAGATTGGGTGCCTTCGCGTTAATGGCGAGCTGGTCACCAATTGGAGTGACTGTGCGCGTGTGCTGCTCCGTAACTTCTTTCCGGTTGCGGAGTCCGATGCACCGATTGCCTCAGCGGAGGAATTCCCACCGCCACTGGAAGTTTCTGAAGTTGGTGCTTGCGTCGCCAGGTTGAAGAGCAAACGCTCGCCTGGCATGGATGGCATCAACGGAACGATTTGCAAGGCTGTGTGGCGCGCCATACCTCTGCACCTGACGGCGATATATTCCAACTGCATCCGGTCGGGGTACTTCCCTGCAGAGTGGAAATGCCCACGTGTCGTGGCTCTGCTCAAGGGACCCGACAAGGACAGGTGTGAGCCATCGTCGTACCGTGGGATCTGTCTACTTCCGGTCTTCGGAAAGGTGCTGGAGGCCATAATGGTTGATCGTGTGAGAGAAGTTCTTCCGGAAGGCTGCAGATGGCAGTTCGGTTTTCGCCAAGGACGTTGTGTGGAGGATGCTTGTATGCACGTGAAGAGCAGTGTTCACGCCAGCCCGGCGAAATACGTGCTCGGCATTTTCGTGGATTTCAAGGGAGCCTTCGACAATGTGGAATGGAGTGCTGCACTGCGCCGATTGGCCGAGCTGGGATGCCGAGAGATGGGCTTTTGGCAGAGCTTCTTCTCTGGCAGGAGTGCAGAAATCCGAAGCAGTTACGAGGCAGTCAATGTCCCGGTAACTAGAGGTTGTCCACAGGGGTCAATCAGTGGCCCATTTATTTGGGACCTGCTGATGGATGTACTGCTACGGCGCCTTGAGTCGTACTGCACACTTAGTGCGTACGCGGATGATCTGCTGCTTCTCGTCGAGGGAAACTCCCGGCTCGCGCTGGAGACAACAGGAGCGCAACTAATGTCCATCGTAGAAACGTGGGGGATGAAAGTCGGCGTTGCCGTTTCCACCAGCAAGACGGTGATTATGCTGCTAAAGGAACGAGAGCCACTTCGGCGTAGCTCGAATAGAGCTCTTCGACGAACACCTTTGGTAAAATTTGCTGGAGCAAACTTACCGTATGTCAGCAGCTGCCGGTACTTTGGCATCACAGTCAGCGAAGGCTTGAAATTTATCGAGCATGTCAGGAATCTCCGACAGCGTATGACTGGAGTCGTTGCAGCATTGGCGCGTGTGCTTCGAGCAGACTGGGGTTTCAGTCCTCGAGCCAGGCGGACCATTTATGCAGGACTCATGGTGCCCTGCGCGCTTTTTGGTGCCTCGGTATGGTATGTCACTACGACGCGGCAAGTAGAGGCCAGACAGCACCTCATTGCCTGCCAGAGGCTGATCCTTCTTGGATGCCTTCCGGTATGCCGAACAGTGTCCACTGTGGCACTGCAGGTTCTTGCTGGCGTTCCCCCGTTTGATTTGGCTGCCATGCAAATGGTTCGCGACGTGAACAGTTTGGTGCAAAAAGTGACGGCAAGGGTGAAAATTCTCAGTTTTCCCAATTGGGAATTTTCCATTGCACCACGTGCGTTGAGATAGTGCGCTCTTGCGCACGGCAGTAGATGGGGCCTCTGGTGGCCCCGAGCCCGTTGTTGAGGAGAATCTCGATTCTCTTGAGATACCGCCGCCTCCCGCACTCGCTGCGAAGCCCGTTGACCCCGATGCCACCACATCCGCTGCCGCAAGAGCTGCTGCAGCTGCTGCTGCTACCGATTTTAAAATGTGTCTAGCGCCCACATTTTTTAAGATTTCGGAAAAGTATAAATGCAATTTTGTTTGCGTTTATTTATACCTATCGTAATGTAAAAGAAATTTTTCAAATCGGACCATTCGTTAAAAAGTTATGCCCGATCAAAGTTTTATATCTCCATCTCCCTCGCACTTCCTCAAGCTGAGTAACGGGTATCTGATAGTCGGGGCACCCGACTATAGCGCTCTCTCTTGTTTTTTAAATCAAATTAATAAATAATTGTAACTTTTTAATAGATAAAAAAATTACTTTTTGTCATTCTCAAATTTTTATTAAAAGTTCTTACACGATGAGAAAACATCAACTCCATACACATTTAAAATCCTAGATATGGCTCCACCTTTTTAATAAAAACCGAATGTAACAAACAATATGGCGCATATGTGAAAATTTTTTTTTTTTTTGTGGGGATAATGTTAAATTTTTTAAAAATCTTAATTTGCTTTTATTTTTAAAAATTTAAGAACTTATTAAAAACAAGAAAGGAAGCTAGCTTCGATCCTTCCTATGGGAGCTATAAGATATAGTTGTCCGATCCGGGTGGTTCCGACATATATACTACCTGCAATAAAAAGAAGACTTTTGGGAAAGTTTGAGCCCGATAGCTTTAAAACTGAGAGACTAGTTTGCGTAGAAACAGACGGACAGACGGTCAGACGGATGGACAGACGGACATGGCTAGATCGACGTCTTGTCATGCTGATCAAGAATATATATACTTTATGGGGTCGGATACGTCTCTTTCACTGCGTTGCAAACTTCTGACTGAAATCATAATACCCTCTGCAAGGGTATAAAAATAGAGGAAAAAATGCAAAAGAATCGAAGTCAATCGGATTACTACAACCGGAGATACATATTTTCAATGAGAGGATACTTTTTAAAAATTAACGTTTTTTAACAAACTAAAAAAAATTCTAAAAACATTTTTTTTCGGCCAAATTCTGATACACGTGTTTACTTATTTTCTGAATAGTATTCGCAAAAAAAAAGTTTCATGCAAATCAAAAATGTGACCCAAGAAAAGGTGTTCGGGTTGTAAAAGAACCGACCATAATTTAATTTAATAGAACTGATCTGCAAAGGTATATAAGCTTTGGCTGGCCGATGCTAGCTTACTTTCTTGTTAGCATATGGTTTTTGGGGCATATTTACTAAATATTCCACCAGTTATTAGTATTCAATAGATTGTCTAAGTAAATACATTAAAGATTGAGGTACAATGTTAACGCTATAAGTAAAGAAACCCTTTTTTTATATACCCGACATTTTTTAAAACTTGCTGAACGAAAATAGTTATTAAAAAAAATTCTCTATTGATCAAATACAAAACACGATATGATAACATGTTAAAATTTTTGTTCGGCTGATTTAATCGTCACTGTTTGCTCACAGAGCTGGATTAAATTATAACTTCGCAAGCCCACTGGATTTCCTAAAAATCGAAAAACGTGTAGCCGGCTTCTTTTCCAAGTGTGCCATATCGGAAAAAAGAGCTTTCGTTTACTGTGTTACCAACTCTTTTTTTTCCTATCTTCTTCCCATCGTACATAGGTATTTTTCTTAATCTAGTATTTTTAGTAATTTTAGTATGTTCGTTGCTGGCCGACTCGTTGGGGGTATTATTAGCGATGTCAGCTGTGCTACGCCCCTGCTCGCAGCTATCGATAGTCAGGCAGGGTATTCCCTAAACAGTTGAATTGCTGCATTGTTGAATTTTTTCAGCTGTTAATTAGCTGTATGTATTGATTTTTTACCGTTTCGAACGGATTTTTTTCTGGGTGCGTGATTTTTTGTAAATCTCAGGAAATTAAAAATATGTGCAAAATAGGTAGTATGTTCATTGTAAATATATACAGTGTGGCTCCATCGTCCAATCGGAGAGTCCCTTGCAAAAGATAAACGTTCCCAAAAACTTAACAAAATGGGTTAAATCTATTTTTTTTTTGCAGTTATTTATTGTTTACTATATCACCTTGCTATACTAAAAAAATAAACTATAAAATGTCCAAAGAATTTCAACATTTTTAGAGCTTAACGAATAATCGGACACTCGCTGAACATGGTTTTTATGACGAAACTTGCTGCAAACTTTGGGTTTTTGGCATTCGGATTAGTTTGCAGTAGAGACTTAAAGCAAAAACCATAATTTCACTGCAAAAAAAATTGTAAAATGACTCCACAAAAAACAATCTTCTTTTTAATTACGTCAGTTAATTAGAATGTGCTTATTTATTGCTTTTTTATATTATTTATTTTATCCAACATTTTTAAATAGTTTTTATTTAATACTAATTATAAAATTTAAAAAAAAAATTTTTTTTTTAATCTGTAATTTATTTAACATATCGGTATTTTTTTTACATATTATTATAAATATTTTATTTTTAAATCAAATTAATAAATAATAAATAGGTGTAACTTTTTAATAGACTAAAAAATTACTTTTTGTCATTCTCAAATTTTATTAAAAGATTTACACGATGAGAAAACATCAACTTCATACACATTTAAAAAACAAGAGAGAACGCTATAGTCGGGTGCCCCGACTATCAGATACCCGTTACTCAGTTCAAGAGAGTGCGAGGGAGATGGATATATAAAACCTTGATCGAGCACAACTTTTAAACGAATGGTCCGATTTGAAAAATTTCTTCTACAATTCGATAGGTATTTATACACACAATAAAACTAAATTTTTACTTTTCCAAAATATTTAATGGTGTGGGCGCCAAACACAGAAACACACACACATGGCCATGGGCTGAAACAAATTTGCGCTGCGTAGGAAGCCCAAGAATATGTGTGGGTAATCCCAACTTTCTAGCTTTTGTAGTTTCCGAGATCTCAGCGTTCACACATACAGACAGCTTTTTGTTAAATTTTTTTGAACGCTTATAATTTTGATATAGAATAAAAAGCACATATGTTTTTATAGCAAAAAACCTAGAAAATGCTACTTTGTTTTTATAGCAAAATACGCAACTTTAAAATGCTATTGCAAGATAACAATGCATTTCCGCAGATAATATTCCGTACGTAAATTCTTAAGAAATCGCGGTCCATCGAGGGTAATTTTTTCGCGATTTTTGCAAGTAACACATATAGACAGTTATTTTAGAAACCAAACTCCTCTTCTAGGGTCACATTATTGATTTTCCTGAAACTTTTTTATGTGTACTATTTAAAAAATAAGTAAAAACTTGTATCAGGATTTGGCTTAAAAATGTTATTTTTTAGCTAGAATTTTTTGTAGTTTGTCAAAAAACATCAAATTTCAAAATACCCTCTCATTCAAAATTGTATCTCCGGTTGTAGTAGTCCGATTGACTTCGTGTCTTTTTCATAAATTCCTCTAAAACGTCTTCTTTTGAAAAACATAAAAAAAAGTTATTATTTTCTTAAAAATAAAAACAAATTATTTTATTTTTAAAAAATGTTAAGCATGGCCTTCCAAAAAAAATTAAAATGATTTATTTAACCCTCCATTTAATAAAAAAATATTTAAAAATATAATTTTTTAAATATATTAAATAAAATACATATTAAAAAAAATTATTTTTTAAATTTTTATAACATTTTATTTTTATTAAAAAAAACTTTTTGAAAATGTTTAATAAAATAAATAATATAAAAAAAATGAATAAAAAAAATTTATATAAGCGAAACATTATTTTGTCGGTTGTTTGATCACCTATTAGACCACAGAATAAAACATTGAAAAATAGTTTTCCGTGAAGTCATTTTACAATTTGTGTGCAGTGTAATGATAGTTTCTGCTCTTAATCTCTACTACAAACTAATCCCAAAAACCAATAGTTTGCAGCAACTTCCGTAAATAAAACCGTATTCAGCGTGTGTCCGATTATTCGTTGAGCTCCAAAAATCGACATACATTTATTATTGCTAAAAAATTTTGACATCTTATGGATAATTTTAAATTGATTTTTTAGTACAGCAAGTACTAAGTACATACTACTTTTCTTGAATTTTATTTCTTGAATGCTTATTACTTTAATGTAGGAAAAATGTCTGAAAGTTGACTTTGCATGGAACAGCTGACCAAAATTCAACAATTCAGCAAATCAACAGTTTAGGGAATACCCTGTATGTTTGTTGCGATGACTGACTATCGATAGCTGCGAGCAGGGGCGTAGCACAGCTGACATCGCTAATAATACCCCCAACGAGTCGGCCAGCAACGAACATACTAAAATTACTAAAAATACTAGATTAAGAAAAATACCTATGTACGATGGGAAGAAGATAGGAAAAAAAAGAGTTGGTAACACAGTAAACGAAAGCTCTTTTTTTCCGATATGGCACACTTGGAAAAGAAGCCGGCTACACGTTTTTCGATTTTTAGGAAATCCAGTGGGCTTGCGAAGTTATAATTTAATCCAGCTCTGTGAGCAAACAGTAAAAATTTGAACATATTATCATATCGTGTTTTGTATTTGATCAATAGAGAATTTTTTTTTAATAACTATTTTCGTTCAGCAAGTTTTAAAAAATGTCGGGTATATAAAAAAAGGGTTTCTTTACCTATAGCGTTAAAATTGTACCTCAATCTTTAATGTATTTATTTAGACAATCTATCGAATACTAATAACTGGTGGAATATTTAGTAAATATGCCCCAAAAACCATATGCTAACAAGAAAGTAAGCTAGCATCGGCCAGCCAAAGCTTATATACCTTTGCAGATCAGTTCTATTGAATTAAATTATGGTCGGTTCTTTTACAACCCGAACACCTTTTCTTGGGTCACATTTTTGATTTGCATGAAACTTTTTTTTTGCGAATACTATTCAGAAAATAAGTAAACACGTGTATCAGAATTTGGCCGTTTAAAAATTTTTGTAGAATTTTTTTTAGTTTGTTAAAAAACGTTAATTTTTAAAAAGTACCCTCTCATTGAAAATATGTATCTCCGGTTGTAGTAATCCGATTGGCTTCGATTCTTTTGCATTATTTCCTCTATTTTTATACACTTGCAGAGGGTATTATGATTTCAGTCAGAAGTTTGCAACGCAGTGAAGGAGACGTATCCGACCCCATAAAGTATATATATTCTTGATCAGCATGACAAGACGTCGATCTAGCCATGTCCGTCTGTCCGTCCGTCTGACCGTTTGTCCGTCTGTTTCTACGCAAACTAGTCTCTCAGTTTTAAAGCTATCGGGCTCAAACTTTCCCAAAAGTCTTCTTTTTATTGCAGGTAGTATATATGTCGGAACCAACCGGATCGGACAACTATATCTTATAGCTCCCATAGGATGGATCGAAGCTAGCTTCCTTTCTTGTTTTTAATAAGTTCTTAAATTTTTAAAAATAAAAGCAAATTAAGATTTTTAAAAAATGTAACATTATCCCCACCAAAAAAAAATTTTTTTTTACATATGCGCCATATTGTTTGTTACATTCGGTTTTTATTAAAAAGGTGGAGCCATATCTAGGATTTTAAATGTGTATGGAGTTGATGTTTTCTCATCGTGTAAGAACTTTTAATAAAAATTTGAGAATGACAAAAAGTAATTTTATAATCTATTAAAAAGTTACAATTATTTATTAATTTGATTTAAAAAACAAGAGAGAACGCTATAGTCGGGTGCCCCGACTATCAGATACCCGTTACTCAGCTTGAGGAAGTGCGAGGGAGATGGAGATATAAAACTTTGATCGGGCATAACTTTTTAACGAATGGTCCGATTTGAAAAATTTCTTCTACATTACGATAGGTATAAATAAACGCAAACAAAATTTCATTTATACTTTTCCGAAATCTTAAAAAATGTGGGCGCTAGACACATTTTAAAATCGGTAGCAGCAGCAGCTGCAGCAGCTCTTGCGGCAGCGGATGTGGTGGCATCGGGGTCAACGGTCTTCGCAGCGAGTGCGGGAGGCGGCGGTATCTCAAGAGAATCGAGATTCTCCTCAACAACGGGCTCGGGGCCACCAGAGGCCCCATCTACTGCCGTGCGCAAGAGCGCACTATCTCAACGCACGTGGTGAAATGGAAAATTCCCAATTGGGAAAACTGAGAATTTTCACCCTTGCCGTCACTTTTTCAATTCGATTTTTGCACCAAACTGTTCACGTCGCGAACCGCAAATTTTAAAACACTTTTTAGCGCTTTTTTAAATGTGTATGGAGTTGATGTTTTCTCATCGTGTAAGAACTTTTAATAAAAATTTGAGAATGACAAAAAGTAATTTTTTAATCTATTAAAAAGTTACAATTATTTATTAATTTGATTTAAAAAACAAGAGAGAACGCTATAGTCGGGTGCCCCGACTATCAGATACCCGTTACTCAGCTTGAGGAAGTGCGAGGGAGATGGAGATATAAAACTTTGATCGGGCATAACTTTTAAACGAATGGTCCGATTTGAAAAATTTCTTCTACATTACGATAGGTATAAATAAATGCAAACAAAATTTCATTTATACTTTTCCGAAATCTTAAAAAATGTGGGCGCTAGACACATTTTAAAATCGGTAGCAGCAGCAGCTGCAGCAGCTCTTGCGGCAGCGGATGTGGTGGCATCGGGGTCAACGGTCTTCGCAGCGAGTGCGGGAGGCGGCGGTATCTCAAGAGAATCGAGATTCTCCTCAACAACGGGCTCGGGGCCACCAGAGGCCCCATCTACTGCCGTGCGCAAGAGCGCACTATCTCAACGCACGTGGTGAAATGGAAAATTCCCAATTGGGAAAACTGAGAATTTTCACCCTTGCCGTCACTTTTTCAATTCGATTTTTGCACCAAACTGTTCACGTCGCGAACCGCAAATTTTAAAACACTTTTTAGCGCTGAAACTCGCAAATAAACCACAAAAAATACCCGACCGTCAGCAGCACGACTAAAACAAGTCCGATTCAGTTGGCTACCTTAAGAGGAACATCCAACGGCACAGGTGTCTATCGGATTCCTCCGAAGCTTATTTTACGGGGCGTGTTCCACACTGAAGAGATTACAACCGCGATATGGGTGTCAGCCACAGCCACCACGATACTCCCATTAGCGAACCTCAATGAGCAGCATTGGAAAACTGCTCAATCCGTGGTACCGAAATTACAGGCTCGGTAGGCCTCACCCCTTACGCTCCGACAAGCTCGGATGGGGGACCCATGTCATATTAGTCGTCTCCTACGACAAGCTATGACAAACTGTGGTAGCATTCTTTGCCGCTAGCCACACAGCATGGGTTGGTTGGGCTAGAGCACAACGCCTGTGGTTCACCTTCCATCCGTCGCATCCATCCAACGCCTTAAAAAGGCAGCATCCGCGAAAGCTCCTAGGAGACGCATCCGATCTGGGGTCTCTACTACTCTCGCGACAATCCATCTTCCCTGGTCCTGGATAATTCCGAGAGCTTCGAGGTCACGCAATTCGTTGTACAGACGGCATTCACATAATACGTGAAGCCAGCTCTCGTCAACCTTCCTACAAGAGCATGCGGTCGTGGTGCTGAGAGTCCTGCCGTGCAAGAATGCGTTCAGCGACCCGTGTCCTTTCAGTAGGAATACGGCTTTTAGAGTAAAGACAAAGTCTTTCCTCTTGTAGACAAACGCTGCCTCTGTGAAGAATTCGCGTGTCACATGGCCGAGATCCGCGCCATCCCATCTGAGTTTCCACTCATTTAGCAGACGCTCGACTAGAAGAGCCATCTTGTCCTTCCAGTTCATTCCGGTCATATCCAGTCCATGCAGCCAATCGTCGGTATCCAGGGGAATTTCCTTCCGTAGTTTGAACTTCAATGCAGTCCGATGAGCGTCCAAATTCATTAGAGGAGCACCAGCAAGCACTTCCAGTGCCACCGTGGACACTGTGCAGCATACCGGTAGGCATCCTAAAAGGATGGTCCTCTGGCACGAGGTGAGGGGTTTTAGGGATTAACCCCTACTTACCGCTTTGTACCAGGCCAAGATCTGGTCCTCTTTGCCGAGATATACGTGAGAAAAATCAACCGCTCGCTGACTAAGATGCCCCGTGTAACCGAGACTGTGGCTGCTTCATAGCTGCTGATGATGCTTGCCCTTCGGCTGGTGAAATAGCTTTTCCACAAGCTTATCTCACGACAGCCGACGTTGACAAGCCGATCGAGCACTGCGCTCCACTCCACATTGTCGAATGCTCCCTTGAAATCGACAAAGATTCCAAGGACGTATCGCGATGTGGTGTTGGCAACTGTGGCTAAGGCATGCCTCCAGGCATCCTCCACTCAGCATCCAGGCCGAAATCCAAACTGCCATCTGCATTCATCCGGCAGCACATTCTCGAGTCGATTCACCATGAGTCCTTCGAGCACCTTTCCGAACACTGGCAAAAGGCATATGCCAAGATACATCTTCAGGCCAACTAATAAGACCATCAAATCAAAAATCAACCAGGGGTTCGAATTTATATCGATATTTTTATGTTGGGAAAAATAGGTGTTACAGCCCTGTTGTGTCAACTAACAGCTGTAAGCAGCAAGCTTCAAATATGCAAATAAAATTAATTCGCTGTTGGATTGTAATTATCAATATCTTGTTTTCTTCGTCAAAGTACCTGCTACCAGTATTTTTTCTATTCTTTCCATGGGAGATATAGGATATAGTGGTCCGATCCGGCTAGGTCCGACTTATATATTACCTGCAATAGATTCAATAAAGATTCATCCCGATAGCTTTAAAACTATTATGATTTCAGTCAGAA
This sequence comes from Drosophila pseudotakahashii, assembly GCA_035046095.1. Classification (NCBI taxonomy): domain Eukaryota; kingdom Metazoa; phylum Arthropoda; class Insecta; order Diptera; family Drosophilidae; genus Drosophila; species Drosophila pseudotakahashii. The sequence continues at coordinate 25,108 of JAWNOE010000018.1, forward strand.
GTTTGCAACGCAGTGAAGGAGAAGTTTCCGACCCCATAAAGTAAATATATTCTTGATCAGCATGACAAGACGAGTCGATCTAGCCATGTCCGTCCGTCTGTCCGTCTGTTTCTACGCAAACTAGTCTCTCAGTTTTAAAGCTATCGGGTTCAAACTTTCCCAAAAGTCTTCTTTCTATTGCAGGTAGTATATTTGTCGGAACCGACCGGATCGGACAACTATATCTTATAGCTCCCATTGGAAATTTCAAAAAAAAAAATAACATTAAAAAAATTCTAGCTTTGCTGTTTTTTGAAATATTACCTTCTACTTTTGGGAGTACTATTTTTAACAAGAAAGGAAGCTAGCTTCGGCCAGCCGAAGCTTATATACCCTTGCAGATCATTTCTATTCATTTCTTTGGCATTAATATTTTGATCCTTCCTTTGGCAGCTATATAATAAAGCCGTCCGAATTTTGTTAAATTTAATACGACATTTTGAAATGTTAAAGAAAAGCCATATCCCAGAGAAGAAGAAAATGTAATAAAAGTCAACAAAGATATAATTTTTTTCCTATTAATTTCCATTTAATTTTCCGACCGTTCCTAGTTCGTTAGTTCCATTTAAGATTTAATTCTCAGAATTCTTTTTTTATCACAGAAATTGTGAAAATTTTGGGAGTTTCAACTTTGGCGTCGAATTCCAAAGACATGGGCAATGGTTCACGATGGGGACTATTTTTTTGTAGTGCCGTGATGTATTAAGAGTAGGTCCTAGCGAAAATAATAAAGGTAAGTCTAATTATATAGGCCACGTAATTCAAAATGTCGGCAAACATCGGTTTTTTGTGTTCTTAGTTATACCGCGGAACCTGTAGGTGAATTTCCGATTTTTTAGAAATTTTATTCGAAATTCAGAAATATTTAAAAAATAATATTCCCAAAAGTAGAAGGTTATATTTCAAAAAACAGCAAAGCTAGAATTTTTTTACGTTTTTTTTTCGATCCTTCCTATGGGAGCTATTTTTTGGAAAGTTTGAGCCCGATAGCTTTAAAACTGAGAGACTAGTTTGCGTAGAAACAGACAGACAGACGGACCGACAGAGAGACGGACAGACGGGCCGACGGACAGACGGACCGACGGACAGGGCTAGATCGACTCGTCTTGTCATGCTGATCAAGAATATATATACTTTATGGGGTCGGAAACGTCTCCTTCACTGCGTTGCAAACTTCTGACTGAAATCATAATACCCTCTGCAAGGGTATAAATATATCTGAATTTCGAATAAAATTTTTAAAAAATCGGATGACTATATCATATAGCTGCCATAGGAACGATCGGAAAATTAAATGGAAATTAATAAGAAAAAAATTATATCTTTGTTAACTTTTATTACATTCCCTTCTTCTCTGAGACATAGCTTTTCTTTAACAGTTCAAAATTTCGTATTAAATTTATAAAAAATTCGGACGGCTATATTATATAGCTGCCATAGGAAGGATCAAAACATGAATGCCTAAGTAATACGAAAGCAGCTAAAATTTTTATTTTTGGTACATATACAAAAATTAATTAAAATTTAATGTTTGTGTAAATGAATAGGAATGATCTGCAAGGGTATATAAGCTTCGGCTGGCCGAAGCTAGCTTCCTTTCTTGTTAATAGTGACATGCCTTGAATTTATGGCAAATTTGTCCTGAATATAAAACATTTTTCAGCTTTGAGGCGAACAATTTTTTAGGTCGATTTTCTAATATTTAGACAATTATTTCTATAAGTGTACTTTTTAACAAATACAATATACCCTTTTAGTTTACGAATAACGGGTATAAATTAAAAAAGACACATTTTTGAACTTTCATAGGTTAAATCACCATCTCACAAAGAGCCATGGGTTTTCGAAAATGCCGAATGAGAAAATTTACGAATGTGTATTTAGGCGTGAGTAAACATTTTGGATAAACGTTATTTTAGCTCCAAGTCCCGATTTCGTTAAAACTTTCCATATCGACGAGTTTTTGGAAAAAATAGTCAAAGTTGGCGCACGTATTTGACTCTTAAAAAATAGCGGTAAAACCGTAAATTTTTTGGTTTTTTGCATTTTTTTCCGAAAATGGGAGGAAAATCAAAAATTAAAGATAGGTATTTATATAATGACTCTTTTGTGTAATATCATTTTTTTCGTAAACATTATGGTTTTAAATGGCGTTAAATAGTTTCGATTAGTCGACAACAGCATTTTACCTTCTACTCTGGTGATGGATCTATTTCGAATTTGTAATCGATATATCGTGTTCATGTTCACCAAAAAAAGAAATACAAAGAATGAACTGAATGGTAGCGAAAAAGCTTTTGAAGATTTTGGTTAGGTACGCGATTGTTGTTTAAAAAATGTTTGTTTGCGACATTAGAAATGATTTATATATATTTTTTGTTAATTCTTATTATTTTAGTTTTATAATTCGTATTTTATTTTGTTTTCTTACTTTAATTTTTAGCTACGACAACTGAAATGCTCTATCCAACATTTTTATTTTGCTTATACATTTCATTTAGACTTTATAATTTAAATTTCGTGTTCTTAAAAATTGGTAATCTCGTGTTTAGGTAGTCCCTTCACTAATACACAGAGAGACATCGATATTTATAGATTTAAATTCGCTGTAGTCGAGTATTTCGACTATTAGATACCCGTCACTCAGCTAAAGGGAGTGGGAGAGAGAGTAATAAATGCACGCGTCAAAGCTACTAGCGCCACCTAGTGGCTGTTTCATGTTTTGCTCATAAGTTTTTAATGGATTGTCCGATTTTAAAAATTTCTTCGACAATTCTTTCCATCTTTTCCGGTAACAGTTTCATTAAGCAACGATCGCGGAAACTTTTTGGAACAATTACCCTCGTTTATAAAGGACGATTTTAAGTTTAAGCGGCCACATGGTCCATGAATTATATTAGCCTTAACAATCTTATATAGGAGAGGATCCTTTTCAGACTCTGGAATTTCTGCACATATAATTGAATCAATTTGATGAGGCGTGATCTTAGACTTTAACCAAATGAGTATATGTGCATGCGGGAGACCACGTTTCTGCCACTTTATCGTATACATAAAGCATTGCACTTCCCCAAACAAAGTATGTTTATTTATTAAAGACGTTATAGCTTTGACCTTTAAATGAAAGACTCGAGCAATAATATCATGGCGATCGTGAGGCTTCTGCTCTAAAAATAGTGCACTTCTAATTTCTTTCCATTTAGGATTACAGGTAAATGTAATAAAAAGATCAGGACGACCATAATAACGAACATACGTCATGGCATCTTGTGTTTTTTCGTGAATGTACTTTGGCGAGCCAGTAAAGAATAAAGGTAAAATTACCATATATCCAAAATGTGCTAAATCTACATCATTCCTACCTATAGCATCTTGAAGATGTATGTAGCTTTCTGCTCTCAGCTTTGTTTGATTTAGCCGAATAAAATTAAGCCTTTCTGTTTCTATTTTAGCATACATATAAACCAAAAATTGACTGAAGAGAGCTCTAAAATAGTGCAGGTGATTCCATACATTATCTCTAAGCATTATTCGGAAACTGCAAAAATCTAGTGCTGAGACTGTTTTCTTAACGTTTTTTTTTAAACGGGGTAATTTTGGGTATATCTATAGTGTAACCATTTTCTCCATGACAAAAGATCGGAAATAAATTTGGAGAAACTGAGCTTCCTTTTAAGAAGCCGGCAAAACGCTACCAACTAAGTGGTAAACGTGCCCCTGTACTTTAAATGTGGGCATATAACCTTCATTAATAACTTTTGTAGCACCAAATGAAGTCATCTGAAAGCAATTATAATATTTTCTGGTAAGGCCCATAAAATGTGTGTGTTCTGGGTGATCACCGTTTAAAAGACTTAAAAGAGGATCTGGTAATGTTTTAAGAGATGGAAGCTGGACTTTTCCCTCTTTGCAACACATTCCTTTTGACTCTTCCTTCCATTTTAAGGCGCAACAAAATGAGCATCTCTTATTCATTATTCCAATATCAATTGATTTGTCAGAATTGTATGCCAGATTAATCGTATAAAATAGCTGAATTATTTTTTACTGTCTACGAATGTGCACTCTTTGTATTATTTCGTTTTGTTTTTCTGCAGTGTTAATTTCCTCACGATGTTCTGATTTTGAATCTTTCTCTGTTTTTTTCGAGTAAAATCAGTAAGTTCACCTCTTCTTTGAATTTTCTTTTTTTTCATAGAAGGAACTTGTAATATATTTTGAGTGGGAGAGCTTCTATCATTAAAGGTTTCAATAGGCTTGTAAACATTATAATGTCCACCAGATAAGTTTCCACTAAAACGAAATCTTTTTATGGTACTGCCCTGTGTACCAGCAACTGCAATGAGCGTTTGATTAAAGTAAACTTCTATATAAATAGGGTACAATTTACCAGCAGCAGTTAGCTCAGCATATGAACTAAACGTGTGCGGTTTAATCATGTCATTTTCATAATCCACAGGATTGGAATAAGACTCTCCATTAGAATTACATGTGTCATTAACAAATGAACAATGGCAAACTACTAATCGAACTATTAGGTTTCCAATGACATCAGCATAACTTTCATTGTCAAACAAAACGTAGGACACGGCCCGGAATAAGCAAGCTCCATCACCTGTTATAGGAACAACAGAGTGAGGTACCAGAGCACCATCTATATTTAAATACTCTACTTCCATTGTAAGCAGTAAATTTAGAAAAAATCAATATTTCACAATGCTATTCAAATATACTTGTAATTTAAATAGTTATTTATCTAACTTTTTAAATATTTAAGTTTTCGCAATATTAATATTAATGTTTATATATTGCAAAATATATTGCAAAATAACTTCACACTGCACAACAAAGATTTGCAGATATAAAGATAATAATTCAGTTTAAGGCTAAAAATTAACATGCGTGTCAAATGTTATTTAAATATTTTTCATGCAAAACTAAATGTAACTTTATTTTGAAATGTTAATAGATTTCAAGTTTTAAAGAAGTCTGCCGATTACAGATAGATTGCTTCAGGCAACAGTTTGGAAAATTATATTTTTCAAAATGTATAACGCTTAATTTTACAATCCAACAAACAAAAGTTTGTTATTTTGACCATTAAAGCTATAGGGTCAGCTATAGAGTTATTTTCTACACTCAAGGTCTTGTAACGAACTGATTTTGTATGTCTGCTCGCTACGAGATTCGTGCGGCTAGCTCAGAGAAGTTGAGTTTTGGTCCCACCAAATTTATATAAACGTGACCGCCGTGTGGGCTTAGGGAAGCGCTACCGTTCTCAGACTAGGGTGAACAGGTGCTGCGTTCTACAGGACAGCGCCTATAGACACACAACCGCCTGTCCCTGGCTCTGTCTCGGATGGTCCCACTAGGGTCTTGCTCGGATCGCGCTGACAGAGCTTCCCCTTGCTTTTACGCCTAGTGTAAACGCTCTTGCTTGTTGACCGTGACGTTTCCGCGAAGCTCGATGCCTCCATTAAGTTAAAACGAACCGATAAAGGCAAAGCCGATGACTTACGTTGAGCGTTAACAAAGTTATAAAACTGCTTCGGATTATTTGAAAATTCAAATTTACAACGATTTAAATACATAGAATAGCAATGACTGTTAAGAGCATTAAAATCATATCGAGCCACCACATATTTCGAAAAATCAAATGGCTTACCCGATTTTTTATACTTTTTATAAGTGTTTGTTTTAAGATTTTTAAGTCTTTGAAGAGCATTTGTAAACCAGGGGGCCTGTTCGGCCTTGGAGGAAGCCTATCAGGAACGCATTCATTAAACAAAAGTGTTTAGAGCGCTATAGAAAAGTTCAGTGGCACTTTCGATGTCCCTACAGTTATAAAGATCTGTCCAATTATATTGCGAAATCATTAAGTTTAGTTTATTATAGTCACATTTCCGAAGCATCTCATTTTAGTTGGAGAAACTAAAGGAGAGAGGGTATCAAGGTAGGGGAGGCAAATTGTCAATTCCATAGTTGGATGGTATCGGTCTTCTGGTATCACAAGAGCGTCAATTCTAGATACCGGGACTTCAGACGGCTCTGAAACAAACACAAGATCTAACTGTCTATTTAATGAATTTCGTATAAAGCTAACTTGCTGTAACGATAATTCAGAGAGGCCATCGACAAAAACATGGGCGGATAAGGGAATAGCGACAAGTGAGTCAGTAGAAGGGGACCAAGAAATATCAGGGAGATTGAAGTCACCCAAAACAATTAAAAGGTCTCTGTTGGAAAGAGAGGATAGAATAGATTTAATAGCAGATAGATGTTGCTCATAAACTATTAAGTGAGAGCCAGGTGGAATATAAGAGCAGGTTACAAAAATAGATAAGGATTGCAGGGATACTTTGATTTAAATCGATTTAACTGCGCATTTTAAATGTGCTGTGACTGTGGTATTTTCATTTTTCCCCTAGCGCGGTCACACTTAAATTCCCTTTGCGCGGTCTTAAAGTGCGACAGTAGGACATACACACATAAATGAACGACTTTATGCAAAGTGCGGCGGCAGAACATACATACATACATATGTTGGGCCGTGACGTCAGAAAGGCACAACAAAATTTGGGAACTTGGTAAAGGAGGCTGAACTTCCAAAAAATTTTAATGCAGTTATTTGCAAGTATGCCATAAGATTATGAACATCACATTTTTACACCATGTTAACAACATTTATAACAGAGAAATGGCAAAAGAAAAAATTAAAAAAAAACTTATCGAATTTTGGGGCACTTTGGGGTCATTTATTGTTCTAATTTATACCTCACACGCGGCTCCTAATTATTCTCCGAATTAATTTAATTTTTAAGTCAATCCGTTCTGGGTGGAATTTGCTACTGGACATTTTTTATTAGTCCCCTTTTATTAATTTAGAAATGAATGTAATCCATGTGAAAGTCGCGAATTTTTGTACATGTTATCAATGTTATCAATGCAAATTTATTGAGCGTAAAAATATATTTGTTTGTAAATTGGAATTCGTTTTTTCAAATTTCTTTTTTTGAGTAAAATGAAATCTTTTGTACACACACAAAAAGATTGGTATCCCATACAGAAGTAAAGAAGTTACATATTTTTTTCGGTTCCGCATTTGATGGATAATTATTAATTTAAACTCGACAAATAACTAAGAAAGATTTTGCATTGGCTGAAAGGAATTTATTCATTTTATTTATATTTAAACACATCAACTACGTTGCGTACAAAATTTGTAGTAATTATACTCGTAGAGTAAAGGGCATATTGTATTCGTGCAAAAGAATGCAACAGCTAGAAGATAGCATTTTCGACTAGGGTCGGAAATAAACTTGCGCTGCGTAGGAAGCCCAAGAATATATGTGGTTAATCCCAACTTTCTAGCCTTTATAGTTTCCGAGATCTCAGCGTTCATACGGACAGACAGACTGACGGACATGGCTAGATCGACTCGGCTAGTGACCCTGATCAAGAATATATATACTTTATAGGGTCGGAAATGCTTCTTTCTAGCTGTTACATATTTTTGCACGAATACAACATACCCTTTTTTTCTACGAATAACGGGTATAATTAATGGCATATTTAAATTTGTTTGCATATAATGCCTATGCATAAAATATGCAAAATATATGCAAAATATGAAAAATATATGCAAAATATCCTAAATATAAAAATCTGATTATCCAATAAAGAAATAACACTAAAATGTATTTTTATATTATTCAAGATAATTGGTATTACAATATATATCCAGCATTTTCTCAAAAGTATA